>CAJNDS010002298.1:31084-176084 GCA_905221605.1 Symbiodinium natans
CTTTAGTTCGAGGACCAGTGCATTCCTCTCTGCCTCCCACATGACTATGTCGCATTCGCCCTTTTCCATATTCTCGAGGTTGATGGTTTCAGCGTGCCCGGCCCTGAAGAATGCCTCATCCACAGGTTCCCGTTCCTCTTCCAAGTCCGACAGCGTCCACCCTTCTGAATCAAACACATCACTCTGGTCGTCGAATCCGGAGCTTTCCTCTCTATCTTGGTCGTGGCGTCGATCTGTGTCGCTGCTCTCCCTCTCCCCGGCCAGCACTACTATCCATCCGTTGCAGTTCATGTCTCCCACCTCGAGCTCTTCTCCAGGGTAAGCTACCGCGGCCCCTCCGGTGCTATGTCTGGTGCGGCGACTGTTTGGCTTCATCATCCTAACCTTGCCTATGTCGTCGCCGTCGACCAGGATCACGCGCAGGTCCTGTATGTGTTTCGCCCGGGGTCCGAAGACCTCCCCCATTGCCTCTCGGCCTGGATTATTCATAACTATGCATCTTTTCCATCTGGGCTCCTCACGACTGATGTACGGTGCCCCATCCTCGGCAGCCGCAGCAGCATAGTTCCTCACCAGCGTCTGATCTTCTCGATCCGTAGCATCGTCGACGTGCTCGTCGTCTCCCTCCATGTCTATCACCCAATACGAGTTTCCTCCGTTCATTCTTCTCTTGGCTATCTTCAGCAGCTTCTCTAGTGATCCCCCGGTCTCGTCACCTCTAATCGTTCCCTTTTCCAGCTGTGCCAAGGAGTCCACGTCCAGTGTCACCATACCACTACTATATCCGAGATATTCTCCCTCGTGTTCTTCACATGCCATCGACACCGAATCACCCTCTTCCTCGCCGCAGATGCTTACCACGTCCTCTATCACCTTGATCATTTCGCGTATCGCCTTACGCCCCTGCTCTCGTTGCACGTCCATTTTCGTGTCCGATGTCCTCACCATGTGCGACATTAACTCATGATCCCTTGGCATATGATCGCATGCTAGCATGTCCGCCGCGATCGCGTTCATCATACATGGAGTGATCATTCCTATGTAACACGACGCGTCCACCCCGTCATTCATACCCAGCATGCATCCATCACTCCGTACTATCCACATGTCCCAGGCAAGCGCCATTCGAACAATGGTCTCGTCGGCCAATCGACTTTTGCCGCCTATCCAGATGGTCGTAGCCACTATTCCTCTGCTGTTGGCGTCGGTGATAACCTTTTCTATATTACCAAACACTCTATCTCGAGCCTCTCGCGTACTATCTATACCTTCCTCACGTCTCCAACCGGATGCCTTTCGATCAACTTCTATGCTCATGCCTTCGCTAGACGCATCGATAGCGATGACCACATCCGTCACATCCTCTCCTATCACACATCCTTCCCCCGATATCCAAGATACGTTCTCACCTCCGTTATCCCCTATTTCTTCTATTCCGACCCCCATGACCTGCACTTTAGGCTGTTCGCCCAACTCCCTCATTATTTCCCCAATGATGTTGTCGGACGGCGTTCGCGCTATTCCAGCTGTGCTGCACAATTGATGGATTGATGGTTTTCGCAACCTCCTCAGTATCTCCCATCCTGGATGCCGGTGCGGCAGGTTCTGCTGGTCCTCCTCTATCCCTGATTCGTCGGTCTTCTCCTCCGTCGGGGATGTACCAGAACTCCGTGATGATGTCCCTGGGCACAACGAATCGGTATCTCCCTCTATTGCGCATCATCTCCGCCTGTATGCACGAGTCATATTCAATGGATTCTAAGACCTCCCCAGTATTGGCGCTCCGAGTGACCCTCCACCAGAGCTCGAGCCGTCTTTTGTCCCTTCCGCCATAGAATCGGTAGGATGTGGCGCGATTGTTTCTTACTGCCCACACTCGGCCACCCTCAGGCATTCCCGATGGAGAATCCCATCGGTATTCCTGCGGTGAGAAGTCCTGTCCATGGTCGGTGATTTTCTCCATCCATTCACGAACTCCAATTTCTGCGGGACGCGGTCCTATTCCCTCTTGCCCTCGAGCGGCAGAGGGAGGCCTCTCTCCTCTGATGATCCTCTCTTTGTCTCCCTCTATATAGCGCAGTCGCTGTCCCGGACTCATCCTATTCCACTCTGCTGACGAAATGGAGTTGGGTTTGTGAGATCTCGCGTACGGCCGTTCTATCCTGGGCATGTCCTGTTCGTAGTCTAAACCCACCCCCCGTATACCCGTCGCCTTCTCTCCCCGCGCCCGCTCCTTGGCTTCATCATCTATCTCTCCCTCAGGCTCCCCCTTTTCCCAGAACGTAGTGCACCCCGTCCATTTCTTGGTGATCTTCTTCTTGCCCTTCATTCTATCCTCATCCAGCACCTCCGATGTACCATCGGCGTACACTATCCACGTTCGCCTCCTTGGACCCAGCTCTCTATCCCCGGGGCCACCTGTACCTTTGACCTCCTCGCCCGGGGTACACAGCTCCTTTCGGGGTAAGATGTGATGAAGCGTCCACGAATGGTCTATCTCATCATGTTCCCAGAAATCCCCGTTTTGAAGATGCTGATCGTCGCACTTAATTTGTCTCATCACATCGGCTCGTACCCTTCTCTCCTCTGCGAAGATTTCCTCCGTCTCCTCTCCTTGCTGCCCCTCTCGCTCCAGTTCCAATCTGGCCAGGGCATCAGCTCGAGTCGCTGTCATGATTCTCGACTTCCTATCAGCCACAGCTTGCATCGGGAAGTAGTTGGGCATCTCCTCGTCAAGTACTATCCTCTTCACGCGGTGTATCGACGGTACCGTCCATCCGTGATACAGGTGCGCCAGCTCAACTACTATATAGTCTCCGCTCGGAACACCCCCTGGTTGGAGCGCGTAACCTAGGAACAATCCGGGTGATGTCGGAGCGTCGAACTTTGCCTTGGATGCCATGGCATACGCTTGCTCTTCCTCGGCGTCGTGATCTACATATTCTTCCCCATCCCCACCGTTGTCTGCACACGCCGCCTGGCATAAGCCATCCGCTAATGTCGCAAAGTGCTCATCCAATCTGAAGCCCAGCCTCATCAACTTCCACTTGTCTTCCACAGATGCCTTTTTACCCGCTGCCAGGGTATATCCCACCGCTATCACTCTATCCTCCGGCGCCAAGGCATCTTCGGTAGCATGCCAAACTCTTGGATTGAACTTTAGCCCACTATCAACCTTCCGAGTCCTTCCCCATATCCATTTTCCCGGAAGCACCTCTTTCTTTATCCCGGCGGCGTCGCCACTCTCATTCTCACACTGTTCCTCTTCTGTCCAGATCATAGCTTCACCCGCCCTCTCGCTTACCGGCACAACAAAGTTGTACGTCTGGCTCTCGTTAAACTTGTCCTTGTGAGGCCCCATCCTGGTTCCGACAGACACAATCACCGTTGTAAAAGTAGCTTCTGGGAAACATTTTGCTATCAGCTCGCAGCACACCATGGCTATCCCCGGATATTCTTTGGCACTATTCGTAATGCCAACCTTTCCTCCGTACGCATACAGCCCCAGGACTATGAACCCTCTACCGGTGGCCATGCTCCGCGAATTCTTCGCTATTCCTTTTTCTATCGAAGTGAACTTCAGGATGATGTCCTTTGCATGCTGCACATCAAAGTCCTGCGTCATGACCATATCGAGCGCACGTCTATCGATCTCTCTCAGCTCTTCCTCCCTTTGCGAGCGTTGTTCTTTGGTTTCCTTCGTTTCAGAGGGCAAGGCCATGCTCGAAACATCTTCATCAGCTCCGAGAATCTCAAGAGCGTCATTTTCAGGATCCCCCCGTTCGAGCAGGGCCGCGTCCTCTTTGCCAGCTTTTCTAGGCTTTTCGGCAATGGGGAGGTAGTTAACAAGTGCCCCGAAAGGAATCAGTTTCACTTTGTCTTGCTCGTTGCCATGTCTTTTCCCGTACGGGCTTACCCCGTCCACTTGTTGTACGTTACTATGGAAGCAGAACGTCTGCACAGCGTACGGCCACCACTTCGGTTCTAGTCCTGCTTGTCTCAGCAATACTCTGCCACCGTAGATTACTTCTTTGACCTTGAGCTCCGCTATGCTATTCGTTCGGGGTAATCCGGGTGTAGAAGTCGCCCTGCAAGTTCCTATGACGTCGCAGGCTTTTGAAAATTCACCGGCTCCGTCTGCGTATAAATGCACTACCATATCTGGGCCTCGGAACTCATTGATAGCTCGCACAAACTCATCCGTTCCCCTGGACTTTACGGGCGTGCAGTGTATCCATTGTGTCTTGAAGTCGAACATCACGATTGCATTATTTTCTCCGCGGATTCCCTTGTCTTTGTGGCTGCGAAGAACTATCGTGTCAGCAGTGACCCTCTCCCCGAACTTCTCGGCACCCTTGTTGGTGATGCCTTCGCCCCTGTTGAAGGGAACGTTTATTGCTTTGCCTTGTCGACAGGCAACGCAGTGCATGTTCTTTGGGAGATGCGTGAGCAAATGTTCTGCCGATTTTGCATACTCCGGTGAGTATCTTGCTCTCCGAATGCTCACAGCTTTGCTCGACCCTATCCCTTCGCCAATTCTATCCGCAACTCGAACTTGATCTGCAGGTCCGACTTCTGCCTCTGTTTCTTCCACCTCTCCCACGCCACCGGCGCTATCATCCTTCTGAGGCTCTCCCACTCCTCTTCTGGCCTGTTCTTCGTCGGCTATTCCGGGCAAATCTATATCGACATCCCATTGGCCTTCGTTTTTGGTGCCTTCTTCTTCGCCGGGTACAGCGACGACTTGCTCCGCGATCCTTAGGTCATCATTCGTATTCTTCTTCATTCCGCGGACGAGCTGAAACTCCGCATCCGTCATATTGCGTGCGCTTTGTCCCGCGTCAATCTGCTCAGGACTTAAAGCTCTTTCACAAAACCCGCATACCCCGGATGAATCAGCCTTACACGCGGCGCAGTAGAACGTCGTTCTCAGTCGACCATCACTATCATTTTGTTCTATCGTTGTCTCCCTATCCCTCTCGTCTATCCCCGTTTTGGCCACTGATGATACTCGGCGGTGCTTACGCATAGTCTCCTTAATGGCTCGAATCCCGGTGCCCACTCCGCCCAATTCTGCGATTCGCTCATCTCGCCCTTGCTTCTATCACTGCTATCATTCGTCGCTCCAGTCCCTGGTCCTCTAAGATTGTCCGCCCATCCTATCAACTCTGCGTCAGTCGCTATCGTTGTCGGCTTTTTCCTAGAGTGTCCCATCGGTCCCTGATCAAAACTGAACAGCTTCGTACCTAGGATGGCACTCGTCCTATCCCATTCTTCTGTCGCCCACAATGATGCGTATCCCCCTTCTGGCGTATCATCCCAATACGTCTCGGGATCCTGGGGCTGCTCAATGAGACACATCGTTGGGGCTCTCAATCGTCGGTGACGTGCCTTTCCTATCGCCACAAGCATGCACACGCGCAGTATGATGATATCGTCGTCCCGGCATTCCTGCTTCTGTGCCCAACTGATAAATGAGTATCCCCACCTCTCCGGTCCGTTCCTCGACCTAAGCGGAATTGGACCAGGCCTTCTGTATCTCATCACTGACCTCGTTCTGCAAGGCGGTCCGGCTAGCCAGCAAAAAACCAAATTGGTCGTGGCCAACTTCACTAGCCACCACCATGTATCAGATCGCAGCACGTTCTCCTCCATATCGATATCTATCACGCTCATTCCCAGTTCGCTTGCTATGTCATCAAACTTTCCCCTTGACTTTCCACAACAAATGTGCACAATAACCCTTCTGCTCCCTTCAATCGCTTTCCTTATCTTCATGATTTCAGGTCTCGTTTCCCCCTGGGGCTTATGTGCCTTTCCGCCGTCAAGTACCTCTTGAGGAGCAAGTGGCCATAAACACCTTGCTATCTCGACTAGCGTCTCTGCCTCCCCACCGGTACCGATATTCTTGTCCAGCATCATCGTCAGGTCATCTAGCCCCGCGTCTTCATCCGCAGCCATTCTATTCAAGATATGTTTTCTCACCTTCGCGCTATCGCTCTGCACCGCTTCTCCTGCATCCGCTCCTTCGAATGTGAGCCCTTCTATCTTGAACATGGTCTTGCCTGTCCATAAGTCCTCTTCCGCGTCTCTATTCTCTCCCTCATTGTACTTGTCCACCCAGTCTATCCATTCCGCCACGGTTTTGCCATCTTTGTACACACGTTTGGATCTACATCTCTCGGCGAATCGCGGCACAAGTGCATGTATCTCTGGGAATTTCAGTGTTTCAAACCATGGATCGCAAGTCTTCGTTCTTGGTTTGTTATGGAAACACACCGCTTTATTACCCGTTAACATCCACTTGTCTAGTAGCCTCCCGTCGTCGTTGGTGGCCTTTCCTATCGGTTCCTCCTCAGTGTCCCTATCCGTGTCCGAGTCCACGCTTTTGGGGCTACATTCATCCTGTTTCCCTTCAAGTCTCCTCGGACTGGAGTTTCCTCGCACGGGCAGTTCAATCGCAAGAGGCGCTGGCATAGCAGGATAGATGTGATAGTCATTACGCTCACTTTCGTTAACAACCGTTGACATTCTATCCACCATGTATGGGATATCCCCAATGACTTTTAGCACTATCAAGCTCGAATCAGGCTTGACGAACACGGGGTTTGCACCCGCCAGCCAATGAAATGAATATCCCATTTTCATGCATCTCCTCCCCATTGATAGAACAGCGGGAGTACTCTCGAGCATTCTAATCCTCATCGTCTCAGGCATCCCCTGTATATCCATGCATATCTCTTGCTTTGACGTGGTGTTGCCGTTGGCAGTGTTGAACCTCACCTTCTTCGCCTCAATGGCCATATCTTTTTCATCCTGGGTGAGGTCTGTTTCTGCTATTAGATCCATAGCGCACCCCGAGTCTATCATCCATCGTCTCATTACCGGGGGCAAGCAATGTTGTGCAGATGCCGCCGGTTGACTAACCTCTCGACTATCCACGCGGAATCTCTCGTCGACTATACCTATTCTCCTGCATTCCTCCACTATCCTATCAGCCAGTCTTGACGCATCCCTACCTTCCTCGCCTTGCTCCCCGGCAAGTATGTCCAGCACGACCTCTTCGGCTAGGGATATTCCACGTAGCCTTGCCTTTGCCTCTTCAATCACGGGATATCGTTTCACATCATGTACATACCCCTTCTTGTGTACATTTTTGCATTTTCGTACCATCTTGTCGGCTGTGTGTCCTTTCCAATAGCATATATCCAGTCCTGCTATCCCCGTCTCTTCGGAGCCCAACCCCTTGACTCGCCTATTACCCTTCCTCACTCGCTCCCTGCCTGTCGTTGTTACCAGTATTCCCCTAAGCGTGCCTTCGGCGTTATCATCCCCTTGTCGTACCACAGGCATGGCCGCATATACCTGACTATCATCGTTGGCCTGTGGGTTTCGGCCCGCCCCTAGCGAAAACTCGGCCCTTCACCATCAGCATGTGGACTGGATGGCCTCGTCTCCTTCTGTTCTATCTCTACTGTCTCAAATGCCTCCCTAATGCTATTCGGGATAGCCTCATGGAGCATTTTACACTTGTCGTTTCTACAGCTGCCATACCGAAAATGCTCAAAGCAGTATCCCGCCTTCTTGAGGACCTCTTCCGCCTGACTATACAGATAGATATCGTGCGAATGCTTGCAGTCCGCCGCAGTCATCGGGCACGTTCCACGCGTATAGGGGTAGCAGACCCCTCTCTTTCCAAACGGTGACTTGGATCCATATCTATTCTTCGGGTCATCGGCTCTCCCCGCCTGCGAAAGTCCGTCCCTGCCTCTTCCCACAGATATCCCTCTTCCGCAGCTATTTCCCCCTGCGGGCGATGAACTCCTCGGTCTATCATCAGCGTATGCGCTTCTTCTATTGACCGGTGCTCTATACGATCCCTGCTGAGCCGGCATCGCAGCGTACCCACTCGTGAATGCCTGTCGGCTCACCCGCATTGAGGCCTCGTCTATGTTCTTGTCCGCTCTCCACATATCCAGTCTATCCTTGATTCTCTTTCGCAGCCAGGTATGTGTCTTGGCCTCGTCCGGAAGCAATCTCCATGCCTCAATATCGTGGTTCAGCACCTGAACTCTCTGCACTTTCGAATGCAACATCCATCCCAGCTGTTGCTCGCTCCAGGTATTGCCTTTCAGCCCTATAAGGTTCGTGTGCGCCAGATCCCACCTAGTCATGAACTCCTCCAGTGCCTCCTCTTCAGGCTTCCCCGGGAAGGTCATCACCTTCGTGCTACTCAGGCCATCGTATAGCACCTGACTCTCTTTAGCAATCGGGATCTCAACATGCTTTACTATCAGCGTAAGCAATCTCATGGCCGTCATCGGCTTTCCATCTCCCACTTGCTGAGTCTTGTACATCTCCATTTTCACCTTCGCCGACAATGACTCTGACTTTATTGCTCTCTTCAATCCGCTAAAAAGCTGGTTCTCTAACGCAGGGTACTTGAGTTCCATGTCTATCATCGCTTCGCTCCTTTCGCGTACCCTTAATACCTGCGTGTATGCGTAGTCCCCATCATATAGATACGCAGCCTTCGCAGTATGCGCAACATCGCCTAGCCACAGTCCTACTTCCCCGGATGATGGCTCCTTCGCTATCGATATCTCGTTGCATTTCTCCATCCCTCTGGTGTCCTTGAACGTGCTGTACCCTCCGCCTACCGGATTCCTGAACCTGGCATCGTCCCCTTCACGATCGCGTCCACTCTGCGGCCTTGGAAGTCCTGTCCCTGCATACCCTCCGGCATCGCATCCCCGTCTATCAGTGGAGCACAGCATGCACAAGTCATCATGGTATTCATAGCAATTACCACACACTTCTCTTCCGCAGCCTTGGCACGCAATCATCATTTCTGCTTGTCTAACACACACGGGGCACCTTCTAATCCTAGTCTCTTCCCCCAACAAACCTCCATCTCCCTGCCTATCCTTTCTTCCATGCTCTCTTCTATCCCCAAAAGAACTTGGCGCAGGCGTGGCACCGGCACTTGGTCTTGCGGAGCCAGCGTTCGAAGCACCTCCCGCACCCGGTGCTGGCATGGCGTACTCGGAGCTTTGCTTGCCGATCTCACCGATTCTATGCCACATGCTATCCAGCTCTGCTTTAAGGCTATCGTTTCGTTTCACCTGCTCCAGTCTCCGTTCATATTCCCGTACCATTGCCTCCAACTGCTCGTTCTTCTCCTTGAGTTCTATCATTTCTCTACCTCGGAGATCAAGATCCGCTCTCATTTTAGATATCTCATCTCTACTATCCCGAACCATCCGCGCTGCCGACTCTGTCACTCCTTTGTTCTCCCCCTTCATGCTTTCTATCTCACTAAGCAGGCTAGCGTTCTCCCTCACGATCCGCTCATTCACAGTGGTCAACCCCTGCAATTGACTAGTGATCTTGGTCACCTGCTGTTCTAACACAATGCATCTATTCTCAATCCTTCGATCTACCACTGGACCTGCCGACTCCGGCCTCGAAGTCTCTATTCCTCGGGCGTTGTCGCTCCTGGCTCTTCCGTCGGCTCCCCCACTCCCACCATGACTATCTCGTCCGCGTGACATGGTCGGTGGCTTTCCTATCTCCGCACTGTTTCCTCGCATCTTGCCTACCCCTTCGTTCCGTGCGCTCTCATCAATTCGAGCATTGACAAGGATAAATTCGCCCGTGACTCTCTTCTGTTCATCTATCATACGGCTCGACATTGACTCCATTGTCTTTTCCATCTTTCGCACGGTATCCTTCACCCAGGCCTGTTCTCCGTTTCTCTTCTCATCCATCCGATCTGTCCTTGCCGCGACATTCTCGCAAGTCTTGTGAACCTTTGTCATGTTCGCCACAATCTCAGCCACGCTTTTGCGGTTCTTTATCACCTCTCTCGCGACGGTCATTATGTGTTCCTTCTGCGCCAGAACCACTTCACTCAGCTTCTTGGTTTCACCCCGCACTGCCCCATCTATGCACGTGCCGTGACCCTCGCCAGGTTCCCTGCATCCGCATCCAGGACCTTTTCCTTGGCTGTTGCAATGTGACGACGATGCCGTATCTGTTCCGGCTTTCTGGCTCCCCTTGGACTTCAGCTTCCTTAGTTCCTCGCCCGCTATCTTGATCTGGTCCCACTGTCTATTCAAAACCGTCTCTACTTTATCCAGTCTCTCGTTCTTCCATGTTCCATTCTCGTGTCGCATTTGCATGCTCGAGAAGACTACACCTATGCCACGTCTCACCTCGTTCAATCCTGTCTCTAACGTGGTGATCTTCGTCCCGGTACTCTGTTTGGCTATGTCCGCTGAATGCTCCGCTGTGGACAATCGCTCCTCCACTCCCTTCAATCTAGTCGTAACAGAGGTCTTGAGCACCTTCACGTTTTCAACCTGCCGTCTCATTCTCCGTGCGAGCTGCATTGCTCCCTCGGTCAGTTGCGGAGCCATTGCATCATCCATCCTATCCTCGCTGACGCTCCCGTCCATGATCCGACTCATCTCTTTCAGCTCCTGCGACAGTGTTGTCTTGGTATCTATCTGCTGCGATTCTATCCAACCCTTCCAGTGCTTCACCTCCTCCTCGCATTCCACCAATCTCTTGCTCACGACGTCCGCCTTTTCCGCTGAGCTATTAGCAATTGCACTTGCACATTCGCTTGCCACCTTAAGCTTGGCTACGTCGGTCTGCGTGTCCACAACCACCGTCTGCAAGTCATCTATCCTGCCATCTATCTCTCCCAACGACGACTTGTCCGGATCAGCAGGAGCTCTCATCTTTGCCCGCCTGGGTGGGGATGATGTTGCCCTCATTTCGTCGTTCCTGCCTCGTCCTTCAGGAGGAGTATCGATCCCGAAATGCTCGTACTGCCCACCTATCCCAGGAGATCGTGGAGCCGGGGATCGATTGCCCCATCCTTCGCTACCCTGATCCGGGGTGATCATTCCTGCCTGATGGATCGGTCCCCCAATTTCTGTCGATTTCGACTTCTTCGCTGCGGGGACGCTCTCGGCTATCTGGTTCATCTCCTTAACGGCCTGCTCCGCTCGTTGCTTACGCAGTCCCTCATCCGTCTTGCCTATCTTGCTGGTGGTACCAACTCCATTTTCCGATCCACCCGGGCTATCCCTCTTCAATGATGTAGATCGACCACCTGAGTGCCCACTATCCGACCCCATCGACATCTTTCGTGACCTGTCTTTCTCTACCCCTGCGATCTCGGCACCATATATCCCAGCGTTCCACCGTTCCTGCGAATCCGATTGCATCGTCATGGGCGTTGATCCAGGCTCTCCTGGCCCCTGATCTGTGAAGAACTTCGCAAAGTCCATGTCAGTGATGACCCCCGTTTCCTCGAGCGTGCTCCGGATTCCATGGGATCCCCACTCTATTCCGATCGTCGTAGTCTGACCCATCCCCACATCTTTCAACGCTTCAATGTTCCCGCCTGGTGATGCCTCCGAGAGACCCGTAGATGAAAATACAGACAGTGCTCTATCATCGCTCTCACTGACCACGTTCTGCGCTACCGCTGACGATCCCTTAGCTATCAACTCCAGGTCTGTAGGATCGGCACCGACATTCCCAATCATGGTCGCACTATTCGAATACACTCCTGGAACGAGATCATCTCCATTCCCTCTGCCCATCCAATGTCCGCTATCCGCACTTCTCGTTCGATCGCCCTCCGCACCGAGCTCGCCACTAGGCATCATCGCATCTATTCCATCATCATTCCTCCTGATCGTCCTATCATGATCTGACGATGATGACACTGCAAGACTATCCACTCTGTCCTCGATCGCCATTTCTAACCTGGAACCAGTGATTCCCTTGGCACCTCCCGTTGACTCGTAATTCGTCCCGTGGGACACAGGCTCGGAGGGGATGACGAACGGTCCCTCTTCCATCCTTTCATCTATTCCAGCCAGATCCTCGATAGCAAGCGTCGGAGTCCTAGCGTTTCCCGCTTCTATCCCACCTCTTCCGGCCCTATACTCATTTAAATCTGTAGCTCCCATAACTGGATCAAACACTACAGGACGGCTTGCAAGCGTGCTGAGCTGCATTACGGCATCCCCTCTATCTGCTATCGACGGGATTGCGAGCAACTCCTGCAATCCTTCGTCTGCGTCCCTCCCCTGAATGCCCGACGTGTCCGCTATTCCGGCATAGCCCAGTCCTCCCGACCTCCCCACACTATCCATCGCCGCCACGATCTCCAAGTTTCTATCCGTCAGTCCTGGGGGTGGTCCTGACACTAACATATTATTCGCAGCACTCGACCTGATGTCTACAGTAAGCGGTCCTGAGAAACTGAGGCCGAGGCGATCTCTATCAGCACTGCTATCCATCTCCATTCCCGTCCTTCCACTATTCCGTCCGTCGTCGATGAAGTTCACGTTCTCGGCGTCGGCTATGCTTCTCACATGACTATCGGCAGCGGCCACATCCTGATTGACCGCAGTGACCTGGTCCTCGAGAAATCTATTCCCTACTCCCAATACATCACTATCGCTAGACTCACTGCTCCCAATGCTATCACGTGTGGACATTGCTGCAGTCAACGAACACAAGTGACAAATGCGGAAAACTTCGCTATGCAAGTGGTACCTCTTCGCTATACCAAGAAAACTTCTCGAACAACTCGTCCAGGCCAAGCAACAAGGCTCTTAACCTGTGCGAAGTGTCCAAACCAATGAAAACTTGCGCAACCCGTTCCAGTAACTAGCTCAGGCCACACGAGGAGAAAGAAGTTGTATATTTACAGTTGTAGGTTGTAATGTTGCACCAGAAGTAACAGTATCCCTGTCAACGGGGAACTCAAGGTAGCTAGCCAATCGTTCCGAGCCACTCCCGACGTTAACTATCGGAAGGATCCCCAGAGTTGCTATCTCCAGGGGGTGGTAACCTATCGCTCTAGATGTATCCACTAGCCGTCCGGCTGCGTGTTGTACACCTATCCCGATATTCACCTGAACAGCCACCTGCCCTCAGTATCCTCCGGCCTCCGGCTATGAGTTGTAAAGAGAACAGATAGCTATCCCGAGGTTAGGGAAAAGGATCTATTCCTCGTCAACGCCCGACCCTTTTGGCTCCTCTTTCCTCCGGATGCGAGTTGGCCAATCAGGTCCACGACGTACAGGAACACTATCCACGGGGGCGAAAACTGTACAATACAGGCTGCTACAGAACTAAGAAGGGCCCTTCTTGAGCAGCTTACAGCTGCGACCGGACACAGGATTGATCTTCTATCCACACGCGTCCACGATGAAGTCGGTAGTCTATCCCTGGTCCGCCATCAAGAAAGGGTCTAAACCCGAAATACATGTACAAGTCAAACTAGCACCCCATGGAATTGACCTGACCTCTTTGTGCTAAACAGAGCACTTCGTGTCGAACTCGTCCACGCACCCTGCAGAACCCTAAACCCTAAAAGTCGTTTAGCCTGAAAAGCCCTCAACCCTCAAAAGCCCTAAACCATTCTCACCTTAGGCCCAGAAAACCCTAAGTTGAGAATCACGAGATTACTCGGAGCTTATAGGGGGTGGAAAGCCCCGATACCCCAAACTTAAAACCCCAACACCTAAGGCAATCGAAAGCCAGACCCAACCTTCAACCCCCCCCCCCCCCCCCCCCCCCCCAAAAAAAAAAAAAAACTAAGCCACAAAGCCGAGAATGCTTGAACCGTGACCCCTAAACACCGTAAAACAGCCGGAAGCCTGAAAACCCTTCACCAACCGTCAGCTAGCCCCTCGAGCCCCTCTTGTATGTTCGGGCAATTGAACGGGGGGAACCACAGGCTAAGAATACGACAACCAGCGCATTAGACAATTTCACCACCGCCACCCACCAACGGCCGGACTCGCCTTCGGAAAAAAATCGGGTTGGTGCTGTTGTGCTGCCAAGTTGCCGAGAGGCAGCCATCATCGACCTCACACAGGGAAGAATCTTCGGAGAGACCAACTCTACGGGCTTGCGCCGCTGCAAAGCAGTTCCGCAGAGCATCTTTGAAAAGCTGCAGATGTCGATGATCCGGAGCTGCTATTCAACGACCCCGAACAGCATTTTTTGCGGTCTTCATTCTCTGTTCCGGCGAGTAGTTCTCATTCTCTGTTCCGGCGAGTAGTTCTCATCTTTTCCGATTTTGCCCGGCCGCGTTTCTGATAAACCTCATAGTATGTGCTGTGGCGAACAATCAATCTAGTCAATCTGGAGTTGCAGGTCACGACATTCCCAAAGGCTGCCAAAGCCGCCAGAGGCCCAGCAAGGCCAGCGTCCGAAGGCTCGTCCATGCACGGAAAGCATGCAGGAAGCCTAGAAGGGAACGAGGTTTGGGGACTACAAGGGCACTAACTTCGTTCAGAGGTCAGAGTCATGGCCATTAATACGGCTAATGAACGTAATAAATGAACGAAATGCGCCCTTGATTATCATGTGAGGTTCATTCGCTACGCGCGTTTGCTTACTTCATTCATATTTTCAATTGATTAATCCACATAATATTACTATTAATAACCGGACCTATACTATAATCAACTGGCCCGTAGGAAGCATATGATTTTATTATTCAAATATTACGGGCTAACACTTGAATCTTCTATAAGCCCGGTTAATTGTAATGTTTTGGAAATCTTTTCACCCTTGGCATTTTGGGCAGCTGTGCCAGAGTTTAGTGTTGTGTTCTTTTGCGCTTTCTTGCGGAGACTCTTGAATGCACCCTGTACTGTGAAGCTGCCGAACCCACCCCAGTGACTGACACCAGGAAGCCGTGCTTGTGAGCATACTCGTCCAGCTGGAACTCCTTGTCACACGGGCTGCGCTGCTTCTTCTCGGAGGCTTCAAGATTTGGCACACAACAAGATCCAAAGACTGTGTTTCCTGCCTACTTTCATTCCACAAGTCTGTACAGCACGGAGCTGTAGAGTCTTAATCTCTTGAAATTGATGCAACATGCGCACTGGTCTGCGCTAGCGCCCTGGCCTTCGGCCCCAGAAGGACAGCCAAGGAGTCCTTTTCATGGGCGACTCCGAGCTTTGACAATTTGAGCGAGCTTCAAGGATCATGCAGTTCAAGGGCATTTATTTTTTGAGGCGCATGAAAAGGCCCAAACTTGGCACTCACAACATGCTCTCTAAGCGGGAGGGCCCCTTGGGAGAAGGGAATGGGCGAGGGCAACTCCTTCAAGCCTGCATGTGTTGGCTGCGCCTTGCTCTGTTCCTATACACTCTGGGGGTGCGCCTCAGTAGGCCGCGCCAGGCGCAGCAACAGGACGCAAACGACTGCGCCAACGGCGTAGCAAGTCGTCATCACTCCGACGAACCTGTTGCATGTTGGGACGACTAACCATGACTGATCAGACGAATTTCCCATCTGATGACTGGGCCCGGGGTTGAGGCGATGGATGTTGCATCTGTGCAAGGCGCACGCAAGGTACGTTTATCAGAATCCTATATAATTTATATCAGATTGCTTTGGGGCTGCCTGGCAAGTGTCCAAAGTCGCACAGTTCTTAGCAATTTGAAGCCCTGAGGACATGGGATACCGTTCCACTTGGGCTCTTGGTTCCTTTTCTTCGCACGAGATTGACCAATGAACTGCTCAACAATCGAGCAGTGCTCTGCCAAGCCGCCGATGCTCGACGCGTGCTTGCAGAGTCAGAATCAAGGCGGTGGAAGCTCCAGCTATCAATGCCTGAGCATTCCAGACATTCTAGATCCACGAAAGGAGCGTTCATAGTCGTCTCGGTCGCGTATCCGCATGTGCTGTTTACGAGCGTGTTCGAGCAAAGCACCTCTTAGTTCTCGCATTGCCTTTTTGTGAGCCAAAAGAGGCATCAACGACATTTCCCAATACCATGTTAAGCTCCAAACCATTCCTTTAGTAGAGGGCTGCAGGGCACTGGGGTCCGATGAGCTCTCTCTCTCTCCCTAACAGCCTGACTCTCAGAGGAGTTTCAACTTTCACACTGTACACTGTTTCGAACCCCTCGACCGAATGTGCTCACAGAACTCATTGCTAGAAGTCTCACAGAGTTCATCAGTTGCGGAGGGGGGCCATCGTAAAGAACGCCACGAACTGCGACGGGACTCCTGCGGTGCAACGCGTGTTTGAACAGCACAACAGAAGAGACAAGCGCGTGGCTTCGGACTGTTTAGCCTTTTTTCGAAATGCAACACCCACCGAAAAGCCTAATTCTCACCAACATCGGGGTCGACCAGAGGCCGACGGAAGCCTTCGTGATGCACGTGTTCCGGGGGATCGGGGACGAGCAGTTTATCAATGACGATATTATGCCCCTGTAGTAACCCTCCAAGAAGAAAGAGCCAGGAAACAGCTTGTATCCGCTTATCACAGCCATGCGGATGCAAAGGCGGGAGGTGTGTCGGTTCGTCATGCAGACTTGTGGGGAGGTCCCCCTCTGCCCATATCAGCAGCTGTTGCAACCCACGTGCCGTGTGTAGGTCCAATATAGGTCCTCATTTTAGGTCAGAAGCCGAGGCGTCCTCGTCTTGCATCGACAATGCCTGCCAGCGCCAACCAGATTCCTGAGCCACAAGAGGCCTTCCACTCTCAGTCTCACAAATGGACACTCATTTACGCAATGGTCCCGAACTGACAAGCAAGCTTCGAGCGCCCCAGACCATCGAGTGCTCGCCGTTATACTCCTGCCGATGTGAGCTCGGTGCACTACGCACATCAGCCAACTCTGAACCCTCAGTCTCACATGTATGCTGGCTAGGTGTGTCTATATACATATCTACTATATAGACAGTATGTTACCGTAGTCCTCCCCCCAAGGCCCTGAAAATGCAATTCGAGCCCGATGGCATGTTGGATGGAGAAAGGACGGTAAGCCCTTCCTCCCCTCAAAGATGGAGTCCTGTTGCAAATCATCTGTACAAGGTGCCCGCACCCACGCACACCCACGCACGCTCCCCGTGTCCTCGTTTTGACACCATCGTGAACACACGAGACGCACGCTCTCCTCCTCCCCAACCCCAAGAGACACTGGGCCCTCGTTCTGCAAACGCAGCAAAAGGTTTCAGGGGCCGCCGAAAGTTGAAAGCCCAACATGACAAAACTAGTAGGTCGGGCTTGGACAAGGGGAGGCTGGAAGCCTTTCAAAGTCGGGCACCCCTCCACTTCCACCTGGATAGTGAGCATCTAGATTGTATCTCTATGGCATAGACTCTATGGTCTTCCCTCCGAGACCTCGGGATTCTCGGGAAAAGGGCTGCGCAAGCTCTGTCACGTCTCACAGGATTTTCTGTTGGGTCTTTAGACGCGACACTCTGTGTGTGTCTCTTTTTACACTTTGCGCAGGCTTCGCAGCTTAGCGCGGTTCAACTTTGGGTGCCCCGGGCTCGGGCTCAACAGCTGGCCTCCAGAGAATCGATCGAGGGCGACTCGTCTATGGTCTGCTGAGGGAGGCGCTTCTCCTTAAGGCCGGGGGATGTGAGGTTTTAGGATCCGCAGTGCAAAGCCTCGCAATTTTTGGAATCCCAAATCTGTTGCTGCCACGCCGTGTTTGTGATACGTTTTTTTTGCTTTGTGTCACGAGGCGCCAAACCGAACCAAGCCGAACCCAACCTAGTCCAACCAAACCAAACCCAATCCAATCCAACCCAAACAGTGTCGCACATGTCGCAGCTGTCTGAGACTGATAGCTCAGCTTCTTTACAGCTCTCGGGAGAACTTGCTGCTTCAGAAGGCCCTAGGCTACTGGAACTTGGCAGGTTGGCATCTACGTGTGGCCCGGTGGCGGTGACGATCTTCACGTTGTGCTGCTGACGGAGATTATCGAGCGACCTGAATGGCACTGGGGCACTGTTCTTCATCTGCCCGTCATCCATCAAACCCTCAAAGTCCGGCAACTCTGCGCTCAAAGAGCTTGGATGAATTGCACTGAGCACAAGCTATCGCTAGACCGAGGTTCAGGGCTTGTAGGTTTGCACAGCGCGTGATTGGGATTGGGAATCTTCCCGCCTTTCACCCTGGAGGGTTTAGGCTTGGGTGCGAGTGCCGGGCCGAGAATATTACCTGCACTCCAGAATGCATTGGCAAATTCCGGGGGTTCGAGTAGTCCTATGGGGGCCACAAGAATCACAAGAAGCAAAAGCATTTGGGGGGGGGGGGGGGGGGCCCGAGCCCGAGACCATACATAGGGTTTAGGGTCAGGTTTGTAGCTTTTTTTCATTCGGGTTTTTGGACGGGGGTTGTGCCAAGCAATGACCAGACTTAGAATGAACTCGACCATCGTCAGCATAGGGCTGCTTCGTGGCGTGTGCGTCTTCTTGTTGGCTTGTGACTGGGAAGCAGAGCGCAGTGAAGATTGCAAGGGATCCTCGTTAGACGTCAGCTGTGTCAAAGTAGGGACAAGAGGGGACCGTGATTCAGAACCACAGCTTCCGCTGGATCGAAACCTGCTATTCAAGCGTTGCTTTCTACTCGTGCAACTTTGAGGTCGAGATCTGCGCCGGTGCTATTCCCGGAAACCGTCCGAATATCTGAAACTCTCTGCACCAATCGAGGTCCTGCGAGCTAACAGAGCGGATCCTGAGCTCAGCAAAGTTTTGGGTGAAGCAACATGAAGCCAGCAGAGAGCATAGCAGGGCTTCAGCCTACCAGCATCGTCGTCTCGCAATACTCCCCTTCAGACTTACGGTACAGAGTCGGCATCGGGAAGCAATCTGTTCACCTCTTTCAAATTCCCCCGAATCGAAGCTCTTGTAAATGATTCCCGTTGAATCAGAAACGTGGGGGGGCGGGCATGTCCTCGAAGACCTTCTCTCCACAGTCATTTGGCTTGCGTCAGCAAAACTGCCATCCGAGTCAAACCGCAAAAACTATGTCAAACTGTATACTGTAGTCAAACTGTGTCAACGGAGCCTTCGCCCCTTCGACAAGTTGCTGCGGGCTCCTGGAGAAGCTGCAGCCGCTGTGTTTCTCCGCAACAGATTGGGTATGGCTCCGCCGCTCCTGACGAAGATGACCAAATCACATATGCAAATTCAAGAAAAAGCCGCCGCTGGACATCCTTGCAACAAACGACATGCTTCAGGGGCTTTGCCCGCAGACTGGGCCCACTAGGCCAGCTATGAGTTGCGTAAAGACGAAAACTGCAAGTGGCCAGCCTGGCGCCTTCTGCAGGCTGCGTGAAATAAACTTTCACAACAAGCGCAGGATCTCAGGCGTGCCACTCTCCAAATTGAAGCTATAACCGGTCTCTTTGGCCTCTCATTGACATTGCATCCACATCTAACCTTGCTATTCATGTTGTCTCGCACTTCATGCGAAAAATGCCCGCAAGCCTTGTTGCCACACAGTGGAACTTGCAACCTCACTTCCGAACTTCTTTCATCCCTGCAGCTCCGCCGGCATGATGCTCACCATGTTCCGTGAGTGCCGACTTTGGCCTTGGAAACAATATAAGTTGAAGGTTTTCACATGAGTGAAAATCAACGGAGGGACTTCAAGTTACTTCCAGCTACTTTCCCCACTCTCATTGTCATTCTTATTTTCTTTCTCGTTCTCGTTCTCGTTCTCTGTCTCCTTCTCCTCCTCCTCCTCCTCCTCATCTCCCTCCCTTCCCCTCTCTCCCTCGTCTCTCTCCCTCGTCTCTCTCTCCCTCGTCTCTCTTCGTTTCTCTCGTCTCCCTCCCTCCCTCCCTCGCTCTCTCTCTTCTTCTTCTTCTTCTTCTTCTTCTTCTTCTTCTTCTTCTTCTTCTTCTTCTTCTTCTTCTTCTTCTTCTTCTTCTTCTTCTTCTTCTCCGGGGCCTGAGGAAGGGTCTCCCCCCCCGCGCACTGGGCGCGCCCAGCCACGCAGTCCGGTTATATTGGGCCCCGAAAAGCCAGCAAGCAGCCAATCGACTCGTAACACAATAGGGGTAAGTGTTTGTACTCCCCAAAGACCCCTTTCGCCCCAACTGCACACGCGCGCTTGCCCCTCCTTGTCTCTTCGGCTCTCTCTCTCTCTCTCTCTCTCTCTCTCTCTCTCTCTCTCTCCTCTGCTCTGCTCTGCTCTGCTCTGCCCTGCCCTGCTCTGCCCTGCCCTGCCCTGCTCTGCCCTGCCCTGTCCCCTTCCCCTGTCTCCTGTGCCCTGTGCCCTGTGCCTGTGCCCTGTGCCCTGTGCTGCCCTGTGTTGCCCTGTGCTGCCCTGTGCCCTGTGCCCTGTGCCCTGTGCCCTGTGCCCTGTGCCTGTGCCCTGTGCCCTGTGCCCTGTGCCCTGTGCCCTGTGTCCTGTGCCCTGTGCCCTGTGCCCTGTGCCCTGTGCCCTGTGCCCTGTGCCCTGTGCCTTGTGCCCTGTGCCCTGTGGTCTGTGCCCTGTGCCCTGCCCCGTGCCCTGTGCCCTGTGCCCTCTCCCTGTGCCCTCCTTGCGCCCTGTCCCTGTGTGCC
This sequence comes from Symbiodinium natans, assembly GCA_905221605.1. Classification (NCBI taxonomy): domain Eukaryota; class Dinophyceae; order Suessiales; family Symbiodiniaceae; genus Symbiodinium; species Symbiodinium natans. The sequence goes on from CAJNDS010002298.1 coordinate 51,454, forward strand.
CTGTGCCCTGTGCCCTGTGCCGGGCAGGGTGCAGGGCAGGGCGCAGGGCAGGGCGCAGACGCAGGGCAGGGCGCAGGGCAGGGCAGGGCGCAGGGCAGGGCAGGGCAGGGCGCAGGGCAGGGCGCAGGGCAGGGCGCAGGGCAGGGCGCAGGGCAGGGCGCAGGGCAGGGCGCAGGGCAGGGCGCAGGGCAGGGCGCAGCAGGGCAGGGCGCAGGGCAGGGCGCAGGGCAGGGCGCAGGGCAGGGCGCAGCAGGGCAGGGCACAGGCAGGGCAGCAGCAGGGCGCAGGGCGCAGGGCACAGGGCAGGGCACAGGGCAGGGCACAGGGCAGGGCACAGGGCAAGGCACAGGGCAGGGCACAGGGCAGGCACAGGGCAGGGCACAGGGGCAGGGCACAGGGACAGGGCAGGGTAGTGCCCTATGCCCTGTGCCGACGCGGCGCGGCGGGGGGCGGGGCGGGGCGGGGCGGGGCTGGGCTGGGCTGGGCTGGGCTGTGCTTTGCTTTGCTTTGCTTAGGGGCATAGGACGGACCCTGCGCCAAGGTGCGCCCCGCTGCCGCGTCACGTGAAACTTATGTGTTGTCTTCGGCCGCCCTGTTGGCGGCCGCGCGGCGTGGCGCCTTAATGGGTCCTTAGTGCTCCTAGAGCGCAGGCCCCCAAACAACCGAAGTCCCCCAAAGCCCCCACAAAACGCTTCAGCCTTCCGAAAGTCCAACCAACACCGAAGTCCCTCAAGGCCCCCACAGAAACGCCTCAACCTTCCGAATGTCCAACCTCCCCGCCCCCCAACCCGCAACACCCCTTACCGTTATTACGACCCCACCGGAGGCTCTGTACCGCGACCGCGCCCGTCCCTTTGCCCCAGAAGCTGCCCCCCGAGTACACCACCTACACCCTAAACACAACCACCACCCCGGGAAAGCTTGACAACATTCTTGCCCGTGCTGCTTCGGGCCCTGTTTGCGTGAGACTGCAAGCGGCTCGGCCCCTCCTATCTCACCCTCAAGCACAGCTTACTAACAGCCCCCAACCCTACTGAATCCTCGTTACGTGTGGGCCCCTAGCATGCGTCGCCTACGATGGTCGTCATCGGACTCGTGTTCTTCTTCCCACCCCTCAGTATCTTCTGGTCGATGTAGCCCCCCATTCTGCCCAAATGTGTCTGGCTCACTCTTCTCGTCCCGCTGTCCTTCACGACGTGGACCAGCTGCAGCTCTTGCGGTGGGGTGAACGGCCGCGTGTCGGGAGTCTCCACTTCGCCCCCAGCTTGCCCCTCCCCCTCCTCCCGGGCTGCGAGGTTGGCTTCCAACTGCGGGCGCCCATCTTCTCGTTCTCTTTGCTGGTCTTCTCGGTTGCCCCCCGCCACGCCCTCCACATTTTGCTCGACTGGGCCCCCATGCTCGCTATCTGCGTTCATGTTGCCTTTTCTGCCAGCTGGCCCCCATCCGCTGCCGCTGCCAGGAAGTTTGCCTCCTTCTTCGGGCGGCCATATTCACGATCATGCCGCGGGAGATCTCGTTGGCCCCATTCAGCGGCATCTGCATGCTGCCCAGCACGGCCCCCATGTGCGCTATCTACGCTACTCCCACTGCTTCTTCTACAGGCTTTGGCTACGCGGGCTTCATGTTGCTGCTCAGCTTCGGCGTGCTTTTGAGCCCCTGCTCCTGCTGCTGCTGCTGCTGGGCTGCCTGCGGCCCCGGCCACCCAGGCGTGCAGCCCCCGGTATGCTTGCCACAGCTCACCTCTGTCGTGGGTGTGGGACCTGGGGAGGGCTTCCCGACTGAGCGCCTCGTGCGCATTGCCCCCTCCCCCCCCTGCTGCTGCCGTTGCCCCGCTGCTTCTGCCGCTGCTCAGCGGGGCCTGTTCCCCAGCTGTGCTGCCGCGGGCTTCCCCCACCGGGAACTCCAGCTGCGCGTCTGCTGGATGCCGGAGAGCCACCTTTCTTCTGCCTGCTCGGCGTGACGGAGGAGCGTCGCCATGTCCTCCCACCTCGCTGGGGCGTCGAGTTGGCCCCAGCCTGCTATGACTCCTTCTAGGAGTTCCAGCGTCTCCTCCACTGGATTGCTTGTTTGCGCGGCGGACTGCCCCTCCTCCGGTTCTGCTATTGGCAAGTGCGCCCATAGGCATCCCATGGCTACGCGCAAGTGGTTGCAGCTGGTCATCGGTGCTTGTGCTGTCTGCTCGGGGTAGCAGGATTTCCATCGCCCTCGCGATGTGCCCCGCTGCTTCTGCTTCCGTGGTGCTGCTACCGCTCCGGTGTTGCCTCGTCACTCCGTGGATGCTGCCTGCATGCAGCGGTGGTGGTGGTGGTGATGGTGTTGGTGGTGGTGGTGGAGGTGGTGTTGGTGGCGGCGGCGCTGGCCGTGCTCCTCTACGCGTGGTTTGCATGAGCTCCATCCTGTCGTCCTCCTCCTCTCCATGTGGTGGCGGCGACGACGGAGGTGGTGGTGACGGTGGTGGTGGTGGCGGTGGTCGTGGTCTTGTCCCCTCCTCCTGTCCCTCCCCCTCTGCATCTTCGTCCTGCGCTGAGAGCCTGGTTACGACCGAGGGCTGTATGCGCCGCCCCACCGGCGGCACGTCGGGGTCAGCTTGGCAAAGTCCCCGATGTGGAGTGGTGTGGCGCTCTGCCGTGGCTTGCCTGCTTTCAGCCGCGAGCCTCTCCTCGTATCGGGCTCTATCTGCCGTATCTTGTTTGGAGCCTGGTACGACTCCTCCGCTTGCATGTGGGGCTTCTGCTTCTGCTTCTGCTTCTGCTTCTGCTTCTGCTTCTGCTTCTGCTTCTGCTTCTGCTTCTGCTGCGGCCCCTCCCTCGTAGTGCCTGTCATCCTCCTCTGCTGTCGCTTCCCTCATCTGCTGTCGCTGTTCGTGCGCTGCCTGTGCTGCTGTGTCCTGCTTGCCCCCTCCTTGTTCGTCCTGCGTTGGTTGCTGGGTGCTGGGCCGCCTGAGGTGTCTGTTGAGCAGTTCTGCCCAGTCGGTGGGCTGCGTGTCTCCTGCATCGGCCCCTCTCCTGCCGCTGGCATCCCCCCTCATCTGCTGTTGATACGCCCCCCACTCGTATCTTTTGCGCAGCCACGCACGCCAAGCTTTTTCAGCTCGGTTCCTCATCCTCTGCTCCCCCCTCCCTTCATGTTTGTTGCGCAGCCAGCGCGTCACCGCCTCCTCGGGTGTTTCCACGTGTGGCGTGTGGTCACCAGGTTTAAGGTGTTTTGGGGTGGGAGTTGTCTAAAGTTCACTGTGTTTGTGATGATGCTGCCTTCACTTCAGGATGGCTCGCAGCTGCAAGCCCTTTATAAGCGTCGGATAGTTTTGGTCCCCATGAACGCTCGAACATTTCGCTGAGATCCCTGGATTGTTTAGCTTGCAAATTGCTCCACAACTCAACATCCGTTTTGCCCCGCCCCTCTCGCCCCTCCGCCCCTGCCCCTCCGCCCCTCCGCCCCTGCCCCTCCCCTCCGCCCTCCGCCCCTGCGCCCCTCCGCCCCTCCGCCCCTCCACCCCTCCGCCCCTCCCCCCCTCCGCCCCTCCGCCCCTCTGCCCCTCCGCCCCTCTGCGCCCCCGCCCCCCTCCGGCCGCTCCCCAAAAACCCCACCCTACAGGCTGGGCAATCTGGGGATGCGCTGGATACTCTGGGGCTGGGCACTCCAGGGACTGGGGACGCTCTGGGGCTACTCTGGGGTTTGATACTGGGCGAAGACTAGACTGGGCGAGGAGAAGAGTTTGCTTTAAAATCTAACAACCCCACACGGAGGGTGGGGAAAAATTTAAAAAGCAACCATCTAAACCCCCTAATCCACTAAACCCCAAACCTGCAAAACCTTTTGTGAAGTGAGGAGGCACCAGGTGTTTCTCTCGCGCGTGGCTCGCCGTGCCCTGCGGGCGGCATGTTGGGTGTAAAAAAGGGTTTGTGGACTTGTGCGATTAGTTTTTCTAGGGCTTTCGGGCTTTAGGGATTCAGGCGACTCAGGGCGTAACTAGGTTTTTGTAAAGTCTTTTGTTGGTTTGTGGGATTTGCAGTGCGGGTGCTCTACGCTTTGAGGATTTGAGCAGTCTACTTTAGGGTAGCTAAATTTACTTTACGGAAGTTTGTGTAGGGGTGGAGCCCTTGAAATTTTACAGTACAGCTACGAATACAACCGCCAAACAAAGGAAGAACTGGCGTGAGACAAACCCGCACCTCAGAAGCTAGTGCAGGAGAGCCAAACCGCAACCCAAGTCGCACCTAAGAAAAACAGGAGCCGAGCCAAGCCAAGTCAAATCGCACCAAACGCCAAGCCACACCTAGGAAAATACCAAAACCCAAAAAGAGCAAAGCAAACAACGACAAAAAAAACAAAGCAAAAACGAAAAACTTAAAACGCAAACTGGTAACATAAAGCAAATGGCAACAAGCAAAAACAAGAGGCAGAAACAAAGCAACGCAACCATCACAAGAAAAAACATCTTTTTAAAAAAAGTACTGCCCCCCCCCCCCCCCCCCCTTAAAAAAAAAAAACACGCTTCCCTCAATCCCGCCCGTACCGACCGCAAGCGCTCTCCGCCGGCCTCGCCGAAGAGGCCCGCCGCGACAAAGAGAAATTGCAACTAGCATGCAACGCCTGCTATGCAATTTATGGTATCTTCCCGATTGCCCTTATTTTTTTGGCATAGCAAGTAGCAGGACCTTTCAAACGCCGGTTGCGCGCAACACACATCTGGTCCCTTTCTGGTTGCAGCTCCCCTCCTGTTGGAAGCAAAAGTGCACGCACCCGTCTAAGGATGCGACCGACGCTGCAGAGCGGAACGCGTCGGGCCTGACGCCGTGCCAGGGCCCAGGGGAGTAAGCGGGCTGGCAGTAGTAGGAAGCACTGTGTCATGTCGCACCCGGTTTAACGTAAGACTCCGGTTCAGAAACCGCTGCTGAGGCCCACACAGTCTTCGCTTGGTTTGGGGGAAAGCCAACTCTCAGGACAACTGGTCTTATTCGGAGTCTTACGGTTGTGGTTCAAGCTGACAAGTGGAAGACCGCATTTAAATGTCGGCCCATGGGCGATTTACACTGAGAAACGCATCTGAACGTTGAACAAATACCTGGGAAACTGGACTCCAAGCGGCACTTAAATTGAAACATTCTTAAACTAGAAAACTAGATAGAAATTTAAAAGGCTTGAATATAGAGGGACGAATCCGAAGGGCCTTTCATTGAGCATGCGCTCCAATCTCGCCACGAATTCGTCGGTCCTCCAGGTCGCACTCCTGGTAGGCCTCCAGGAAAGTTCCAATGGAGGCCAACTAAAATAAGCTGGACATATGCTGGACAATCTCAACATCTCTCCTGCGCCTGTCCCGGTCTCGTTCCAATTTCACGTAATTTGCCTGAACCAGACATGCCTAAGGCACCATTTGCACAAGTCGCCGAAGAAGGGCCTCCGAACCCCACTGGAAGGACGCCGCAGGCATGCACTGCAACAACTGCTTCGAATATGAGACCCAGATGATGCCGATGCCTGGTGCTTTGTTTCCAGCTCTGCTCTGGCATAAAATTCGGCCTCCTGACGCCACACGACAGAGCCGCACCGGGGGCGCACTGGGGCTTTGCAAGTGCTTCAGGGGTCGCGCATAGTCCTTGTCCATATGCAGCTTAGCCTGGTTGGCATTCACGAGGTCCAGCAGCTTCAGGACAGCATGCTGGGCAAGTGCACTCATGTGCCTGCAGCTCCTCAAAATCCCGAAGAAGGACCTCCGAACCCCACTGGAAGGACGCCCCAGGCATGCACTGCAACAACTTCTTCGAATAGCAGCCCTTGAGACCCAGATGACGCCGATGCCTGGCGCTTTGCTTCCAGATCTGCTCTGGCATGGGACTCGGCCTCCTGACGCCACAGGGCGGGCCAGGGCAGAGCCGCACCGGGGGCGCACTGGGGCTTTGCAAGTGCTTCTGGGGTCGCGTATAGTCCTTGTCCATATGCAGCTTAGCCTGGTTGGCATTCACGAGAGCAGCTTCAGGACAGCCTGTCTACATGGAGCCTATAGGGCTTATCTGAGAAGCCTGCATGGTGCAAGTGAACGTACAAGTTGATTATGAGGCAGGCTAAACAAGCGACAAAAACCAACAGCGCAACCAGCAGGCAAACTACACAAACCGTGCACTCCATGAACCTTTCGCTCCAGGTGTAACATCAGACCGTTTCAACTGATGTGAGTTCATTCAGCCTCGTGCTTCCGTGCAAACTCCTCTTTCTTCTTCTCGGCCTGCCATAGCAAGAATGCGTAGAACTTGCGATCAAGGAACACAGCATGCAAAAAGATGAAACGCGACAAAGCGAGCGCCGAGACCATCTGCAAACCAAAAACACTCCGGAAGGTCTGAACCCAAAGCTCGAACCCCGACAAACAGCTGTGGCCTGCACTCGCAGCTGAGATTCACGGGAAGAAATGGGAAGAAGGTAAGCAACACTCTGGAGCAAAAGCTCTAATTATGTTGACCTCACATATTTAAGACCTGACCTGTTTCTTTCCGAAGTATTCGGACACCGGCAGGCTCCAACAGATCCCAATGATCCCAGCATGCATAGCTGTGACCACTCAGATCGGCATCACAAGCATCGCTGAAAGGACGTTAGCCTCAGAAATGCCACTGGATTTGAGGGGGGTCTCCCCGCACTTTGATGTTGATCTCTTTCAGCAGAGCAGGCGAATAAACGGAAGTTTCCCTTGAAAAGCTCAACATGTCGACGTCACAAACACAGAAGGGAACACCCAATGACGACATCCCTACGCCTAACGTGGACTGAGGACCCACCCACCCCCGCTATACATTTCTGGCCTGGGGATTGGTAGGGGAACAGGAAATGCATAATGCACCCTAAGACATGGTATTGGACAGCATCTGTGTTCCGCTATACATTTCTGGCCTGGGGAATGCGAAAATCTGCCCAAACCACCCCCCTCCCCCGTTGTACATTATTGGGCGCGGGGCTCTGACGACTGTGGCCTCCTCTTGTGCCTTTCTCGCCGTGGCAGCCTGGCTGAGCAACCACTACACAAGAGTCCCAAGAAAGGCTTTAATATGCATTGCTTGATCCTCACGGAGACGATGACGACGATGCATCATCACACACGCCCACGCACAGATGCGCACAGGGTGAGCCCTTTTTGGGCCGAATTCCACCTGCCTTTGTATCATGAACACCCACCCACGCGGCTTGGAGCGTGGCTTCCAGGAGGGCTTGTGCCAGGTGCACCCATGCTGCTGCGAGGTGACTTGTCGCCCCCATTCTGGTTGTGAGTGTTGGCTGCGGTGGTGCGTGGCTCCCCCGCCCCCTTGGTATAGCTGTTTGTGGCATTGGGTCGCTTGGTTGCTCGTGCGCTGGTGCTCGCGTGGCTTGGCGCTTCCTCTTCATTCGGGCGCCGTGGGTCAAAGTCCGGGTCGTAGTCGGTGGCTATGGTGATGGATGCTGCGGGCGGCGGTCGGCTTGCCCCTGCTTGTGGCTTGGGATTGTGTTGTCCCACGGCGAGGTCGGCTGGATTGGCGGGTCGGTTGCCCCACTCGCCCGGTTCGCCTTGGCTTTGCAGTGGTGGCGGTGGTTGGCTGGCTTGGTAATCGCCCCCTTCCTGGCTGGCTCCATCGTTCTTGCCCTCCTTCTTGTCCCTGCCAATATCACGACCTTGTACTTCACGGTGTCCTCCTGCGGCGTCTTGGGTGGCGGGCTGCGGTCCTGGATCGCCATCTCCTGGTTAGGCCTGGCAGGGTCTGGAGTCTGGACTTTTTTCGCTGGTTCGGTGGCTCGGCCGGGTCGGCCCCGGATTGCGTTTGGCTGCGGACCCATTGCCCCCCGAGTAGGGCCCATAGGCCCCAGAGAAACAGCCCCCTCATGTTCACTGCTAGGCGCTGCTGGGTTTGTTGCTTCTGCTTGAGAAACGGCTTCTTGGCTGCATCCTTGCTGCGTGCTGCTTGCGGCTCTTTTCTGTGTTTAGGGGCATAGGGGCTAGGGACTGCTCGCGGTTCTCTCTCCCTCTCTCTCACTCGACATGCTTGCAACTGTCCGCCCCGGCGCAGGGCGGGGCCTATGGCGTCCCTGGCCTGCCCCCTCTCTCGTCTCCCCTAGTACTGCCCATCCCCCTCAGCTGGCCCTGCTGCCGCCCGCGACCTCTGCTGCTCTCCCTTGAATGCGGTCATCCGCGCAGGCATATGGCTTCCGCTTCTTGGCCGGCTGCGGTCTGTTGGGCGCTAGGTTTCGGATTGAGGGCTGCCTGCCCGTCGCGAATTTCGGGTCAAACTTGCTGACAAAGGAGTGCTGGAGCGCTTGCCAATGCGTGCGGTCTTGCGCCGCCTGCACCCAATCACTGCGTGTCCATGTGAGGGTTGAAGCGCTTGGGATGCCTCGCCCCTTGTGGGTGCTGCTGCTGTGCCCGCCACCACTTTTGCCCCCTCCACTCAAGCGTGTCTATGGTGGCCCCTTCCTGGCGCGCCACATGTCCATGCAGCTGCCATATACGCTCCAAAGCGTGCGTCGACCACCTCTTCACCCCTTCCCGGCGCATAACCGCCCTCGCCAACCGCACGGTGCGCTTGTGCCACTCTTCCCACCTCTCCCCCTTTTTGCGCTTGTGCCCCACCATCTGCTGGATCTGCTGCAGCTGCTGCGTGTTGGCCATTTTGAGCAACGTTTCCTGCACCGGCCATGCCGAGCAGCCCCACATACCCGCCGGCCTGACATACGCAAGGTGCAGGGCAAGTCTGGGCTTAATGGGCGTTGGTGTTTTGAGTTCTTCTTTTCTTGCCCAGAAAGCCCTGCGCGCCCTGGCCGCCATTTCCCCTCCCAGCAAGTGCGCCTGCCCCCTAAAAGCAACCGCGTAATGGTCCTCGGCCCCCCGGGCTTGACCCACTCCTTGCCCACCTTGAAGGCACGCTCGTTCCCCCCATTGGTGAGGATGGCCACTTTTTTGCTGTGTATTTCCAGCCCCTCCCGCTTCAGCTTGGCATCCACATGCGTGAGGCGGCGTTGCAACCTGTCGGGGTCCGTGTCCCACAAGTAGGTATCATCCATGAAGGCCCCCCCGGTTGTCGGGCACTCCGGTGGTGGCTGGTAGGCGCGCTTCCCCTTTGGGGGGAAGTGGCGGGAGGCATAGCTGGAGTATGCGCCCCATGAGTGCCGAAAACAACACTGGCGAATCTGGCGCCCCTTGTCTGACTCCCGTGGTTTGCCTGACATCCACCAGCTCCCCCCCCGCCGCCACCTGAATGCGCTGCGCCTGGAGCAGGCTGAGCCACGCGTGTGCTTCCCAAGGCATTTTCCCTCGTTCCCCCACCCAGTACGCCACCATGGCCCCCAAAGACTGCTGCAGCACACTGTCGGCGGCGCGCGTGAGTTTGCGCATGAGCATCAGCAGCTCCTCCGCTTGCTTCCCCTTCCATGCCCATTGGAATTGTGTCAGTGGTGTGAGGTGGTGCGCCCCCCTATTGAGGAGCAGCTGTGACATCCACTTCAGCATGGTAGTGGACAGTGTGATTGGCCTCGTGTCACCCCACTCTTGCGGTGTACGCACTTTGCGTAGGAGCACGGTGACCCCACGTCCCACCTCCCCCCTGAGCTGCCCCGTGTACAGGAAGTCATCCAGCATCCACTGCAATTTCCCCCGCCAGTTCTGGTGCTGTTTGAGCTCACGAAGAGCTTCCAGCGCCACCCCATCCATACCCGTGGCTTTGCACTTCCCCCATTTTTCGGATGTGGCCTCCAGCTCGTCTTGAGTGAAGGGTTTCCAGGGCTGGTGTTTGCACATGCCCCTGAGCTTGTGTCTCAGCGCCCCCATTGCCGCCTCCACCTGTGCTGCCGGAGCCTTGGCGAAGATGCCCTGTGTTTTAGCGCTGCTTGCCACCCCTCTTCTCCTAACAACTTCCCGTCCCAGTGCGCGCGTGCGCGGTGGTTGGCTAGGGATCTGAGTTCCCCCCAGTTGGCTTGGGACGCCGCTTCCACCTTGCGTTTGCGCCACACCTTGCGCTCCGCCTGGCTTCCACACCGCCTTCCATGCTTGCCTCCTCCCTGCTGCTGGCGCGGCATGTGCGTCCACCCGGAGTTGCTTGAGCTCAGGGCTCTCTTGCCATGGCTCGCCGGGCGCCGGAGCTGGCCGTGTGATTTGCTTGGCTACGTTTGCCAGCTGGGTGTGTGGGTCCCCTGCCGTGTGCTGTTGGAGCGCGGCTGCCACCATGTCCTCCTCTTTGAGGACCCTTGCCCCCCATTCCCCTTTGTGTTTGGGCCGGGTTTTGGTTGTCGCGTCGGTGATGACGGCCACTGCTTCATGGTCCGAGAGCGCCACCTCTTTGGTCCCCCGCAAAACCCCCCCCTTCGCCCCCCGCAGCCCCCTCAAAAAGACGTAGTCCAGCCGCCTTGACGCCAGCCGTGTGTTGTAAGGGTGGTAGGATGGTACTTCCAAGCCTTGTTCCGGTAGGTACATCTCCTTCTCGCACGCCCGTTGCAAGACTTCCTCCCCTCTGGTGGTGGTGGCTGCGTGTCCCCCCACCGCCGCATCTTTGAACGTCTCGTTCATGTCTGCTCCGAGGACGCATTTCGCATGCCCGAGGTGATCCCCTCACACCGTGAGGATTTCGCGTGCTTGTGGTACAGTGGCGTGGTGTGGCATGTGGGCTGCCATAACCCCCGTGCGCCCTCCCCCCGTGTGTTTCAGGGTGAGTGAGAGTGCCCCTTGGTGGATGGCCGGGGCGTCGTGGCCAAACTGCGCCGTGATGTACGCTATCCCTTCCCCCCTCCAGTCCCCATCCCACTTGCCAATAACGATCGTCCAATCATGCGAGTGCTCTTCATGCACCCCCACATCGCAGGTGATTTCTTGCAAAAGCGCAAGGTTGCAAGTAACTGCTGGCCCCCCCCTCCGAACCGCTTGGAGAACGTCGAGAGCCCTTTGGGCGCTGGCCCCCCCAAGGTTCCAAGTGAGGCATGACAGTGCTGGCGCGGCTTCCGCCGCTTGGTGAAACCTCGTCAGCTGTTTCTGGGGGCATCACCGCAGTGACGCTCGCAAGCCCCTCCAGTGTGCCACAACACGCGCATGGTCTTGCCCCAGCCCTCGTGCAATTCCTTTGGTGTCAACCCACCCCGCCCCCGCTTGCTCCACTCCTTCAGGTGCTTCCAGGATGCAGCGCTTCACCTTCGCTGCGAGCTTAGCCCTCCGGCGACGTTCAGGTGGTTGGCTGATGGCAAGGAAGAGGTAGCGAGCCCCCCCCCCCTTCTTCGGCGGGCCTGGTGCACTTTGGCTTGTCTCACGTGTGCAATCGCCCCCTGAATTCGTTGGCGGTACTCCTCCGCACTCTCCCCCTCCCTGGCACCTTGGAGCGGCACAAGCGCAAAGCCACGTCGGACCCCGGGGACAAACATCTGGGTGAGGTCTATGTCAAGGCAAGCTGTCTGACCACATCAGCGGCTTTGGCCAGGACCTCCCCTGCCGGTGTATCGCCTTGAACGCCCCCACTGCGTCCACTTCTCCAGTTGCGGTGCTTTGCGCTGAGCCTCCCCACCCCGACTGCATTTTGAGCTCCATGGCTTCCACGCGCTCCCCCAAGGCCTTGGTCTCCGAAGCGAAGCGCTGCTCCATCTCCGCCTGCCCCGCCTTGATGGTGCCGAGCTCCTCCGTGTGGCGCATGCGCTTGTCCGTCAGCGACTCCAGCATGGCCAGTGTAGTCTTGAGCTGTTTGGTCACTTCCGTCTCGACAATGCCAGTCCTCACCGCCACTTCGTGTCCCACCGCCTGCTGTATTTCCTTCTTCATCCGCTCGCCTGCTTGATGCTGTCCAGCATGACGCCCCCGCCGTCTCCACCACGCGCACTTCATCTTCTTCTTCCTCGGCTTTGCGCTTGGCGGGCGACCCCCCTGCCCCCCCACATAGTGCGAGGTTTGCCGTCGTCATGTTCCTGCCACCATCACGAACACTGAGCTCACAAAGTCCCTGGCGAGAGCCCCCTCGTGCTGGATCGCCCCCTAGATGTAGGAGTCCTGTAGGCTCGCTTTGCCTTTCAGGTCGCTGGTCACAATGTCCCCCGCACGCCTCGCAGCAGCAGCGGTCACGTCCGGCTCCGATCTTGCCGATGTACCCCCTCGACGCAGCGCCGTAGGTATCACGGACTGGTAGGGCAGCTCGAACGGCACACGGGCGAGTCTCTCACGGCCCCCCCTCACTCTCTTCTCAATCTTCCCCCACCCTCTCTGTTTTGGTTGGAGGTGGCTCGGCCGACGGGGGCGCCACCTTGAGCACTCGCGGCTTGAGCCAAAATCCTCTCTTTCTCTCTCTCTCTCTCTCTCTCTCTCTCTCTCTCTCTCTCTCTCTCTCTCTCTCTCTCTCGCTCTCTCATATACATACGTAGTCATCTCCATATATATATATATATCTACATATAGATGTATATAAAGATACCTCTCTCTATATGCATATACTCTCTCGCTCTCTCTCGCTCTCTGTCTCTCTCTCTCTCTCTCTCGTCCTCACTCTCCTCCTCTCATCCTCCTCTCTCTCTCTCGTCTCTCTCATCTCCTTCTCTCTCTCGTCCTCTCATCTTCTCTCTCATCTCGCTGCTGTCTCTCTCCTCTGTCCTCTCTCAATCTCTTCTCTCTCTCTCGTCCTCTCATACAAATCATCATCATCTCTCTCTCTCTCTCTCTCTCTCTCTCTCTCTCTCTCTCTCTCTCTCTCTCTCTCTCTCTCTCTCTCTCTCTCTCTCTCTCTCTCTCTCTCTCTCTCTCTCTCTCTCTCTCTCTCTCTCTCTCTCTCGGCGGCGCGTGTGAGACCGTCATTACGTGGCCCCCAGTCTCAGGGTGTAGTTTCAAGCGCTGGGTGGTCCCCATCGTAGTCGGCGGTTCTCGGTTCCTCGCCGCGTTGTGGTACTCCTGGTTGCGGTGGTGGGTCTGCTCGTTGTGCTTCTCCCTTCCTCCTTTGTTGCTACCCTCCAGCCATTCTTCTTCGGGTTCGCCTTCTGCTCCCCTGTCCGGGTCTAGGACGAGGTATCTGCACTAGTTCCACAAGGGAAGAGCAAGAACGGTGAAATTGCAGACACATGGAGATGTTGCGAGATCTTGCCGCGTGAGCTCCTGCTGCACCTGCACGCACAAGAAAACATCAGAACATAGTTGCGTGCTTTTGAATTATCAAGCCGTGGACATCCCTGTCACTGCATGCGGCCCATCGTAGCAGGGCCGTTTACGCAGCGAGTCGTTCCTGATCAGGCATCAAAAGGAGGAACCGCGCCACTTGCTCTGGCTCCTGTCTCCTACAGGCTGCGCGCTATTGCCGACGACGATCGAAGCACACGTCCTCTTATACGGAACCACCGGCTACCTTCAGAGACGCTCTCTGCGCCACATTAACGCCCGTCAAGAACTGAACGCAACCTATGCACATCAGATTGGAATATTCGTGCTGTTTGGCGCCTGGCGTAAGTTGAGAGTTGACAAATGAATGCATGCGGCTTTGACACAATGTTCAATAGAAGCATCAAGGCTCCGGCTATGGTGGAGCACCCTCAATACACAAGGGCACCCTCAGCCACAGCCTCCGCAGCTGCGTGTGCAGCAGTAGCTTCGTGAAGCTGATGTTGCAAATCTGCAGATCTGCCCTTCGACACCGCACCAGCTGGTGCCTGAATAATTTTGTTGCACAAGCCGCCACTTGTGGCTTGAGCCAAAATGGCTCCTCACTCTCTCTGTCTCTCTATCTCTCTCCATCTCCGTCTCTCTCGCCATCTCGCTCTCTCTCTCTCTCTCTCTCGCCATCTCGCGCTCTTTCTTTCTTTCTTTCTTTGGGGCATGGGGCGGACCCTGCGCTACTGCGCGCCCTGCTCGCGCTCCTGACGATTGGCTATCACCTCGTTAGGGCTGCCCCACAGCTGTCTGCATCCAGGATATCTCGGCCCGCGACGGCGACCCCTCACACACACACACATCTCTCACACTCTCTCTCTCTCTCTCTCTCTCTCGCTCTTTCTCTTCTTTCCTTCGCTCTCTCTCTCTTTCCCTCTCTCTCCTCTCTCCCTCTCCCTCTCCCTCTCCCTCTCTCTCCTCTCCCCTCCCTCTCCCTCTCCCTCTCCTCCCTCTCCCTCCCTCTCCCTCTCCCTCTCACCTCTCTCCTCCCTCTCCCTCTCTCCCTCCTCCCTCTCCCTCTCCCTCTCACCTCTCCCTCCCCTCTCCCTCTCCTCTCCCTCCTCCCTCTCCCTCTCCCCTCTCCCTCCTCCCTCTCCATCTCTCCCTCCCTCCCTCTCTCTCTCTCTCTCTCTCTCTCTGTCTGAAGGCCTTTACGACCGTTCCGACATGTTACGACCATTCCGAAAGTTCAACACACCCCAGGCCCCCGCATGACCTTAAGGGCCATACGCAACTCTCTCTCTCCAGGGGAGTCCAGGGCGCCGGAGGTGCCGGAGCCGTTGGAGCCCACGAGCGCAGGAGCTGTGACCGTCTGCCGTGGCCTTCACGCGCGTGTTTGGCGCACTCTGCTTTTTTCGACTCACTCCGAAAAGAGCCCTACTCTGCCCTGCTGCCAAAAGACTTCAAACACTTAAGGCTTTTCTTACGTAATCTACTCGATCACCTCGTGGGTTTTTTGAGGCAGCGGAGACGGTTCGACTGGCAAAATCCTTCGAGGCTCTTGGCGACTGTGGTCACTGTGGTCACTGCAGCCCTTTAGCCCTGCAAGCGAACCCTCGCAGGCCAAGACCTTCACAAGGTAAGAAAAAGCCTTCGTCACTGTCACAACCAGGTCTACCAAGTCTTCCCGGAGCCAAAGAGGGCGCCCCAGCCTTGAAAGCGCTTCTACACCGAGACCCTCCAGAGCCCTCCTCGCCTCTCTGATTGTGGCAGCGGCACCTCCAAACTGTTGCGGCTACCTGCGATGCTTGAGGGTTCTGGCATGCCAGTGCAGTTCGGCTTCCACGTTTTCGGGTCGAGGATGTTCTGTGTCTTTGTGTGGCTAAGGCATCTCCTTCATGTATCTGAAGTCATTGAAGGCCTTGAAGTCACTTGTCTATGACATTGAGCATGAGAGCAGGGTTCGGAGCTCTGAAAGATCCCTCTTCAAAAGATCATGACAGCCCATCAAAAGTCCAGCCCCTTCAGCTCCACTGCTTTCCTCAATTCCCCTGCGGCCTCTGCGTGACAGGAAGGAGCTGCTTGCCGCTGGCCTCGGATGGACTTTTCAGGGAGCAGTTTCCGCCGTCAGTGGGTAACGTTCCGATGTTCACGGACATGCTTGTTGGAGCGTTTTTCAAAAGATCATGTTCGACCATGCCGGAGTGCCCAGTCGAATTAGCTGGTGCCTTGCACGAGCTGCTGCTCCAGTAGGGAATTCGCTGATCACGTGCACTATACGGGGCTGTAACCACTATTTGAGAGTGAGGCAGTGTTTCTGTTGGAGATGCTGAACCCCAATGTGTCCAAAACCGACGTGTGGAAAATGCCAGCAGTCGGTGGTTGGCTAGCCATTTGACACCTCTTCTTTCGGAAGTGGCACACTTTGCTTGGGCAGTGTGAACCTGAGACTCAGAATTCTGCAAAGATCGTGCGGAGGGTGGAGAGTCTTCCCCTTACCCAGCAAACATCACACTGTATCACACTTCACATGCTATCCCCCTCCCAGTGAGTGTCGAAACTCTGGAAAGTACCCCCACACACACATAGCAGCCATCGTAATCCGGAGACAACTCACTCCTCATCTGCGAGGCCTATAAGACAACTGAGGCACCTTTCCGCAAATTTGGATACGATTGGCATCCTGTCCCGAGTTGTTGACTCCTCACCAGCTTGTAGAATATCTCATGGACTTGCACCGGTCTCTGGGGATCCTGGGGGCTCCGGGGTCCTTCGACTGACCTGCCACAGGGAACCGAGATGCTCCATTTGAGCCCTAAAGCGAAAGACCGAACCTGAGCCGCTTGACAAAAGCTTACTCTGCGTACACGAAACAGCTGAGGCAAGAAGTCTCGTCTTAGCCCGACATGAATTTTAGATCTCAACGGACAGAAATCCCGATGACCATATGCATCCTCATGCAAATCCTTTCAAATCCTGACTCAAACCGTGCCCACGTAGTCCTGCGGCAGGTCAATGGCCAGTGAATGACAGCCATCCTCGCCCTGGAGATTGACTACCGTTTGAGCTTTCCAAGCCGAGGGGCAGAGGCTTCATGAGGCAAGCTTTGAAAGCTTGACCTTATCTGAAAAGGAAATCCAGAGACAACGCCCGAGTTTCCCAGGCCTCCTTGCGTACTCCATGGAGCTCCTGCGGCTCGTCCAAGTTCGTTGAAACTCGTGGCTTCTTGGGGTTCAAGCACTTTCAGAATTTCAGGCTCACAGAACTGATTGGCCTAAGTGTTACTCAAGTGGCTGTCCTCTGTGCAGCCCGAGGCTACAAGAAAAAGCACTTGTGTGGAGTTAAAAATTTTGACCTGGAGCAGCATCCGTCACAGGCCACTGAATGCTGGTGTCACTTAGACGTAACCGATTCCTGTGGTGCCCTTTTCGATCTCTGAGTACGTTTAATGCTACTTGCTGCGGCCAGCCCCTCCTCCGCCCATGCATACCATGAAACATGGGTTATCGTCCCGACAAAGTGGGGGTTTTGTGTTCATCGTGATGCAAAATTGCGTTGGAGATGAACAACTCTTGTTGTTGCAAAGCAAATGTTACGGCAAACACGGCCACTGAGCTTCGAGCATGGCTGGATGGTTGTCTTCCAGGAGTGTTTGTTGCTTCAGGGGTGTTTAATACGGTGTGTGATCTGGTACTCTCCTCCCCACACAGCTCCTAACTAGGACATTTTCGAGGCACCCGTACACTCAAATACCAGCAAGATGCTTCAGGCTCCTCATAACCTGCCGCTCCCGAGTCCCGTGCGGCCCGTGCCCAAGGGCCTTGCTTTCCCTGGCATCGCCGGACTTCGACTGGTGCGAAGGACTGGAGCTACAGCTGGACACATCCGCAACGTCCTTGGCGTCATGGCGGTGCTGTTTTGAAGTACATCTCTGTGGGTTGAGCACCAAGGGCGCAATGCACAACTAGAGAAAAAAGAGAGACACCTCCAAGAGAAAAGGGGCGTGCCGAGGACTCCAAAGTCTGCCAGGCCTGCCAAACCCAAACTTGTGCAGCGAAGATGCTGACAGAGGCATGTCCTGAACAAGGCGACACAGGACACATGTCGCACAAAGAAGTGATTCGGAACCCTACAGCCACACAATCTTCTCGGATGCCTCCTCCTCCCTGAGAGATCCAGGCATAAGCGGCAAGGAGTTGTCCAAGCACAGGCTTTCGGCCGACCGGTCTCGAGCAAGGGCTGGCGCCTCAAAGCGCAGCTTTGCACCAGAAAGCTGAAAAATCGCAACTATGTCACCTGTGCCCCACGTTGCACCGTGCCCCCTCAAGCCACTGCAGTGCGACCAAAGCTTCGGAAGCCATGTCCTTCTCACGGGCCTCGGCTACAAGCCCGGGAAGTCGACAGAATTGAGCGGCCTAGACCTTTGGCTCCGAAGCGTTGGGGGCTCTAGACAGCTTACAAGGCTTGGAGACAAAGGCCAGCGAACATCTCCCAAATTCGGCGAAACCTTCCCTTGCCTGGTCTGGGAAATGCTGGGAGCAAGCTGGTCAACACATGATTCGAGTTGAAGGAATCCGTGGCTCACAGTTCTTACAAGCGTGCGGTGCAGGAATCACAAATTCTCGAGCGGGATGCGTCCTGAAAAGAAAATTTATTCGCTAGTTCACAACCTTCTCCAACTCTCCAACTGTGTTCAACTCTCCACCTCAAGACCTTGAACAATCCACCCAGGCCCAACAACATAAGTGACGACACCCTGGCCTGCGAGGATGATAAATTGCTCTGCCGAGCTGCCAGACCCAGCGAAAAATCACAAGAATCCTTCCAAATGCGCGGTCAATGAGCAATGAGGCCATGTGCAAGATATATCAAGCAAGCTATATCAAGCTAGGGAAACGGCGGGAGGCATGAGACTCGCCTATCACATAGCTTAGTCACTGAGACAACATTTCATAGAATGCCCAGCGACAAATCGGGTCTGAGATTATGTGCGAGCACGCGCCTGCAGTAGACAAGCCTGACCATCGACTGGGGCCCGCACGGCATTTGCAAGGCTCATGGCCGTTCGCTTCTTCTTGATGAGCTGCTTGTTGTGCAGCGCATTGAGGCTAAACCTGGGAGTTGATTCACGACACATCGCTTGCCACGTCATGGGGCGCAACGTCCAACAAGCCGGAGCAACTTCCAATGTCACTCCAAACAACACCCTCTGGATTTGAGAATTTGAGACGTTGTAGGCTTTCGGTGCAGCGCCGAGGAGCATGTCGTGGGTCGTGCTCCGCGCCTTGTTACCTGTCT
The DNA here is from genome assembly GCA_905221605.1 of Symbiodinium natans. Taxonomy (NCBI): domain Eukaryota; class Dinophyceae; order Suessiales; family Symbiodiniaceae; genus Symbiodinium; species Symbiodinium natans. Next base: position 69,809 of record CAJNDS010002298.1, read on the forward strand.
CAGGCGGTCTCTGCGACCGTCCCTCCGACCCGATATCCTGCAATCCTAGCTTCACAGACTTCGCTCAATTCCAACGGACGTGGGGCGTCAAATGCCAAAGTGAACATGCTGGTCATAGTCCATCCCACAGTTAGCAAATGTTACCAAAATACGTCTGGCCCAACATCACGACTTGACCTCAATGCTTCAGAGGGAACACTGGTCCAGCCTCGTTTTTCAGGTCGGTCTGCTTTATCCTCCGCACCTGCGTCCGCAAGCCAGACCACGGTCTCGAGCAGTAAGGTTTTGGCTAAATGCTACTGCAGCAGCATTAGAAGGCGTGGAGCACACGAAGCCCTCAAGGCCCCTAACCACTCCGAAAGCCGGCCTTTGGGCGAAAGCTTCTGAATGGCTGCGGATAGTTGTATCCCATCGCCCGTCCTGGGGTCTTGGGATGTCTTGAGTCTGTTTATGCCATGTCTGTTTGAGGGCTCACGGTTTCAAGTGGGCTTTGGGTTGGAGTGGTGACCTTATGAGTTTTGAGTCTGGACTCAGCCTCCCCCCTCACTTGTATGCACGGGACTGTGTTATTCAAAGCCTGCCCCGAAAATTTTACTTAACCTCGTTTGCTGAGCCGATTCCTGTCCTTTCCTTTCCATTGGTCTGCCGCCGTCACACAAGAGGGGGCGCAGTACCCAGCTTCAAGGGTTTCGTAGCGCAAGCGTAAGGGCTTCGCACCCGACAGGGATTCCTGTAGGCCACAAGGGTCAGACCAGGAGCGCAGAGAGAAAAACAGGACGACAAACAAAACAAAATAGCCAGAATGGTTTGCCAATGCAGGGGTCATGGAGGAGCTCCTGGGGCGCAGTAGGGTGTAGTAGCCACTCTTGAGAATGCAAACACAAGACGCAGGGTGCTGTCTGGGGGGGCTGGGTCCACTGGTTCCTCTGAGTTCCTCTGTGTGCTTCCCCTGTTTAGGCGCTGGAAGACACACACGAGAGGTGCCGTCCACCGTTTGTGTGCTGTGCTGGGCAGGTGTCTCACAGAGCGACTTAAATCATGTTGCCGCTGTCTTGGAGACACTGCCCAGAGTGCAGGCGTGCCACGATGAGAGCAACGCCTGCTGAGCAAAGGCGACAATTCAGGTCGCCTTTGCTTTGGGTACCAAGTCGCCACGTCCCAACCTCGGTGTTTCATGGTTTCTTCTCCGTGGCGGATGGCGATAGGGCCTCATCACCTTCCTGAATAGTCCTCCTGCATGGCCGCGCCATCGTCTTGCCCCGAAGAGCATTATAAAAAAGATCCCGAAATCCAACACAAACTAAAAAACGAACCTTCGAGGCTGAGAACCTGGGCCACTTATGGCCACTTCAGCTCTCACACGCCTCGGCCAACCGAGACGGAATCCCCCCCCAAAAAAAAACAAAACACCGAGAAGCCCGACACTCTGAAAGCCGCGTGGCAGGGAGTTCGCCGGTCTGACCCGCGCGGAGCTCGTGGCGACCGGAACCGAGGCCTTCCGTGTCCTGAGCGCGCGAGAACTCTTCGCCTCCATCTTTGGTGGCACTCTCACAAAGTCGTCCCCTTCGCCGCGCAAGGCGCTTACGCCACCCTGTCTTGCAAAAGCCTGTGCATCGGGTGCTCTTAGGCAGCGAGGACTTGCTCATACAGGGCTCTTGGCTCTACTCTCTGCTTAGAGGCATAAAGTCTGGCAGTGAAAGCAATGGTTGAAGGTCCGCGCCGCAGGTGTAAAGCTAGGTAGGGTGTTGACGAGGGCTGAGCAGAACAAAGCAACCAGGCGGCCAAACCCATGGGGGCGAGCCTCTCCCTTCCCTTTCTCTTCCTTTCTCTGCGGACGCGGGGCATCATCTTGGCCTCCAAGGTCATCTGCAGAGCATCGAGTTTCCCGCTAAGGACAGTCCTGAGTGCTTCGAGTTCGCGAGTATTAACCAGACCCAGGGCTTAAAGTTCAAAGTTCCCATGCAGGATGACCTTAAGTGCGGTGAGGGCCGAAAACGAACCGAGGGCCAAAAGGCCTATCAGAAAGTCAGGCCAGGCTGCAAGAAGCTGTGGCATTCCTGCAGCATCTGCGGGTAGCTCGGGAACTAGACGCATGTACAAGGGTAGGGCACCTAACCCTGCAAGCAGCTTCTTACAGAGTCTTCACGGCTTAATTTTGGAGCTCGAAGCACAAAATCATACAGAAATGTAGCATGCGCAGGTTCGAAAAAGCAAGGGGTCGGTCTCCTGCTGGCCTTCGAGCAAGAGCAACAAGGTCGAGCTCCTGCAAAAGGAAACAACAAAGGCTCCCTCAAGTGCGCGGAGAGAGCCGGAGAGAAAGACACAGACAGACGGAGAGCGAAAGAGAGAGAGAGAGAGAGAGACCGGATACACATGGCCAACTCCACCACTTTACTCGGCAACGAAATCCAAGGCGAAATGTTTTTCGAGGAAGAGACAAGGAGAGAGGGAGAGGGAAAGAGAGAGAGAGAGAGAGAGAGCGAGAGAGTGAGGGTGTGTGCGAGGAACGCTTTCTTGAGGTTTTGCACACAAACACGTGTGTTACATGCAAAGTCCATGCCGCATGATGCGCAGCCAGAAAGCGTCGAGGCAGAAGTCATGTTCGCATGCAAGCCTGTGCATTGCGTGCGTGGTAAGCAAGTAGCATAGACCCTAAACCCTAAACCCTAAACCCTAAACCCTAAACCCTAAACCCCTTGCTTGCCGCTTGCCGCCTGTTGCGCCCTGAGATACCCGGCTGTGTCGCGACGACAGGTGCTGTCAAGCGAACCGTTCCCAGCTCAGGGGTCCCAAAGGTCCTACAAACTTCCCCACAAGTGTCATACATTAATTACTATAACTACTACAGATACTATAAGTACTATCATTATGAAATAAATTTACGTACTATAATTGCTATAATTACTAACATTACTAGAATTACTATAATTACTCGAAGCCAACTCAAACCGAAGAGCTGCTTCGATGTTCGAAGCTCGAGGCCCCGACGTATCGCTTGCTGGGGGCAGCGGTGGTTCGCCGCCTGCGCGAGGCATCTTTAGGGCTTTAGGGTTTAGGGTTTAGGGTTTAACACACAACTCTGACCTGCGCTTCTGTAGTTCGGACCTTATTAAACTATAGGCCCTGAAACCTGGTTCGGATGAGATTCTTCCTGTGTTGGTCTCTTGTTTCCTCTTCTGTGGGGGCCTTGATTGACAGATGTCCTCTGCCAGATTTGTGGACACATGAGGCCTTAGAGGCCCAACGCAGATTCGGAGCTGATGTGGCCAATGTTGTACAAGGATGCAAGCTCTCCGGGATTCTTTGGGTCAAGGCTTCTACAGTGAAGGGTGTATAGATGTAGTCTGAAGAGGTCTGAGATTTGGTTTGGGCTGGGGGGCAACGACGTAAAGCCTTACAATTCAACTTACAAAGCCTGGGCGTGTGTTGAGAACCCTCCGTCTTGAAGGCTCTTACACAATATCGATGACGAACTGGGGTAGATCGGTAGAACAACATGTCTGGCATCTGTAAACTGCACACTGCGCAACACACATGCCCCGCAATCGCAGTACACATTCAGCAGAAGATGGCGATGACTGCCCAACGAGCGTTCACTAGCCCACCGCGCAGGGAAGTACCTGCACTGGCGCTAAATGCATGAACGGCTCCTCAGAAGCTCCGAAGACTTGTAAAATCCGAAATCTTCGTAAACCTGCCCCAGCCCCTGGCCCTGCTACCCCAATCCCATGCACTCCCCCGCACTCCTGGCAGCTGCATTGGGGGTCTCGGCGCCTCGTCGCCTTTGGCCATGTTGCACAGAGAAAAGCAGCTGTGGCTCTGGAATCTGCCGAGACTTCCCAGAGCAGAGTTTAAAAGGGTGTTTAAAAGCGTCTTTTCTCCATTGAGAACCTGAACATGCTGCCATGGGATGCTACGGGGCCACACTCCTTCGTGTGATTTCTGATGTGCTTCCTTGCAAAGGACCAACCTTTTTCGGGAAAGAGGGGAGTTGATCAAACAGGAGGGCACAAACCAGGAAAAAAGCAGGTCCCTGATTGTCAAACGCCGCTGCCCAAGGTTAAAGAAACAGACTCAGCTATCTCACCGACAGCTGGCAGTGGTACCGGCCGGCGCTAAAACAGGTTCAGAAGACAAGACTGCGCGGAGCCAACACCTAACATGGTATACTGGTACGGAACAGCTTTGCAGAGTATGTCGTTGGCAGAGCTGCCACATGCGCGCCGTGGGGATGACGTAGCCAAGTAAGAAGCACATCGGAAAAACGGCAGTTGGGGAGAGAAAGGCACGGATCAGAGGAGCGACTAAGTCCCAGGCTGGCGCTATGTACATGACTCTCCGGAAGCCCTCGCGGCCCCACTGGAAGCCTCTTGCCCGTCCCAGATGAGACAGAGTCACCTGGATCAGGGGCAGCTTTCCCGCATTCTGGGAAACAGACTTTCCTGCTTAGCTGATTTTGCCTTTTTGCCTGCGAGCTGATCGATGAAACCTGGCTATTCAGACTCCTAGCAGTCATGGTGACCATCGCAGACACAGACTGGGAGCTCTTGGTGAGGGACGCGATGGAAGTGAGCCCGTAATGTCGTAGCTCTCTGTCCTGCAGAGCTCTTGCCACTCCACACCAGCATTCAACTTTCCGAAGCAACCAAAACATACTCGGAACATGCACAACAAACAAGCTCGAGATGCAGTTGAGTCGCATTGCAAAAAGATGTCGCTAGAAGCAGTGAATACAAAGCCTGACATGCGACCCAGCGTCACACGGTGGCCGTCTTGAACGGCACCATTGTGTGACCAAGCATCTGGCGGAGATCAGGGGCGAGAACTTCATGGTCCAGGGTGTATGCTGCAACTAGATGCTAGATCGCACCGGTTGCAGAAAGTAATTGGCGGCCAACTTGAACCACCCTTGAAGCACCGCATGCCTTCTAGGCCTTCAAGCTTCAAGGCTCAAATTCGAGTTGAGACCAGAAAGGATTTAGCCATGGACTCTAAGCTGCACGAAATACAAGCTGCCCTAAAGCTTGAATCCTACGGACCGACATGTTATGCCTCAGTCTCACCTCAAGTCCTGAAGCTCACAGGAAATCACCACCGGCCTCTAAAGCCTCCTTCCCTCATCCCCGGCCGCCGGATCTCGGAGCCAGTGCTGCGCCGTGCAACGGAGTCCCAGCTACCAGACAGATGGGGGTCTCCGAATTAGGGTACCCTTTGTGGGGTCCTTGTTATAAGGGAATCCTACAATTTGGGGATCTATATCAGGAGTCTCCTATTTTCGTAAACCCCCATATAGAGAGCAACCCCTGAGCGATCTGTGAGAACTGCCTGGCTCCGCTAGTTTCCACAGAAGCCCCTCGAATGCGTGTGGAAGCTTGCCAAAACCATCCAAAACCTGAAGCCGCATGATTCGGAAAGCAGTCGCTTCTTCCTTTTGCTTGCGAGACAGCGAAACTCTTCACCTCCCAAAGTCCCACAGCGTAATAAGAGGTCTCGTTTCTGCAAACAGCAGAACTCATCAGCATAGATGCTTGCAAAGCAACACGCATCTCTGTGCTGGGCAACAGGCTGATACACGCTGTATGTACAATCCGGATCAGCGCGTGGACCCTGTAGTCTAATCAAACGGCTCGTCTGGCAGGGGTTCGCCACACCAGCCTGCGGCAATCGGGTATCAGCTCTCTGCATCTAACGCGCGATGGCATAACAACCTGCTCGCCGCTCCTAGCCCAACCTGCCAAAAGTACCGAACGAACTACTGCGCAGCACGAATCAGAACATCATGCAAAGCTAAACGCTAGTATTGAAGGAATGGCTCACTTCTTCTGGGCGTCACTTCTCCCCACAAATCGCCCCTCTCTTCCCTTCCCTTGTTCACATCCGCGGGGGTGGAGGGGTGGGGGAGACGCGCCGTGTGTGAGCAACATCGCCAGCGTGGCGGAGACCAGGAGGGCAATGTTTGTTGCCTCTGGATACCAGCTGCTCCGCCGCATTACACGATCTTTACGAAGGCATTGGCATGTTCACTTGCACAGAGTAGGAACATGATATCGGAACCCGTGACTTTTGACTCCGTTTTGACTGCAGCTGAGGGCAGCCTTCCCCATTGAAGAGCCGAGGGACGAAGCAAGGCATGTTACCCTGCACAATGCAGCGGCCCAAGACGCCGCAATGGTGGTCGAACCTCTCAGCTACACAAGCGTTCAGAGGATGTAGGTGAGCAAAGGGCATTGTATGGCATTGTTACGGCTCCAGTCAAAAGCTTGGCTTGAAATTCGAAGCCCATCCCGGAATCCAACTTCTTGCATTCAGTAGAGCTTCAAACCTCATCTGCAAACAACCGATCACCTCCCTGCACGACATGTGCGGTCACGAGGCTCCACGAAACATCGCTGGCAAATTCTGCAGTGGTGACCTGAATTCGCAGCGCGTGACAGATTTCGAGCGCGCACTCCAGCTTGCAAAGCAAGTACATGTTGCCGGAGAACCTACACCTACACTTCTGCACGAACAAAAGTAGCAAAAGGAAGCCTACTCCAAACTCCTCGACATTGGCCTGGCGCATTTGTTGCTGAAGCTGAGCCACTCAAGCTCGCGTCCATGTCCCGAGTACGCCACACGAGGCAGCGGACGCAATAACTCCTCACCCGTCGCAGGGGCTCCCGGAAGGTGCTCGCACGGGCAATAGTGACAGCTCAGGACCGAACACCCAAAAACCTCTTGCCAATCAAGGTGTACACGAAAAAGAGACCCCGGAGCATGTTCAATCAACGAATCTGTGTAGATTTCTGGCCTCGGCATCCAATCCAATCTACAACTGTCATGACCGAGCATCCCAAGCGAAGGGTGATTTGGCGGCCCACGAACCTCTCAGATTCCGTGATGACAGGATGCTTTGACAGAGTCCTCAACTACCTAGTGCAAAGGACGACCGAGAATGAGCGAATTGGATCTCAAGGGCCTCAACCTCTTTAGTCTTTAATTCTCTGGCCTTACACCAGACTGGAATGGGGCCCTAGAGTTGTAGGACATTTGGACGCGCTTCGGCCATGTCGCATTCCGGCTCAGCGATGGCTGCTCTCCGGCCAGGAGGCTCCGTGCGATCTTCAGGGGTCGGATGAGTCTCACAACAGCAGGAGCTGGCACAGCATTCTCTTACCAGAGCCTTCCTGGGCCCTTATTGTTTTCTCTTCTTCTTCTTCTCCTCCTTCTTCTTCTTCTGCACTCCTCAGGAGCCCTCTATCTCTCTGTCCTTCGTTCGTTCATACTTTGCTATTCCCACACCGCCCTATTGGGCTTGTACAGCACATGGCAATCAATCTCAAGAAGTGCGTGCGGTCCGAAGGCGAGGTGCATACGCAGCCTCCCATCGTCATTTTTGATAACCAGCGAGCCATCTCTCGGCGAGCTGGCCAAATAACCCAGTAAAAACTGTGTATTCAAAGGTCAATTCGATCATGACCGGATCTGTGCTGTGAGAGGCTATTCATCCGATCATAGTGCGGCGAGACAGCATGTTACTCATTTTAACAAAAGCAAAAAAGAGATCATTGAGACTAATTGAGACCTCAGACGGACAAGGCAGCCATAAATGATGGCTTGCGGACCAGCCCTGCCCAGCTGCAAGCCCGTCAGTCTTAAAAGCTGCCGGGCCCTGCGGTTTCAACAGCTGTGCGCAAAGTGCCACGCGTGACACCCTGCACCCTAAACCCGGCAGACACGCCTGGGCAGGGATGGGATAGCAGCTCGCCTTGGATCGGCGGATCTCGCCCTGCCTGCAAGAGATGTGAAAAGCTGGAAACAGTGGGAAGGAGAACTTCATGTTTACTCTGGGACATTTGAAACTAGAAAATGACATCGCATGCAGCAGCTGCCTAAACACAACGCAGGAAAAGCCACCCACATCCTGTCAGGCTGGACGTTCAGATCTCGAACTCGATGGCTTTGCGGTCTTGGAGGCTGCGTGCTGTGAGGTTTTGGTGGAAAGAGGTCGAATCCGAAGCACGAAACGAGTAAACTCCGTAAACCGCCAAATTCTGGCCTTCCAAAGATGATGAAGGCGGTGCCTGAGCTGCTGTTTAAGCTAGGTATTTCCAAACTGCAACAATCCCGGAGCATCATGAAAATCAGGCTCAAGCATTCAAGATGTTGAGTTTGATTTTGCTATCTGCAGATTAGGCGCAGAGTGCTGCCAGCACCGCGAGCCAGGTCATGATGTTGTCAATCGCAAGGCACCACCTGGACACCCAGCCGTGGGGCTCCAAGAAGATTACAAAGCTCTTATCAAATCGCAGCCCACTGCGCTATGCTACACGACACAGCAGTATGCCTCACTAGAAGCCGATGGATCCCAAAACACAGACTCCAGACGTTCCTCAAGCCAGGTAGGTCAAATCCGTCAACCAGAAGTCCGAGATCAAACGCGAAGCACTCAATGGCTTTCCTGGAGCCCTTTTTGGTGCAAGGCACGGAGGGTTGGACCAATGGGCCGGATCCCCGCGGACGGTATGTGCCTGTCTCTCAAGAAGGCCCGTTTGAGTCGTTGCAAAAGTCGCAAAGCGGGCGAAGCGGGCTTTGAGGTTCAGGACCTCAGAACGTGAAAACTAACAGGGAAAAGTGTGCTTCGGAAGGGGACTTGAGGGTGTAAAATTGCTTGAAGGTTTCTTGAAAGTTCTTCTGAAGAGGTTGTGTGGCAATCTGTTGCAAGGGCCAGGTGACCAGGGCACAAGCTGCTGCTAAGTGGCAGCCACAACAAAGGTGACGCTCCTGAAGTCGAGAGGAGCCACTATCGGCGCGAATAGCCGGTACGGGCTGTAATCCAGTAGCAAGGGGTTTGGGCGGGTGTAGGAGGGAGCCAGGGCGAGAAAATGCGAACAAAACAACTGCGAACAAGTCGTAGTGATGCTCCAAAGGTTGGCCCCCAATGCTTGTGCCCGAGGTACATTCCGGCCACGATGGCAGTGCCGAGAAGGCCCTGGCAGCGGGAAGGCAATGGGCGTGCTACTTGATGAACAGAACGCTACTGCCGCATCCGACGGCGCTTCTTGCACTCTCGGCCTGAAGGCCCTTCCCTCGTGATCTCTACACCCAACTCACTGTGCTTTCATCGAAAGTCTTTACCATTCTGATGTGATCGCTGAAGCACCTTCGCTGGAAGCATCCCGATGCTGCATCCCGCGAACCCCAGGCCTGCATCCAGAATTTCGGATCGCGGGCTGGCCTGCTGAGGCAACGCGTACTCTGAATTCCGCACAGAAAGCCTTTCTTTTTCCAAGTGCAATCCAAGAGCAGGGGCGGTAGCTGACTGAGAGGTAGCCGTGCCTCCCAGGCAGCAAGGTCCTGCGGCACATAGAATGCAGATTCAGATCCTGGAGGATGTTGGGTTCGGGCTAAGGCTGCACAGGCTGGAGCACTTAAGGAGCAAGATGTTTGCTTCACGGCTTCTGTTGGATCCTTTCCAGTCCCGCACGCAACGGGTTGGAAGCTCAGAGAGCCCCTTGGGAGACTCTTCAAGACCCTAAGGCCCTCTAAGCAGGAACTGCTTGCGGTAAGGCTAGACGCAGCAAAGCAGGGCAAAGGAATCTGTTGGTGTGAAACATGTCACCACCGCATTGCAGCCATGAGGACCAGGTCCGAATGAGCCACACGGGTAAAGAAGCCTGAAGGCCATGAAGGCCATGAAGCCATGAAGGCCATGAAAGCTATGAAGGCAATGAAGGCAACTCCCGTTTTCTAAACACTAGCTGCTTTTTTGCAGCACTTACACTTCTGCTGCTTTGGCAGCTCCGAGACCCTCGACATAGACCTCTACACGAGCTATGCCGCACCTGACCTACCAGGCCATGAAAGCTATGAAGGCAATGAAGGCGATCAAGTGGCATAAACGGCAAAGGTCCTATGTATAGCACAGCTTACTTTCGATGTTGCATTCTTGAAAATTGGGAGTGCTGCGATCTCATGCCATGGCTTCGATTCCTTCTGCATCACATAACCGCCGGTCTCCAACCGGACAGAATCCCAAGACCCGGGAATCCTATCATTCCCATCCATGTTCGCTCATGTCACATGACTCATCACGTGTCCTCTGTCCCCGGCAGCGTTTCACAGAAACCGAATTCATCCAGGTCGGACTCGCCCTGCAGGGCCACGAACTTCCCCAGACGCAAGAATGCCCCACGAGACCTCCCGCACTCTGCCTGCTCTGCTTTCGTTTTGCTTGCTCGTTCGCCGACGCATCAGGAAACATCTGAGAAAGGGCTCTTTGCGTCGTCCTTTTTCTGCACTTAGGATTGTACAGTCATTCGCGGTCCTCCAGGTCGCTGTCCTCCGAGTTCCTGGCGGCAATCTATTCTACATCTGTGTGCCGGCGTATGCAGAACCCTGGAACCCCTCCTGAAAGGCGACGCTTTCGTTCTGAACGCAATATGAGCCGTCACGCGCCGTCAGAAGAACCCCAACCCCACCAAATCCCCATCCCGAAGATTTCCTAAGAACATTCCCGGGAGAAAGCGTGCGCCACCTGCTGCCAAGCAGGGGATCTTCGCTTTCATCCATGTAGCCGAAAGAGCGCAGGAGCGCACATGAAGGCTTCAATGATGGGATCTGGCGCCAACCTTCCTACTGTAACGACTAAAAAACGGACAACAAAGAAGATGGCTTAAGTTGGGTATGCTGTAGGAGCTCACGCTCGCGAAGGGATTCTCGATGGGCTTGGCTCTGGCTCCTTGCTGACTCCTTGCAGCAGTCCGCGGATTCTCCATGGGCTTTTTTCGAGCACAAGCTTCGGCAGTTGACAGGCTTTTGGCATGCCTTAAGGTCACTCTGCTGCGCACCCTGGCCCGAGCTTGTAGCCTTTTGAACGCAGTGCAGTGTCCCGTCCTGTACAGCGAGAGGGAACAAAAAGCGCTGCGTGCGCAGCGGATCAGTCACCTCCGAGACTGAGCTCTCCAAGCTCTCTAAATTCATCAGTCTGAGAGCGCAATCTCCAGGTTCTCTTTGTATACCGCCGCGGCTCGAATCTACCATCTGACCTTGTCGCCAATTAGGAGGGCTCGTCGTGCTAACTTAGCCATGGCATCACAGCCATAACTTCCCTCAGGGATGGTTTGCTTGTCGAACGCAGGTCTTCCAACAACTTCCTGGTTGTGTAGGAGACCACGTCTTGCGGGCAGTTGTGAGGAACTGCAAGAAATCACAATTCACAGGACCCCTCGGTGCGAGAACAACGAAGTCTGAGTTGCGTACGACCATCCTACTGGTAGCAGTCCTTCAACAAAGATGGACCTTTAAGGTCTTCGCCTACCAATGAACCGCCTTCCCTTCAAGCCTGAAGATGGCGTTTGAGACTGTGACTTGGGATTTGGGGCATCACATTAAGGTAGGCCCACATGCGATGCCAGGAATTGGGCGGCCAGATGTTACGAATCCAGAATCTACAAGCGGGAAGGATCAATATCTTCACATGGGTCCTTCCCGCATGATAATTCGTGGTGCGGTGGGGCTTCGGAAACACTGTCAATTAGTTGGTGCTGGTGCTCACCGAAACTGAAAGCCTCTACAAACCTGGGATACCAAAGAATTGAACCGAATTTGGTTAAGCGGTTTTCGAAGCTCCACGTACGACGTACTACGGACAGGCATGTCAAACGTTCTGCTTCAAACGCAAAGTATGACAAAGATTGACAAAGTTTTGGGATTGCTCCCAGACCCCCACGACGAAGCCATTGCGGTGATGCACGCTTTGGGATGCTTGCGTGAGAAGTCTTGGCTCCACATGCATGGGGGTTGGGCTGCCTGATTGCTTGGGCTGCTGCCAAACTGCAAGCTGCTGCAAGCCACTGCAAGCTTCATTCCGGTTGCACCGGTCATGGAGCCTCGCACTTCGAGGAATCTGCCCATCCTCTGCGTCACCAGTGCACGAGAGCCTCGGCAAAATGCCACGCTAAAACTGCCTGCAAAAAACAGAGAACTGTCATTTGTAAACCCCGCAACGTGGGGCTTGCAGCGTTGGATGTCTGCAGCCTGCGGTCACCAGAACTTGTGGGAGTTCTAGTTATGGAAAGTCTGCAACTAAAGTCCTGATAGAGGGTAGAGCGCACCAGTGCTGATTTGCAAAGTTGAAAAGGAAACCCAGGCGCAATTCACTTGACTCTGAGAACAGTGTGGAAGCACCAGGCACCCTTTGCCCCTTCATCCAAGTGGCCGCGTGCAACATTGCAGAACTGAGGACGCAAAGGCCGAGCTGGAGCCGGGTGCTCGCTGCACTGGCTTGGGTCTGGTCACCTCACATCCCGCAACGACGTCATGAACACCAAGCTGCACCGGGAGAATCAGGAGAGATGACATCTCTGCTTGTGCCTTACGAGGCGTTACGTGTCGGATTCCGATCTGACGGGTCCCTTTGCGCATTCTTTCTCCATGTGATTCATGTAAACAATGATAAACAAGAACCTCGCGAAGAAGAGGATCCCTGCTGCGTTGAAAGCTGCTGGGACCAAATACTCCCAAAAAGGGTCAGAGACTGAGTCCACTGGGAGTCATAGTCCACTGGCCTTCCCCACCTTCCTTTGCCGGCCGGATCCCAGGCAGTGATGCCACGTCTTCCGTCAACTCCTCTTGCAAATGTCAGGAGCATTCGGGAGTGACTAGGGGGCCGTCTAGGTATAGAACATCCCCCGGGCTCCCCAAATAAAGCTGTCGGGTCCTTGGCTGCGAAGGAGGCCAACCGCTCCCCACGCGCCTCGGGGGCGTAGTATTCCTTGGAGGCGAGGCTCTGCTCTCGGAGCTCTCTCGTAATCCCCTTCCGGGAAGAGTTTGCAGCAGCCTGCATAAAAGGCTCATACACCGCGGACAGGGCAGGCTGAACGTTCCAGACCTGGAACCTTGGCAGGCACGGCCGCTGCTGAGTCCGGACAAGGTCACTTGTTGCCACATGAGCTGGGCTTCAGTGTTTTGGCGCACTGTTGTCAGGCGTTCGGTGCCAGACTGCTTAGCCCTCAGTCAACCAAGCAAGCTCCACGAAGCGTAGCGAAAGTTGGAAACGCACACCCATTGACAAGTTGGGAGCATGCTTTCGAACGGCCGCGCGAAGCAAAGCTGTCCGAGGAGGTAAGACAAAGGTACTTTCTTTCCCGCTGTTCACGACACCGAGAAAAGTGTGAAGTGCACAGATGTGCATGAAACCGAGGTGGAGTGACAGAGGGTAAGTTCGACCACGGGTGCACGAGATCTAGTAGGTGGTGAGAGTTTGCAAATCAAACGGCACCCAGGCCCAACCCAGGGTCACCCCCGAATTTGTATGTTAGTTTCGTCCAGAATAGAGATTCCACACGTTTCCACAACAACCAGACCTCAGTCCCAGCAACCGGGCAACCACGGAACATTGTAACGTGAAGGATCATGCAAGGTACGTTTCCTTGGAGGGCTTCAGGCCCCCCCCCTCCTTCCCAAAGCCAGAAATTCAAGTTGCGATGCCCTCGAAGCAAAGGCACTCTTGAGTCACGTTGAACTGCACACACGTCTTGCCAGTCGTGCTCAGCTCCTTCAAGCATTGGGGGGCTCGATTGAATATTTCAATCAGGGGTTCTTACGCAGGTCTGGAACTACAGGAACACCTCTCTGGGCCGAAGTCTTGAAAGCCTGAGGCTTGGCCAATTGGGTCCGCAGATGTTTTCCGGGAGCTCTTCAGGACCTCCAGGATCTTTGGTCTTGTGCTCTGATGGTCACACAGCTTCTGCTTACTTTCTCATCGATCCCAGCTTCGGGCCCAGCTTCTGGGAATCTTTTTGTCGATTTGAGATGTTTGGATTCACTGAGCCCTGCTGGGCCTGGGCCCTTTCTGATTCTGAACTGTGAATTGGGTGTGTGAGTGTCTGCCGTCTGTTGAACGCGCATTGGCCTGAACCTGTCCATGCTGGGTTAGGCCGGTTAGGCACTTTGGTGGCTTTTGCAAGGTGTCTTTGTTGATGTTGGAGCTTAGCTGCCGGTGTTGCGATGACTGTCAAGAGTTGAAGTTGCAAGATCGGGGTGCGTCGCGGTCGTAAAGTTGATGATGGCGTGCCAGAATGTAAGCTTGCACAGATCATCATAGATCTAAAACTCCCCCGTGCAACTTTCTTAGCCTTCGGCCTTGCTAGCTACGATCGCATGTCTTCGCCCAGAACAACGGTGCGCTTCGCGGTGTTGTCCTCCTGTTAGTTACTTGAGCAACAAAAGCTGTGAAACCACGTTGTCTCCGTGAAACCTGTTCAGTTCAGCACGTGGAATAATGTTGGGTTTAAGATCACTTAGATTGTCTGATATTTTCTGCATCTGACCGCAAGCCGACGCACGGAGAACAAAAACCATGAAATTCAATCAAGAAAGCCAGAAACCACATTTGCTCTTCGATGGCAACAGGGCTTCTTCCTTCCATCTTCTTGCAATTTTTATCGCAATCTTTCCTTTTAAGCATATCGCGCTGGCCCCCGGGGTCCTGCAGGTAAAGATCCACCGTCCCATCGCCAAGATCCCATCCTTGGCAGCGCCCGGGGCAAGTACAGGGAAGATGAATTTCCAACTGCTGGAGAACTTCGGGCTAACCCCTGGCACTCTGACTATAGTCATCAATAGTCATCAAAGTATCGAGCCTTGTTGTTTATCTGATAAGAGACGCTTAGAACCTGGGTTGTCCGTTGCCTGCCGGCAGTCTGACACATCCCAAGCCGCCTAGGTGCTACGCCACATTGCAACCGTCTTCAGCATCTCAAAATTTCTCAACATGTTGCAACATCTGAACATCCGGACTCATCCGGCTCATCCCAAACGATCTTAGTAGCCTTTACAGCTAACCTTCTTGTGGGACTGTTGAAGCCTAGGGCTCGCTTCACCACCTTGTCATCCTTCAGGGACTGCAGAGATGACACCGAGGCAGCGTAGCCCGTGAAGAGGCCCACCTCGGCTCGGGATGGCGCACAAGGACCTCACCGAAGCCGTCAGCATCTGTTAGCTCCTGGATCGTCTGTGTCCAGGCCACACTGATGATGGACATTGCGCCGGCAGCTGGGGTGCACGAGGACCTCGGTTGACCTTGGACAGTGCTGAGACCTACGACGCCGAGAAGTCAGGAAGCTGGCCGAGGCTACTGAAACTGGGACCTACTTCGCTGCTTCTTGCAGCTTCTTGCCCTCACTGATGTTGAACGCTTCTTTGGGAGCTTGCCCCGGCTCAAGCCCGTTTCTGATCCCGACTCACTGGGTCTTGCGCAAACCGTCCTTAGGTTCTCCTAAGGTCCGCAGATTGCCCTTAGCATCCCGTAGCCTTCAGTGGCTTCCGTGCGAAAACACCCATGAGGGTCAAAATGATGGGTAGGCTGGTTCAAGGGCTAAGTGCTCGAAGTCATCCCAGATTCAGTCTCTACAAGGTGCGGCCAGGACGCTGCAAGCCTCAGGCCAAGAACGGCTTAGCAGCTTTTTGCTTTCACAACTTCAGACTGTCAAGCGGCATGAGCAGGGAGATGCAGGGTGAAGGTGCGAGAAAGGCAACTTAAGAGATTTGTTTTTGGCAGGGGCAGCTCCTCTAGGACGTCCTAGTTCAAAGCCATTGCCGGTTGAACCCAGGAACATGGCCGAACACAGAGGTTTCTGCCCTTTGAGAAGCTAAGGGCCTCAAGCCTTAGGTCTTTATCTCAATGTCAATGCAAAAAGAGTCGTCAGTCCCTTCCCACGCCTGCACGGCCGTGGAGTACCACTCCACCTGGAGGCCCGCATGTGGCAAACAGGGCCATCTGAACACAAACACAAGGACATGCCAGCCTCGACATCGTAGCATGGGATTGCCACCTGCAGCACCAGCATGCAATCACGTGAAAGCCTGCAAACCGCCCTTCGAGCCATAAAACCACAGCAGCTAGTCATGCAAGCCGGCACTAGCTGCACCAGCTCTGAAGCTCGCAGACAGGTCCCAACAATCGCATTCAAGTTCCTGAAATCTCAACCTCTTAGCGGCGCAGCTCTCCAGTCCTACCATCTCGGGCTACTTACTCAGCGATCTCAGCATCTAAGGCCCTAGGACCCCTGATTCCCCTTGCGTTCGATCTCCGTACCCGTGATCCCGCCGTGTCGGGCATGTTGTACCTGTCCGCACATGTCCGCACAGTGTTTCTGGAATAGGGTTCGTAAAGAACTGTGCAACAGCAAGTTTTGTGGCAAAACGGAAATGCTGACATTAGTATTCCGTGACCAACGACAGCCATCATCGACACATACAACACCTCCCAAACTTGTTTTTCTTGACTATTCGATGGCCTCGGAGCAGCTTTGGGATGGGAATAAGGGACAAGGTCCTAAATTTGTCCTTGCTTGGCACACTGGAGGCCGGTCACCTGCCCTGGATCCCAACTGGGAGATCTGCAAAAGGGCCCGAATCACCCCAACAGCGGGGAACTTGGCAGTCCCGCTTTGTCGGTAAGCAGTTGCAAACTCTTTCGCATTACCGCTTCCAAAAGGAGTCGACGTTGCATGTGGTACGGCGCTGCCGCGCCTTCTTCGCGTCTTGCAGATTTGTGTCTAAGAGGTTGACGGGCAAGACCATCACGTTGAACATGGGGAGGTCGGGTGCAAGTCGAACCAAATCGCCGTTGCGCATGGTGCGCTGGCATGCAAGATCTTGTCGCAATGTTGGTATGCGAGACCATCACGCCGAACATGCAGAGGTCGGACACCATCGACAACGTCACAGAACAATATTCTAAGGACAAGGAAGGCATGACTCGCTGAATCGTAATGAGCAACCGAAGGACTGCCACACGTTCTCGGAGAACAACAGTCAATGCTGCATGTGGCGGCACGTCTGCGAGTTGGCATGCGGATGCTATCAAGATTTTGGCCAAAACGAGGAAATTCCGCTCAACGTGGAGGCCTCGGACAACATCGCCAATGTGAAAGCCAAGGCCCGGACATGGAAAGCCTACAGACCTTCGTCAAGAACGTGACAGGTAAAGCATGACAAGCATCCCGCCTTACCAGCCAAGTTTGGCTTCTGCAGAAACCAGTCTGCAATGCGACTCTATTTTGGGTTTAGCAGCATCCAGAAGGAGCCAGCGCATCACTTGATTCTGCACGCAGCGTGCGCATGGACACCAAGTCGTTGGCCAGCAGGACTCTGATGTGGGGCCGTGTACCATGGATTTGGTCTTGGTATCTTTGGAAAGGTTCGGTGCGGCACAGCGCGACATTTTCCGCTTCAGAACTGTGGAAAGTCTTCTTACTAGTGACACAAGACGATGTGCGCAAACGTGCACGAGCTCAACATCTCAGACTCTCAGACCACGTGAACTTCACACACCAATGCCCACTCGGTCTGTTGACCGTACAACATGCAAGAAGAGTGTGTTGCCATGCTATGCTTGAGATTTGAAATCCCTTCCCACCTCAAAGAAGCGGACACCAGGGCTACGCCACTGCCTCGGGTTTCCAAGGGTAGAAACATGCAAAAGCCGCCAGACCACCCAGGCCTTGAACACATGCCTCTTTTGTTTCCGATCTGCGCTTGGGTCTCAAAAAGGGGTCCCGGAGCTTCAGGGCCGAGGTGGGCAAACCGTGACAAACCATGGCAAACACGCTTTGGGCGGAATGTGCGCGCACGCTTCAGTTTGTCAATGGAGCTCGAGAAGGACAGGCCTTTCCGCATGCTTGGGATTAAACCCTCAACATCCTGAACCCGCGGCAATGATCTTGGCAGACGCTTTGTGGGCCAGAAGGCAGCTTAATAAGGCACAAAAGCGTGGTCTCCATGCGTGTCGTAGTTATGGACATGCTTGCCTTGGCCCTGCCGACATTAATCAAGAGTTTCGGGGATTCTCAAAGAGGCTCTTCTTCGTACCCCTGCGAGTCTTGTTGGGGGTCCATGTGTGGGACCATTGCTGGACCTGCCCTGCGATTACAACCTGTAATCAGGATCCAAGCTTTGCAGCCGCGTACATGCAACAACAGAGACTCCATCCTAGCGCTTCGATGCTCTTCTTCGCCTCGCTTTTAAGGCGATTTGGGTGACGACCTGTCCCAAATCAACCAGGAACGCCTGCAAGTTTGCAGGGTGCCTGAAGCTGACACCGCGATCTCGTTGGCACCAGTTGCCACCGCAGGTGTGAAGCTTTGGAGCACATCCATGTTCCTCGCAGCGGGTCAAACACATGGCATTTTTTCATGGCAATCGCAGCAAGGCCATGCCGTTGTGCATCACAAGGACCCTGTCACAGTGTCACATTCAGGCGAACAAGACAAAGGGCAAAAGTGCTCAAGTTGCTGATGGGAGTTGTTGGTTGCAAAGACCCCGGAGAACCATTAAGAGACGTATTGAGACTCCCTCGATTCCATTCGTCCCTGGGAGTTGAGGAAGTCGAGGGCTTTTCGCCGTTTGGTGGCCCGGGCAGAGATCTGGCCAAGAGGCGCGGTATTGATCTGCAAAGTCTCCTGGAAGCTGCCGCCATTGCCCACCTTCAAACAGCTGAGCTTTTTTTAATGCCGGGATAACCCAGTATTTGCAGCCAATTCTCTGCATGAACCTGCGCCTGCAAGAAAGTTGGACATAGTTCCCCACATGCCGAATCCTTACTTTAGCGGCGTTGTGGAACATGTTGCGCCTGAACGCTCAGATCCACGTTCTGCCCTGCTGCCGTGGCGTAGCTTCCCAAGGCATTCAAGGCGACAACTGTATCCTGCAGCCAGCGCATGTTGAGATGAGCCATCATGCATATCTAGCTTCTGGAGCCATCATAGAAACTCTAGGAGCACCCAGAATACTCCAAGAATAGAGCCAACTGATCCGAAACGAGCATGAGTCGCGGCTACAAGCACCTGCGCTTCAAACCCCCCGAACTAAACATAGTGAAGCCGTGAAGCCTGCGTGGAGACGAATCCGCCCGTGTCGCTGCGCCTCGCGTTCTGGGATGGTGCATTATGTTTGGTTTAATTCCGGGTTGCGTTCGTCTATTGCGTTCTTAATCTGTGGGTTCTTCGCTGGCCTCTGAGAGATTGACGCCTCTTTAATTATGGCTCTGTCTCTTGTGCCTCAGGGCAGGTCGGCTTCAAGCATCAAGGACATTGTGGTATGTAACGCACATCAACGCTTCTATCTCCAGTTCAGCGTTCTGTTAGAAATATCCTGAAGTTCGACATGCAACGACGCCGGGAAGAAAACGCAAGTATGCCCGCGGCCCCATGCACCCCGACTTCCAGCAGAAACAGCGTCAGCCTCTCCAGAAGCCAGCGGACAGCTTGAAATGCCTGACTGAGCTGTGGTCATTCAGAAACAATCCCTGTATCCGACGTCTAGGACAAGGCCGTCACTACCGTAGCCCCACTTACGCGTGCCAAGCGTCACTCTTTGTCTTGTATGGAAGATTAATTTTTCAGAGCCAACAGATCTTGCAACAGTTGCGTTACATCAGGTCAGCCTAAGCTCGCTACATTTGTGGTGAGCTCGAGGTTTCTGGTGGCTTTCGGGATCTCCGGAGTCAAAGCAGCTTGCTTTTTCATGGTGGTCCAGGCGGACCCAGGGAGATGATATAGAAATACTCAGAACAGCAGCTTGGACAAGAGAATGAGCGCTCTGGAGTCTTTTTGTGTGGTGCGTTGTGGCACGTTGTGGCACGGTGTGGTACCGTGCGGTTGCTCGGTTGGACTCGGTTGGGCCTCCGTGAGGCGCCCCGCGGACGTGAGGGCAAGGATGCCGTAGCCCGTCATCCTCGGCACCCGCTACCGCTTCAAGCCTGTTGACTCTTGACAGCGCCCGGCTTGTTGAGGCTTCAAGGGACAGTCAAAACTTGAAAAACACTGCTAGAAACCCCCCCCCCCCGCCCCCCCGAAAACAGTTGTTCTCGCAAGCTGCTCCACATCCTTGGCAGCCGATCTGCCTGGACAACGACATGGACTTGGGGGTTGCACGACCGATGTATCGGAATGTTCCATGTAGAATGACCTTTGGGCATCAGGTGGTCTACGGCTGCGCCAACAGAAGAGAGGATCTGCATGATCACGCAGGCGCGTGGCCCTCAAATGCGCTCCCAGGGTGGTTGTAGCCCTCGCGCTTTGTAGGTGCCGGGACTTGCGTCGGTCTTTGACAGCGCCATTGACTGTCGGGCCTTCGCTGGCAGAAGTCCAAAACCTCTTGCCGTCGGCCGTGCTGGAGATTGCCAAGACCTGCACTGACTGCTCAAGCATGGTGGGTTGGCATGTTCCCTCTTATATTGACCGTCCTTGATAGGGATTACAGTACCCCCTATTATACTCCCGATCAAGGATTATTTTTAGTATAAGGGGGAACATCCCAAAATGGTGGGTGTTATGCTAAGGAACTCTGACTCTACTTGTAGGCGGGCATCGGTTCGAAATCTATCACACAAGCGCAAGACTGACAGCTGCGAACTGCGCCATTTTCAGCACATGACACACTTTCTGCTTTTGTGTCGCCAAGGCCTCCGATGCGATCTTATCAGAGGTCCACTGTCCTGCAGATTGCTTCGATTTGGCAGGCACACACACAGACACACAGACACACAGACACACAGACACACAGACACACAGACACACAGACACACAGACACACAGACACACATAGAGAGAGAGACAGACAGAACAGCAAGGTTTCTTCGGACCCGACTTTCCCACCGGCTTCCCCAAGGAATCTTCTGGCAATGCTCCTGCCAAACCCAACGCTTGTGCACGAAGGAGCACCTGCAAGAACATTACCAGCAGACCCTCTCGGGAGCTATCCCACACCTGGGGAAAGTTTCCCCCTCCGACTTTCATGCGGGCGGGGGGGCGGGGATGGGGGCGGGGAGGAGGTGGTCATGGGGGGGATCAATGGCCTCTGGTTGCTTCTCTTGTGCCGTCCTACGTACGCCCATGCATGTGAAGAGAAGTCCGCTGTGGGGCTGAAGGGCCCAGGGAGCTCCCCGACATGAAAAGCAAAAAAGGGACTTCTTTCTACACAGACGAGGACCTTCCCGTACCTCTCTGCCGAAGTCAACTCTCCCGAACATGAAAAGGGAACCGCTCCCTGCTTGGAACCCTAGAGGGCAACAGCAATTCTGGCACTCACAACTCTGCTTCAGCTTGGCCACTGTGTAGTCAGAGGGACCGGAAGCAGAAGACAAGTACCTGGTCTTGCAGGGGTGATACCTGCCCTGCTAACATACTTCACGAACTGCATGGCACCCCATGGGTATAGTCGTTATCCATGGCTTTTTCTGTAGTCAGACCTCGTTTGGACCCTTGCTGTTTGCGTCCAGCTGCGCCGCAGCAGAAGTGAGCGCATTCGCAAGGCCGGGCGCGGAGAGGTTCGGAACCTCCACGGAAGCCTGGCCAGGACATCTTGCTAGGTTGTGGTTGCTTTGGCTTGGCCATCCGTCTATAGGAATGTTAACAAACTGCTGTCCATGAGCGGTGAACCCGACGCAGCCGATGTGTTTAGGAGACAGCTTCACCAGCCCTTCTTTATGCCCCAGAGCGGCACAATCCGGGAAAACCCCCCCCCCAGACCCAGCCGACCCTGGAAAGCGCAGACGTGACGAAGGCCGACAGGGCAAGCGTGGGGCTGCCACTGGTGCCTCCCATCATCTCCTGCAACTTTCGAAGCGCAGGCTGTTCGAATCCGATGTTGGCTCCTTGCCCTCCGCATCCCTACTTGGAACTTGAAATTGCCTGTGAAGCGGCAAAGCTGTCCCAAGCATGCAAGACTGCAAGACCCAGGAAAATTGTCGATCAATGTCGGAGTTTTCTCATGGGCTCTTGAAGGACCGACGGCTCCTGGTGGATCACGGTGCCCACGCTGCGAAATGAGCCGTCGGCCTGCAGCAGGACTCAGGAAATGTCAGGAAATTCAGGATGCACAACTCGGGCAGTATGCTACCTTCCCATGGTACTGTCATGCCTTTCATTCGCCAACGCAAGTCTGGCCCGTACGGCACCTGCTGCAGGCCGATGAGGAAAGAGGCAGCCTGTGCCAAGATGCCTGGCACACCACGGCGCAGCGGATTCTTGTCACACATAAACCCCGCATTCGAAGACGTCGAGCATGTTCGCCACATGTCTACTATCTACGACTCGGCCTGATTGGAGGCATCTGCTGGTTGTTCAAAAGCATTTTTTAATTCGTTGCTGGATCGGAAACGGTCTCAAAAAGATCTGCAATAACCACGGCTCTGCCACTGGTGTCCACCGCCACAAGACCAGTGCCATGAACCTGAGAAGCAACTCTGCCCTCACAACGGCGAGGGAAGTGTCTCAAAGCTTTCAAGGTCCCGAACTCAGGGCAATGGCTGCAGTATGGGTTTTCTGGTTGGGTTGGGGACCGCTTGGGACATGGGCCTCGGCGAAGACCCGCAAGACGAAGGCTGTAAGCCAGGTAGAGCCAGACTCGTCGCTCCTGGCAAGGTCCCCCAGTCCCCTCCTAGAATATCCGCCTTGAAATTTCCAGCGCAGCCCCGCGTCGAAATCGAGGGTGTGTAGTGCAAGAAACCTGGGCACCCGGCTTCCCAAAAGCCGAGAAGGATCCGTCGTCATGTCGATAGGTCAGCTGGCGCCCGTATCCTGGTGGCATCTTCCGTGTTTTCACGCGCCACAGGCCGCTACAGCGCCGCTACCTGTACAGCTGCTCCACTGCATGGTTCAGAACTGGTTCAACCCGGGGCCTACCACCATGTTGTTGACCACTCGCTGGCGCAGATCTGGGGTCCTAAGAGTGACAGATCTGCTTTGAGATTCCAGCGCTTGGGGGAGGCGGATTAGCTGTGTAGAGCCTTTGTTGTCGAGCAGGGACACATCTCACATCTCGAATTAGTCTCTGAAGGCTTAGGGCTTAGGGTATAATGACGGTTTGCCGCAGGGTTTTGGGTTTTGGGTTTATGGGTGGGATGGGGGCCGGGGCTAACATGGCAGGGCGGGGGTGACTGACACGCGACGCGGAACCATACATTCATTCAGCCTGAGCCAATCTCTGCCTGCCAGGTTGACACAGGCTACGCCATCTTGCTGGCTGCAACCGAACATAGGACTTTGAGCTCTCCACATAAAAACAAGACTGGATGTGGAGGTGGCCTTGGTGATGATGGTCTTATCATACTCTGCTCAAGCATTACCAGCATCTGACTATTTTACGGATCTCTAAGGTGGCTTAAGGGCCATATTAGGAGTTTATTAAGGGAACCCCATATGAGGAGTTTTAGGAGTTTATTAAGGGAACCCCCATATTAGGAGTTTATTAAGGGAACCCCCATATTAGGAGTTTAGTAAGGGAACCCTTTAAATGTTGATTCTGAGCGGGGCCAGGCGGCAGCTTCGCTGTGGCCAACAGGTACTTGGCCACGTAAACGTTGGGCGCCAGCGTGATCATGTTCTGCTCGCCGCATCCTCGCAGTCTGTTTAAGGTAAGCTTTTATATATATAAATATACTCTATATACATACTCTCTATATCTATATATACTCTCTGTATATATATATATATGCATATATATATATATATATATATGCATATATATATATATATATGCTCTGCTTAAGCCTTGGGCTTGGGCCCGCCTGTCGGAATCTGCAAGAGTCGCTCCAATCCAGAAATGGTTGGGCCCAACAGGTCGCCAACGGCACTGACCTGAGATCTTGAGCGAACATCCACCAAAGAGGCCCAAGGTGTCAGCGAGGGAAAGCCCGAACGTTCTATTCGGCCTTATGCGGCCTGAATCAACTTGCCCCACATCCAAGCTATCCGGCCTGCAGTCGCGCGGAGCCTTCTACGGCCTCCGCTGGCAGTGACAGCGCCAGCACAGCCTCTGCTGAGGCAGAACCTGCAGATAAGGACAGTGAGAGCAGTTGAGTTGGGACCAGGACTTTCCGGTTTAGTTCTGTGACTGCTACGAAAGCAGAGTTGAGGTTCTGAGCCTCTGCGCACCATCTTCGGGCGCTGGGCTTGGGAAGAGTCTAACAGAGTCTAACACACACGTTCAAGGGGGTTGGGGTCCGAAGATCATTCGGATTGCGAAAGATGCGGGAATGGAGCTAATGCTGCTACGGACACAATCTCAACAGAATTCGATTAGCAAGTTTTCTTTGAAAACGATGTCAGGCCCTTTAGAGTGTTTCAAGCTCAACACCAAAGGTCCCACAGCTGCAAATGCAAGTGATGATACGAATTGCTGTGCTACTCAAAGATACCAAGCGTTAGACACAACCGAGCAGCTCGTGAGATCGATCACCACGCTCTTGGTCTCGCGTTGGGGGACACCCTGCAGGATGACGGTTGAAAGCGTGCTCGCTTCGGAAAATGCAAGCGACAACTGTGTTGACACATTTGATCAGGATACCCAACTCGAAAGCCTCGAAAGCGCTGGATCAAAAAACGGAAGAGGCAGGCAGACCCCAGGAAGAAGAGTGAAGGGACTCAGTAGGGGGGGGACGGGAATCTGAGGGGAATCTCATATTAACCTTTCCTGGCAAACCTCGCCCAGTCCTCTGGCTTCACGAGGAGTGGCTTCCTCAGGGCATCGCTGAATGCTCCGCTGCTGGCGGAAGCCTGACGAGTCGGCGAGTCGAAGGGAAGCAACTTAAGCAACTCTTTGCCACATCATGCTAGAAGAGGCAAGAGACAAGAGAGAGATTTACAAGGGAGAACTGCAGAATCCACGATCAACGTCCGCTCATTCTGGCCTCGAGCAGGAAAGAGCCCAAGGCCTGCAAATTCAACTGCCACAGAAAGCATGACATCTGAACATGCGTTGGATGAAGAAGAGTTCAGAGTGCTCCCGATGAGATCTCGTCGGGAATGTTGGGGCTTTGGGGAGCTGGAGTCAATTCGTGATCGTTGCCCCAGCCTTCGGCCGCAACCGCAGCGCGTGACCTTGTGCTTGGGAAGGTCGTGAAGCATGGACTGCGCAACCTCCTACGGAAGTCCTTAATTCTCTTAATTCTGAGGAAACAACTATGAAAAACTGTTAGGCCCCCTTCGAGAGCAACGAAGGGAACCCAAGCAGCTCAGACAGCCTCCATCCTGTCTTAGAGCTTCCAAACCAACGACCTTCTGAACCTACTGCTGCATGGAAACCGAAGCGACAGAATATGCCCGTCAGCCCGATAACAAAACACTCCACATGCGACCAGATCCTTCGCACTCGTCAAATTGAGCCCCCGCTTTGCCACTTCCCGAAAGGTCGCCAAGCGGCGCGTGGCGCCTCCTTCTGGCACGGAAAGCTGAATGGATGCCTGAGGTGTTCCGAACTTGGATGCAGATGTCAACTGTGACTTGGAAACTTGGAAGGGTTTGCTGCAATCTGCCGTTGAGAACGTCAAAGAGCAGAGCTCTCCAAGTGCACCTCCCGAAATTTCACTCCACTCAACCCCGTGTTGTTTCTTCGGGACGGCTCAAAACCTTGCTGGGGTCGGCTGCCTCGCCGCTGACCAGCTCCACTTCGGGGGGAAGAGTCACCTTGGAGACAAGTACGGGCGGTGCAGCTTCCAGAAAGTCGCAACTTGGCTATGCCAACCCAATCGCCTCTCTCCGACATGAAAACTTGTTATGGTCGGGTGATGCAAGGGATTTCTTCATGTCTCTTTCTTCCTCACTCGGGCAGGAGGGGCCGGGTGGACACCCAGCGAGGAATGGGCGAGGAGAACGGTTGACACTGAGAGTGGGGAATAACCAGCACGGCAACCAAGGCAGGACAAAAGGAAAGACAGAACGGAAGAAAGAAAGGACAAGAAAGAGAGAGAGATAGAGATAGAGAGAGAGAGATAGAGATAGAGATAGAGATAGAGATAGAGATAGAGATAGAGATAGAGATGGAGATGGAGATGGAGATAGAGATAGAAATAGAGATAGAGATGGAGATGGAGATAGAGATAGAGATAGAGATAGAGACAGAGGGGGGAGGGGGAGGGGGAGGGGGGAGGGGGGAGGGGGGGAGGGGGGAGGGGGAGGGGGAGGAAGGGGGGGAGGGGGGAGGGGGGAGAGGGGAGGGGGGAGAGGGGAGGGCAGGGGAGAGTGCCCACCGCCGGAGGCCCAGCCCCAGAGATCCCTGGACCGATCGTGCTTTGCATTGTATATCGCACAGACGGCCGAACCTGAATCTCCCTCCCTGGCCTGGAGTTGCGCATCCAGGGTGCCACTGCCTTCGGCATAGTTGAACACCGCCAGAACGAGCTCCACATCCTCGCCTGTCGAGAGCTCAAGATCAAGATGGCCGTATTCCAACAGCACCCGGAGGCTGAAGGAGCCCCTCCACGGAGCAGCAGCCGTGAGCCCCTTCTCTGCACCACTTCGCACCTCGAACGGAGGCGTAGGGCAGCCGCATCTCGACGAAGAAAGGCTTGAAGACGCGGAGAGGCACCCTACAGGGATCCCTAGTGCCCGACTGTGCTAGGCGTGGTGTCTGCCGGCACATGGTGGCAGCGGGCACCTTATCCCCTTCACCTCTTTAATTGCAGCCTTTGCATATCGTTGCGCATTCCGAATGTGTCTGATGTCTGTGCATCAGAAGGCTTGAGGATGAACTTCGGAAACCATACTCAGAGGCACTGCCAAGATGCTCGCTGCGAACGGCCGAAATCCCGTCCGGCGAGGTGGCGAAGGCCTTCCGAGGAAGAAGGAGAAGGAGAGAATTGTGCAAAGAAGTTGTGCTGCGCACCCCTGGAGGTGGAAACTACCCATCGAAACCCTGAGTGGCCGAGAGTATAGCTCTCACGCTGCTGCTGTTCGAGTGCATCCTTGTTCCACAGAAGATTCGACATTTCAATAGGAGTGTCTCGGAGGCTTACGCTCTGCGTGGCACTTGCAAGCGGCACAGCAGAAGTAAGCTTCATCTTCGAGAACTCTGACGAGCCGTTTGGACTTCGGGGTCTAGCACGGGGACTGCAAGCCCTCATCCTGAATCCCTCGCGCCTCAAGGCTCCATGTTGTGATGGTGTCCGGAGCAGTCACCGGCAGCGTAGCGCTGGCGCCCTTTTGTGTGGCTGGGGCCCACGTCTTGAGGTGTTCTTGTGGGTCTCATGACATCTGAGGATCATGAAAAGCAAAGAGAACGGAACCCCGCTCCGCCCTTAGCGGCCTAAACCTCCTCAAAAGCTTCACGCGGGTTCATTCCCTCATCACAGCGCGTGGTTGTGGCCCACACACAACAAATTCCCCCCCCCCCCGCCCCCGGCCCCTCGGCCGCCCAATCTGACCCATGCTATGAAACTCTATGACTCTATGAGCGCAAAAGACCGCCTTTCTTCTGTCAATTTGAGCCAAGCCACGTTGGCACCTGGCACATGGCAGGAGGACTCAGGTAGTGCGATGCAAGGATGCTTCCCATCATCTTGAGTATCATAGATTCGCACATCCTCCCAAGCGAGCCTCCAGCAAGCGCGACGTCCGTCCAAATCCTTGTGGGATGCACAGCGATGTGCATGTGAGAGTGACTCTTCTTCTGCAGGTGATGGCAGAGACGGATTGGCCACATGCGCACGCGTGCACGCAAGCTCGTGCACACACGCACGTGCACACCCGCGTGCCGTCACACCCGCACACCCGTGCACCCGCACCGCTGTGCACCTGAACAGGCGCACCTGGCCCCGCAGCTGATGTAACAGCAACAAGTCTACAAGTATCGACAGCAGTCAAGATTTTGGCATGTCCACAAATCTCATTCGTGCAAAACGGCATGTTCTCATTCCTTTGCAATTTGTTATGACCTTGCGCGGCCGTTCTAAATCTTCCGGGGGCAAAGGGTCGCCTCCACTCTCAAATATTCTCGGGAATAAACGACAGAAAGTCGGTCAGGCATGATGCTGTCTGCTGGCTTAGTGTCTTCGCAATCATGTCCAGGGTACTAGAATTGTGCCTGGTTCCGACAGCCAACTTCTCAACCACTTCTCAACCACCTAACCACATGACCGACTCCTGGACCCGCCACTATCTCTGAGTTTTGCTCTGCGCTCATCTTTCACCTCGCTTCAAAATCCCTCGCCAACGTCTGCCAAGGCTCCAGGTCTCCGGGAAGAATGTCCGGACAGCAGTGGTGCTGCCTGCAAGGTGGGCAGAGGATGGAAGAGGTGCATGATTTTCATGATTTTCTCTTCTTTGCTCTTTGGGAGATTGGTGGTCCAAGCGCGGTCGGGTAGGAGAAATACTCCTGTCTCAGCGACGGCAGGACATGGCGGCACATGACCTGCACCCGCCGCGGCCCCTCCCCTGGCCCAGAGCAAAGTCCGCAAGAAATGCGAGCCTTCAGCTGCCTTGTTGGTGTCGGCTGGAGGGGCCTCGGCGTGAGAATGGGAGAAAGCTTGCAAGAGAGAAGAGCGAGAGTGCAACATTTGAGTTTACCACAACTTGGAGCTTGGACTTGGGAAATCTGCAGCACGGTTCCACAATTCTACGACAAGCTGTAGCAAAACCTTGAAGAAGCTCATAGAGTGTCAAAGAAATGCTGAGCGAGGGTCCGCTCCACCTCCCCCTGCGGATTCGGCGCGCTCCATGTCCATGACCATGTCATCTGAGGCATTTTCGCTGATTGGAACGTCGCCCAAGTTCCAAGGTGCCGTCCAGCTAGCGGAGCTTCACAATATGCCGAGTGACAAGTGCGATCCAATGAAGAAGGGAAAACTCCACTTGACTCTAGACTCGAGGCTCCAATAGAAGACTTTAGATCAGAAACACCTCCCACACCCAACCAAATACAGCAGACTCAGCAGACAAGGTTCGCAAAGAAATGCAAGTTTAGGCATTAGATCATTGGATTCGCCGAGGCCTGAAACATAGTAGAGTGGTTCCAGGATGCGCCAAGCAGTGACAGAGCAAGGATGCTCAAATTCTATCTTCGGGGTGGCGTAGCGCCTCACGGCTTTTCACGGTTTCAGAAGTTTTGCTTTCCACGCTTTGGGAGCTTGCAGGCCTACTGAAGATATTTTTTGAACACGTCACCTTTATCACGAGCACCTTTTGGCCATCCAGCCGACTCTGACATAAAGCCCCAGCAAGCCGGCCTACTGCACCTGCTGCCATCATGACAACCATTCCGTCATCATTGCCTTCAGGGCATGCTTTCTCTGTGGAACTTCATCCTGGCATGCTGCCCTCAGTGTCTAGGTGTGTTGGACAGACCTTGTAAAGGTGAATCCAACAAAAACCGGTGACAAAGAACCTGCCAATTTCCCCAGGCCTGCGCAGAAGTCACCTGGCCAGCCACGGGACTCAGATCTTGAGATGTCTCGAGTACGCAGCTCTTCGAACTCTGCCGAGGTGCCGTTGTAGAGCGGCCGAGGACAGCTGATGCCCAGCGACTGGCAGGCGGTGGGACGTAGGAAAAGCTTGACGCACTGAATGAAGTGCTGGTTCGCTTGAAGCTTCCTGACTTAAACTTAGGAACGCCAGATCGTTGTTGCGCCTGCCGAAATGCAAGACTGGAGATGTGGTGACATATTCAACAGTTTGTCGTCAGTCCGGCAGTCCACCTCTCCGTAGATCTGGTCGTCGCTGCCCGGCTCTGTCTGCGTGTCTGTCACAACCTGTCAAAGGGGCAAAGCATGAACACGTGCACACCCAAGCAATGTTGCCAACCATTGCCAACAGAATGCATTGAAGAACAGCATCGTTTCGCAGCGCCTGCACCTGTTTTGGCAATTCGGCCACCACCTCATGCTCCAGAAATATGGGTGTGATGGGAAGCGCCCAGCACAGCAACAACTGCACATCGACCCGAACATGAAATCATCGTGCTGTTGACTGACGCTGCACAAGAGACATAATCCGCCGAGGCCTCGGGCCGAAGGTGTCTAGGTTGTCAGAACAATGAACAGGCACCCCCCCTTCAAATCCTCCCCCCAAGCCCAAAGCCCAAACCACACGTCGGCCAACTTTTTTGCCTGGAATCTGAAAACGGGGGGTTTGCCGGAATCAGGGGAGGTTGGGCTCACGCTGTAGGGACGCCCCCCCCACCCCCCACCCCCACCCTGTTCTTTGACATGGGTATGTTTTGGGTATGTTTTGTAGGCAAGAGTGGGAGCAGACGGCCGCCTCCCCAAACTCCTCTTCGCATAGCGTTAAAATTAACCCCCCTTAGCAGGTTCCGCCGCGACAGAGCACACAGCATTACGAAGATCCTCTTCTTCCCTGGGCAAAACTGCAGGGCCAAACACCAATGAGTCACGAGAAAGTTCACACCAGCAGCCACGTGCCAAGCCCCAGCCCCCAGCCCTTGCCAGGAACGAACTGAGGACTGAGGTCATGGCCATCAAGTCCTCGCCATGAAGACCTCACCACAGACCACACGTCATACGCAGAGTCAGGCCATGGAAGCGTCAAGGGGGTTCGACGCGCTGACAGTGACTATGGGAAAGCATATCTCCCACATGTCGAGCAGTTCAGAGGCTTCCGGCAGCTAGGCCAAGCGCAATAGGAAGCCACGGCTTTGTGAATGTCTGTCTTGTTCATGCACTGCATCTGGAACGACCTCTTTTTGCTTTATTTGCCATCGTCCTTGACCAAGCCTTCTCTTCCTCTCTTGATGAGGTGACAGCTGACCCCGTTGAACCCCTCTGAGACTGCGGCCACAATGCCTCCAAGGCCTGACTGACATTGACCGGGCTCTGGACTTAAGGGGGCATCTTTCAAGGGGTTCCAGTCCTGTCGAACCGCCTCTATGCCCTAAGATGGGCCAGCATCGGTGCCCCCCCCCCCCCCCCTGTGGTTCATGGTCTGTGGTTCATGGGCTTATGGTTTAGGTTTAGGGGTTTAGGGGATACGCTGTGGAGTCAGGATTTTCACTCTGGTCCGTTGGTTCACTGCGGGTTTAGAGTTTGATTAGGGTTCAAGCTTTGGGGCAATGGTAGGTTGACGGTTTCCCCTCTCCACCCTGTGGTTCCTGCTGAGTTTACGGTTCAGGGGTCAGGGTTGAAGCGGCTAAGGTTTCGGGTTTGCCCTTCTCCCTCCTGTCGTTCATTGGTGGGTTTAGGTTTTAGGGCTTAGGTTCAGGGTTTGGGGTTTAGGCTGAGGTTTCTCTGTCACCCCCCCGTGGTCCGTGGTGTTTTTAGGGTTAACAGGCAGGGTTTGGGGGGGGATACCATTTGGGGGGAGGGGGGGTCGATTACGCGGAACGTGGGCGCATAAATGTGTGATCCGGGGGGGTCCGAAAAGGTCCGGTACACAATTCGGCCTTGCTCTGATCCGGAGGAGTAGACGTTCCCACGCGTACAGGCACTAGGCAAGCGAGATCAACTGAGAGTGAACTCGCCTGCCCGTCACCGGCGTTGCTTCAGCCCCGTCCGCCGCCCGGTCCAAAGCGGCCAGGAGGGAAGGCCTCGGCAGCATAAAGCGCATGAGCAGGCTTAAACAAAACATGGCACGAAGGGCGTGAAGAGTTCATGAAACATCACCCCGGTAAATGTAAGGGCCTCACAGGGCCTATGGGTTCAACCAAGGGCTGAGGCTGAGCCTGCTGAGTTCCTTTCCCTTCTTGCTCCTGTGCAGACCGCCCGAGGTCCGAAAGGTGTAAGATGGTGCAAGATGGTGTAAGATGATGGTGTAAGATGCACTCAGCAAACACAGTTAAGTTTCAACTCCATGCGGAATAAAGGTTGCGAAATGAAAGCTGCCAAAGATGCAGATTACTAAGTACATACCGTGATAGTCCCAGGACTTCATGTCTTGGTCTTGAGCTTGCCGATAGCTGCGCGCGCCCCAAGAAGCTCTGCCGATCGGTCCAGAGACCTCAGCGGAGTTGCATAGCTAAGCAAGCATGTTGCTCTGAGCTTGCGCAGAATGAGGTGAAACGGTCGCAGTCTTAGACGCCCCTTTGTCAGGCATGGACATGAGGCCTCTTCTGCCCCCAACTCAGATTCCCATTCGCGCAAAACCATGCAACTGTCGCAACTCCGGACGTGTCACCCCGTCTCAAGGTCAGATTACAACCCAACAAGCCAAAAGCCAAACAACCACATGGCATCACGAGGCTGAAAAAGATCACCGACTTGGCCTCCGGACGCGATGAAGGCATGGACAGCCTTGGCTGCTTTTCGGGATCGCCCTGAACTTTTGTGAACTCCGGCGGACTCCCAAGAGCCGAAGAGAGAAATGGTGCGGCAGCATGCCGACGGCCTTCTGATGTACAGCCTGCCAAGTGGCTCGAGGGGCCGAGCCCGAGGCCAAGCTCTTCGCCTGGCAGATTCGCAGGAGTTGCTGTCCACGGGAGCAAGCTGAGAACCCAGAAGCAGCCCCTCTGCAAATGCTTTCACTCGGCGTTTTGCACACTTGGCCTCCAGCTGCACCTGGAGCTCCGTGCCGGGCTTTGCCTGAGAAGGGCTAGGATCGCGGGGAAGGATATGGCCTCATCTTTGGAAGCTCTCCCTGATGGCCTCCGCGGTGGAGAAGCTCGCTGTGAGGTTGTAGGGGAGCTGAAGGCTCCTGGCCAAGATGTCCCAGCTCAAGCAAAACTTCTGGGATTTGTTTCGGGTGGGGGGGTGGGGAGGCGTACCTGGGCAGCCCCTTCCATGGAGGACATGCAAACACCTTTCCTTTGGCAAGGGCTGCCGCCCTTTCTTTTCTTCAGGGGCCCTCTTCCAGCGGAGCCTCTGTCTTCGTGTATGCTGCCAGGCCTTCTTTCAAGGTCCCCTGATTCATAGTCTGGCCCATGGCTTCGATATGCGATTTCGGATCTGCGCAAGAAACTGGTTCATGCCATGAAGCCCTCCAAACCTTCTAGAGACCCCTGAGCGAATTTCTGAGTACCCATTGGGGGCTTTGAAGGTTTCCAGGAGGTATCGGTTCAGCCCCAATGAAGAGCAGGGACAGGACTGCCCGAGGCAGTGACTTTTGCTTAGGGCATGCCGGGTATGCCTTGCTGATCATTGCTGTCTGTCCTTCTTCAGGACGTGCATGCAGAACAGCAAATACCGCATTCTTTCGTGTGCTTGGGATGCAGAGGAACATGATTCCCTATCCAGGCCCGGCGCCGCCCGCAGTCTCCCGCCAAGGAACCAGCAACTGCTCGAAGCTAGACATGAGACTTAAATTCAGTGAATACGCGCGCATTTTTCGCACGAAGCAACCGAAAGCATCATTCGAACCTTGAGGCCTTGAGCCTCTTCACCAACTTTGCTATCACATCCCCTCTGTGTGACTACCGTAGTGGCAAAGCGGATGCGCCTCAAACCCTGCAACAACCCCCACCGCTAATAACAAAACCCTAGCAGCCAGCCTCCATCGATCATGAAGCTATGGATATTTGCTAGGTGTTCCTCAGCTGTTAGATCGGTTCAAGCTCTATGAACCCACCTCTCCTCGAAACAGTTGAACTTGCCGCCATTGCGCGACCTGCTGAAGACAGATCAGGATGGGTTAGCTCGAGGCCAACCTGCAATCGGAAGCACGCCCTGTACTGGTCGTAAGCACACCCCGAACTATACTAAATATGCCAATCCCTTCTTGACAGCCCTGGCGCACCAGAGCTGGTCCTCGCGACGACGGCAAAGCGAAGTTCTCCCGATCTAGGTGAACAAAACATTGGGTGCTTGGGATGTTTGGTGCTCGCTCGGACGTTGAAGTAGCAGGCCAGCAGCAGCAGGAACAGAAGTGCCATGAAGGGTGGGCTGGGTAGAAGCAAGGCTGACCCATACCATTGACTTCCCGGGGACGTGAAGCAGCGATTCTGACCCTGATGGTGAAACTCGCACCTCTTGGTTCAACTCAAAGGCGCAGTGGGACGGCTCAGGCTGGGGCAAGGTGGTTGGCAGCACCATCTGCAGAGAAGCCTTGCCGAGGTGTGCTACACACTTCGGGGGCTTTGCATCAGATGTTCTAGGTTTGAGGGTTCCGGGTCAGGACCACTAGGTCCTGCAAATAGAACAGCATGGCAAGGCTGGCCCAGGACAGCCCGCCAATTCTGATTGGTACTAGAGGTGTTGGACCGTTTTGCTCTGGGATTTATAGATTCAGGTGATGGGTGGAGCAGGGGTAGCAGCGCCTTGAAGTGAGTTCCGGAAGCAGTGAAGCTTGGCTGGGCAACACCGCTGGCAACGAAGCTTCCAGCCTGAACATCACGGTCTGCTGCAACTAGTATAGCTGCCACCCCGCTCAATTCTGTGTAGATGCGCGTTCTCGTGCCTGAAACCCATGCAAACTGGCCAGAAACCCTCACTATCCCATGCCACGTGGATTTTCCGTGGTCTTCGAATCTTGAACCCGGTCGCAAACTCCAACGACACAGCCTTGGTTTCCTTTGCCATGCTTTGCGGAGGATCGGCAATGCTGTGCGAGGCATCTCGGAAGGTGAGTGCCCGCTCCGTTCGACCAGGAGCCGCAAACCTCAATACCAACCTTTGACCCACTCGCCTGCGTCACGAAGTACCTCGTGATGCTTCAGATTTCCGACTAGCCGTAAAACCCTAGGCCCTGAACCCTAACTGCAATTCGAAATGACATGCGGGACATCTGGGTTTGCTTCCGCATCCGAAGCCACTGAAGCAATCTGAAACTTCAAGCTGTTTGCCCGCGGCGCACTCCACGTTGCTCTGGAGATCGCTTGGTGGCCGGCTGCTGAGCAGCTGTGCTGTCCACGCGTTGCCGTCCTGCACTGCAGAAGCACTAGGCATCCAGGGACGCGACTACTCAAAGTAACTCGTCTAACAACCTTCCGCACTCTTGCTGCCCTGCTGCATCATGACTTGAGAGGGTGAGAAAGGGTTTTGGGGTTTAGGGTTTAGTGGAACAGGGTTTCAGGTTTTCACGGCGAGGGGTGTCGGTTCGGCTTAGGGTGTTTTGGGCGTGAGATGGAAGTCGAGTCTGTTGCGTCTGCTGCCAATTTGTCAGAAATAGCTATTGTCACATCTCTCGCCCTCTTGAGCAAGAGCACCTTGCCAGCCGGAATTCTGATGTCTCCCAAGAGGGCATGGATCCATAAACTAGAATCACGCTTCGCAACCTTGAGCGTGGCTCTCACTCTTTAGTTGTTCGTCCGCAACACTGCTGCCCCCACCACCGGGGAAAACATTCCGCACCTCACCACTGTTCCATCATCCAGGAATGCCGCAAAGGCTGCGTTAGAAGCTTGGATATGTTGCACGTTCTTCAGATGATGTTGCACAGCACTGCTGTCACACGCATCTGCGCCCCAGGTCACCACAGACCCATCACCCAGGAGTGCAGCGAAAGCATAAGAGGAAGCCTGGATGCAATGAACGTCCTTCAGCTGATTTTGCACTGCACTGCTGTCACCACCACAGGCAACATGGCCCCATGTCACTACAGATCCGTCGCGAAGAAGCGCAGCAAAAGCATGGAGGAAGCCTGGATGCAATGAACGTCCTTCAGCTGATTTTGCACTGCACTGCTGTCACCACCACAGGCAACATGGCCCCATGTCACTACAGATCCGTCGCCAACAAGCGCAGCAAAAGCCATTTCATTAGCCTGCATGTGATGCACATTCTTTAGCTGGTCTTGCACCGCACTGCTGTCCCCACCACAGGCAGCAGCGCCCCAGGTCACCGCAGACCTATCACCCAGGAGTGCAGCAAAAGCATATGAGGAAGCTTGGATGCAACACACGTTCCTCAGCTGGTCTTGCACAGCACTGCTGTCGCCACCACTGTTGGTATCGCCCCATGCCACCACAGATCCATCACCAAGTAGTGCAGCAAAAGCCATGCGACTAGCCTGGATGTGATTGACATTCCGTAGCTGGTCTTGCACCACACTGCTATCCCCACCACGGGCAGCAATGCCGCTGGTCACCACAGATCCATCGCCAAGGAGTGCAGCAAAAGCATCGAAAGAAGCCTGCACGTTATTCAACGGCTTTTGCACGGCACTGCTGACCCCACCACAGGCAACTTTTCCCCAGCTCACCAATGATCCATCGCCCAGGAGTGCGGCAAAGGCTGTGTCAGAAGCTTGGATATGCTGCACGTGTTTCAGCTGCATTTGCACAGCACGGCTGTCACCACCACAGTCTGCATGGCCCCAGGTCACTACAGACCCATCACCCAGGAGTGCAGCAAAAGCAGCAGACGAAGCCTGGATGCAACGAACGTCCTTCAGCTGACCTTGCACTGCGCTGCTGTTACCACCACAGGCAGCATCGCCCC
Organism: Symbiodinium natans; assembly: GCA_905221605.1. NCBI lineage: Eukaryota > Dinophyceae > Suessiales > Symbiodiniaceae > Symbiodinium > Symbiodinium natans. The sequence goes on from CAJNDS010002298.1 coordinate 105,891, forward strand.
AGCTCACCACAGACCCGTCGCCAAGAAGTGCAGCAAAAGCCTTCACAGAAGCCTGGACGCGCTGCACGTTCTTCAGCTGGTATTGCACCACATTGCTGTCACCACCACAGTCAGCATCGCCCCAGGTCACCACAGACCCATCACCCAGGAGTGCAGCAAAAGCATATGAAGAAGCCTGGATGCAACACACGTTCCTCAGCTGGTCTTGCACAGCACTGCTGTCGCCACCATGAAAAGCAGTGCCCCAAGTCACCACAGATCCATCGCCTTGGAGTGCAGCAAAAGCATCGCAAGTAGCCTGAACGCGTTTGACATTCCTTAGCTGGTCTTGCACCGCTCTGCTGTCACCACCGAAGACAGCATTGCCCCATGTCACCACAGATCCGTCGGCCCGGAGTGCAGCAAAAGCATCGTCACAAGCTTGTATGTGATTTACGTTCTTCAGCAAGTTTTGCACGGCACTGCTGTCACCACCACAGGCAGCATCGCCCCAGGTCACCACAGATCCGTCGCCAAGAAGCGCAGCAAAAGCCATGCGACTAGCCTGGATGCAACGGACGTCCTTCAGCTGACCTTGCACTGCGCTGCTGTCACCACCATTGTCAGCATCGCCCCATGTCACCACCGATCCATCGCCAAGAAGTGCAGCAAAAGCATTGAAAGAAGCCTGTATGTGATGCACGTTCTTCAGCTGGTCTTGCACAGCACTGCTGTCTCCACCACAGTCAGCATCGCCCCAGGTCACAACAGACCCATCACCGAGAAGTGCAGCAAAAGCTGCGACAGAAGCTTGGATATGGAGGACGTCCTTCAACCGGTCTTGCACGGCACGGCTGTCACCACAATCATAGCCCCAAGTAGTCACAGACCCATCACCCAGGATGGCAGCGAATGCGGGGAGGGCGGGCAAACTCTCCAAGTACCACTCTTCATCAGGTGCGCACAACTCACATTTCTTGGAAGCAGCGACTTGAGGAAGTCTCATGTGAAGGGTCAAGATATCGCCATTCTGCAATCTTGCTCGTTTGACTGTTGCTCCTGCAGGTACTTCATTGCCAACAGAATCCAGCAGGCGTCCTTTGCCAGCCTTGCCGGCCGCCAGAGCATTGTGAGCGCGTTGGTTCAATGTCTCAACAGAAGCATCCTCCGGCGTCTCGAGAGAAACGCTCTTGCCACTCAACAGATGCACATCAACCGAGATTGGCATGGCGGCGTCGCAAATAAAATGGCTTTGTCCCACACGCGCAAACTTTGCGCCCCAGACACCTACCCTAACCGTTCCTAAACCCCTGTAGGCCCTAAACATGCCTAAACACTTTGAACCCTGAAACTTGCACCCTTGCCCCCGGGAAACCCATCATTTGGTCACCCTGTCTGAGCCCTGCGGGTTTCAGAAATACAACAGATCTCGATTCTGTGGCACACCCCTGTGGCAGTCAAAATATCAGGACTCAAGCTACTGGGTCCAGCGGGGTTCGAACGGAAGAATCAAGAGAAAGCGCTCAATTAAATCCGCGGACTCCGCCAGCTCTCCCCATCATGAGCAAAGAGCACCCCAGGGAAGCATAGGGCCCACAAACAAAAACATCGCGCCATCGCGCCTCGCAACCTTGAACGCGCCTTTCTCAGAACTGCGGCCGACCGGTTAAGTGACATGTTGAAAAAGGTGCTGGGCGTTAGAACGTTGCTTGCTTACGTTGCTTAGTCACCGATGCTCAAGAAAGTTTCATGGAAGCTTGTGGGAAGTGCGACGTCTTCAAGTTTGCACCTGAGCACCCACTTCTGAGGGCGCTGTGCCACGAATAACGGGCGAGCCACTGAAGGCTCAAAATCTCCAAGGCCTTACAAGCCCCTAGCGGCCCCTAACGGCCCCCTTCAAACCCCAAAGTGTCCAAGTGGGCATCCCCCCCCGTACTCACGGCCTCCACAGGCGCACTCAAAGCCAAGTAGGAGCCGTCCGGTGACCAGGCACGGCCGGCGCAGCCCGAGGCCGACTGAACACGCTTGGGGGGATGTTTTGGATCGGCGGGTGTTGGCCAAGGCTGCGCGGTTTGGGCCACGGTTTCGGGTTGGCTTCATTTCTTGCTTGGTGAAGGAAGTCTCTGTGACGGTATGGCAAGGCACCTTCCCCTCCACACCAGTGTAAATGCGTTGCCAGTACCTGCTCAGCAGCGAGATTGTGGAACCTCACATGCAATGGCTGCAAGGCCAACAGGGCCAAGCTCAACGGGCAAATCCTAGCAGACAGAAGCAAACTGAGCGTCCCGCTCATCTCCTGGCTGCTTGCGCTCCACCTGCAACAGGTGTTTGGCGACTAACCATCGAAGAAAAGGATCATGAGGTTCTTTAGTGTAGCAGCTGCTTTAAATGGAACTCGGCCTACAAGATCCAAATCCGTGCGGCAGATGGAGCAAACTTGGAGTAAATTGGGTCCCATGCAAAGTGCTGTCCATTGCAACCAAGCTGCCCAGAAATGCAAGCCTGTCACGCAGCAGCCACAGGCCTGGCAACGCGTGCAGCAAAGGCTGTGCAACCTGCCTTTCAGGCCTCTGACCTCCTGAGAATTCTATGCCTCTCTCGGGTATGAAGCCTCTTCTTGAACATCTGTCAGTGGTAGCTGCATTGCTGTGATATCCCGTGTCCGTTGGAGCAACAGTCCGAAAACCTGCACACGAAACGCAAACCAAAGCACCTGCAACTATAGCTATTGACGACCCTTTTCACTGCTCCCTGAAGGTCCTTCTCATGCTCTTGCCAAGTGGTGCGCGTGGCTGCGGGGTTCTGGGCGAGCGGCTGCGGGTGAGTTTAGAGGATTAGACCCTGAAACACGAGAAGTCCGTGATGGGTTCGTGTCGGGTTGATGAATGTGCTTCATGTCCTTCCTTGTTGATCTGTTAGACTACGTCCACCATTCAGAGCTTTAGGCTTTTAAGGATTGGTTTGGCCCGTTTGGGAGGCACGGTGAGGGCTTGGCCGGCCCCCAAAGATGTGCACACGTTTTGAAAGCCAAATTGGGTTTCTACAGAGATCAATGCATTCAGCGGTTGTTGGGATCTGTAGGGCACTACAGAACATTCAAACTTTGAGGGGGCTTTAATGGCTTTCAGAAGTAAGCGCCGTAGAAGCTGTAGAAACCGTGGAATCTTAGCTTTTGAATTCGAATGCAAAGAATATACCAAGGCAAAACATAGACACCATAAAGTTCATGCAGACCGGGATTCTTGTTTGCCAGATCTGGCTCCATGCCGCCTGGTATGCAAAACATCGCGGCGCCTGCAACGAACTTAACATGCTGCCGGGGCCGGCGTTTCGAAGTAGTTGTTGGCAACGCTGGAAATTGCAGGCCCGACTCATATCCCGCACGCTCCTCGCACGAAGTGTGCAGACTTGTCATTGCCGCCCTAAACCCTACACCCTAAACCCTTAAACCCTAAACTTCTAAACCCTAAACCTTTAGGATTCTTTCAGGTGTTTGACTCCCAGCCTTGGTTCTGGAGCCCGTTTGACCGAAATTTGGCCTGTGCAGGTCTTCGGCCCTTCCGTGCGCGTCTCGACAAAGCCCATGGCTCGTGACAAAGTGGAGCAGAATCAAGTTGTGCTGTCCCGCGACGCTTTACACAAAGCCCCGTGACCTGAAAGAGCATCGCCCCATCGTGGAAACGAAACCCCCCGGCTTGGGTTGATCAGTTTGTACCAGGGCGGCGCCTGCTTTTTGCTTTTGCACGCAGGTGCAAGCTGCGCTCGCAACTGAACAACATCCGAGATTTCTGTCTGCTCCACCTTCTGCATCAGCAATGAGTGTTTGTCGAGACGTGAGGAGATTTCACGTGGGATTCGGGACCAGGACCACCTCCTTCCAGCACTGTAGCTGCAAAGCCCAAACGGCAAAGCTTCCCGCTTGATATACAATCACACAAAAACTAACATGCCCAAGCCATGAAGGCGCACAACCTCGATTGAAGCCGACCCACGGCTTCAAAGTTTAGAAGCGGGCGTCATCGAAGCCAAGGAAACGCAGCCATCGACATCATGGGAACCATCAAAGTGCGACTCAAAGGGTCTTCAGTGCCCCAAGCCACCACCAAGGTAAGTTCTGCAACTGACCCCGCGCCCATCCTACAGTGTGCGATGATACCGGTTGGACTCTGAATCAACTTTCGGAGCGTGGTAACTCGGAAGCTGGGACCCGGTCGCAGCATGCCGCATCATCTTGGATTTCTGGAACATCCACCTCCTGAATGCCGGAATCTGCAGAGACTGCAAGCTGCACAATTTCGTTGGCGAGACTTCAGGCAGTGAATTTAGAGCCACTTAACAGCTTAAGCAGCATTCAAAAACGCAGGTGCGCAAGTCCTGCCGCCCGTCTTTCCAGCTCGCGGCGGCCAGGTCGTGGTAGACCGTCTCGGGCCTCGTGGCTCGCCGTGGCCAGTAGTCGTGTAGACGGCTGAATGGTCTTACAGTTCAGTCTGGTTGAAGGCTTCGAGAACAGAAAGCGCATGAGGACTCATGAGGACTCTGCGCCTCGGCTTCACTGTAGATGCCTATTTGTTTTTACAGCCTTTGCTGAGAGTCGAGCTTGTATCCTACAGCCGGAACTCACATGTCACATGCAGCGATGGAGATCAAGCCGCTTGGAACGTTTGGAGCAATTATAACGCATGGAAACCGCAGCAAACGTGAGAAGGAGAGATATGGGTACATCAGGGCTCCCTGAAGGAGTACTTGGCGTCGCCATCAGGATGTGAGAGCAACTTGTTCGATTGCCGTGAGTTCGCGCTGAGGCCAGGAACCGGTGGCTGTACGACACTGTGCTCGCCTCCAAGCAAAAGGGAAAAGGAACTCGAAAATATCCAGGGTTCGCAGAGCTTCCGGGTTTAAGCGGGTCCCCGACCCCCCACTGCAAGATGCAACTTGTTGAAAGAAAACGTCTGAGGCGCTATCTGGGTCATTCATTAATGAATCTACTCCAAATCTGGCGCAAATGCCAAAGTCCTGTCAGACACCAGTGCCTCCTGCGCCAAACGTACGGAGAATCCACTCAGATCCTACGCGAAAGGCAAGGGGTCATGGATTCGCGGACTGGGGCTTCGCATGTGCTCATAGTCCGATTGAGCCCCATGCCACAGGCGACCACCACGTAGATTGGAGGCTCAAAAAGCTCTGACAAAATCCAATCGGACATTAAGCGCATAATGTGTGAAGGGATCCAGTACAGTGTAGTCCCTTGGGTCCTGTGCTGATGGAATCTGGCCACCAGGCTTCACGAGGCGGACTGACACCCTCATGGGCAGCCCCGGGCGAAAGACCTCTTGGATTTTGGAGCTTTTCGCGGACTTGGGAGGATCTCGGAGCCTGTTCTACCCTTGTTGTCAATTTCAGAAAGAGGGGTGTTGAACAGATACGCATCTGGTGGCACATGGCAGGCACCTTCGTCCCATCTGCCAAGGCGATGTCGGCCTGCAAGTCAGAGCCTTCATAGAGCACCTGCGCATGGCATGGCGATGGGAACTTCGCAGCCGATCATGGAAGGAGCTCACAGCAGTGCACTGCAGCTCACTGTAGCTTGCCCTAGTTCACCCCCCCAAGAGAAGGCAAGAAGCAAAGCTGAATTGCACGCGAGTAATAGGGTGAGAGAGTTCAGCTGAACTTCGTGGTTTTCCCCGTTTGTGTTTCCCCCCTCTCCCGGGCCCACCGGCAGCTGCGTCGCGGAGCTTTGCCTCTCCCCGGTGGCTCCATAGACCACCTGACTTACAAAAGGAAAGGCTGAAAAGAAAAGGAGAACCCAGACAAGGGGAGCAGGAGTTCTTCTCTTTTAGTTACAACAGATGTTTAGTCTTGGTTTTGGGCATAGCTGACCTCAACCACTCCTTTTGCAGAACAAGCCACGGATGCTTCCACTTGCAGTGTGCCGCCTCCTTGCGCGAACATACTGCACATTGCTGCTCTGCAGAATGAGACGGCGTGTTCAACAAACGCCTGACAAAAAAACGTGACATTCCGGATGGAGAGTTTTTTCTACAGCCGCAACAAAGCCCAAGCAAAAGGCTCTTCACTCTAATGGCTCTAATGGCTCTAATGCTGCTGGGGCGCGCAACTCGCTGCTTGGAAGCGTGAGTTCAAACGGCGTGGGCGCCGATGTCAGCCTTGCAACGTTGAAACTGATTCTCATCATCTGCGGGAGCACGCGCACAGGAGTTGACCACTCTATACCGTAACACCCTGCGACCCTGGTGCCGGAAGCCGAAACACTGAACTCACTGAACATCCTGAACCAATTGGTCCCAGAATCGCACACGAGTTTGTGAGGAACGGGTGGGGAAGAAGGAAGTTCTTCGATCTCAAAAAAAAATGTCCTTGAAAGCAACTGAATCACGTGAAGCCTTCAGCTTAGACTTTGTGATCAACTGCGTGGACTGGTGTCCCGTGCTCCCCGGCAGCTGAAGCCCGGCTAAGGACGCAAGTGCTCGGTGCTCCACACCTTGGATCTTAGTTAGTCACAAGGCGACTTGGGTTTATTTGGGAGTTCCATGGATTCCTTCTTGCCACGCTCCATCTAAGCTGCATGTCCATCAAACAATGCAGGCATCCTGTGGGGTTTCGGTTGCTACTGCAACTTGCGAGCTATGCGGTTGTAAACTAACTGATAACTCGAGAAAAATATTTACATTGCAGTCATTGCATCCTTTTCGAAACTTGCAACATCTTCAATCGCTGCACAGTACGTATATTTGATGCATTTCCTTGTGTTAAGGCCCAACATACAGGTTTCCTGTCACATGCAAGTAGACTTTGGACCCCACATAGTGTCGGGCTCGCGAAACTCTCATAAGCACGATGGTGTCGTCTGAGGCGCTAGGGTCGGGTGCCCGAAAGCATGTTGCCGAGGTACCTTGTTCATTCGAACTTGTGCTGTCCACTGCGTCAGCGACTCCTGAACGCATGACCTGCGGTCACAAAGTCTTGGCAAGTCGTCGCATTGCCAACAGGGTCATACTGGCCAGGCCTGTCTTCCCCCCCCCCCCCCCCCCCCCCCCCCGTGCCCTGGCAAGTTTGACTGGAACCTTCAGCCATCGAGGTCCCCGAGCCCACCTCCCACGGCGACACCGGTGCCCACAGCGTCACCGACGCGACGCCAGGAACAGGCTCCCCGAAGGTGAAGTTTGCGGAGACCTTGTGACAGCAAGCAGAGAGCATCTTGTGCATTTATGGATGGAGACGATTTCCCGAAATTGTCCGTGTGAACAGCAGAGGGCAGAAGGCTGATGCTGTCAGCAGAAGCAGGACAGCAACCCTCATGACCTAACGTCAGCCAAAAAATGATGCACGATGCCTTGCCAGTCACGGTCACTTCGCCGGCCGTGCTCCTGGAAGTTGACTCTAGTATCGGATGTTTGAGGCTTCAGGCTTAGTCCCTAGCACAACCTGCAACACCGTGTAACACAGTGGAGGAACACCGCGTAGCTCTTCTGACCGTGGGTAGTTCCGTAGAGCAACTGGCAGCAACCGCACAGCCGTCGTGCCTGCCATACGTCAGGTGGCTCTGGTCCAGCGCAACGCCCCTGCCCGTGGCTTGTCGGACATAGGAGCTATTTAGGAGATGTTAGAAAAAATTGTAGAAAGATTTGAGTTGAGGACCCCCAGAGGGAAAGAGAGAGAGAGAGACAGAGAGAGCCAGAGAGAGAGTTTTCTCATCTGAGTTCTACGTCTCTCGTCGAGCGGCACTTCGAAGCGAGGCAGCACATACTCCTCCACGCCGAAGTATGCCTGGCTTAAAGGCTTAGCCGCTACCCAACAAGGCATTGAGCGGCAACGAACGGCGCCATGATGTTTGTGCCCAAGGCTGTGAACGATTTGTAGCGCCTCCAGTGCAGACCCGCCGTGCAGACTTCGAACCCCCGCCCTGACTTAATCTCTCTCGGGGCACCTCGGTGGAGGCTCCTGGCGAGTTGCTGTAGCATCGGTGTTTCACGTGTTTGGAAGACTTTTGGGGTTTATCATGCTCTGGATGGATCCAAGCAAATGTGCCACGACACCCTACACCGGAGATAGGCCCTAACAACGTCCTTGCCCCAAGGCACCCCAAGGCACCCAGCGCGCAAGCGCACCTTTTTTCACTTCAAGCGAAGCAGCCGGTGAGCCATTGAGCGCCAATGCCCCCCGCGGCCGCTGCAGCAGTCACCGGCACGAAGCCGTGTTCCTGAGTTCCTGTCGCAAGGTGCATCCGGAAGCCGCTGCTGCCCATAAGTTCGGGTTGGCTTCTTGCCGCAGCCTGCCACAGCCCGAACCCACAAGCTCTAGAGACGGAGTTGTCGCCCCACATGCCACCCTCTGTGCTGGTTCATGTGGTTTCTATATCTGGTTCAGCTCATCAGCATCCAGAACCGAGCCAAGCTCAGGCATGCCTCGCGGAATGCCACTGCTCTCGTTGGTCCAAAACCAAACTCGCCACAACTTTCGCTCTGTCCGACCTTTGTAGCCCTCTCGGCCATGCAGCATACGGTAGTTGTCAATCAACAAGGCTTCCCCCTCATGCACAGTGAACCGATACGCCTGGGCAGCTTCTTGCTGGACGGCTGCGTCCACTGTCTTAAGCATGTCCTGCACCTTGTGCGCCTGATGTCCCTCAGGTTCAGACAGCGCCCACAAGCTTTGGTAGGGGCGCAAGTCAGTGCCAAGTCGCCCATTCTCATCCACCGTATCTGCTGCATCCTTGCACGCAAGGACTGAGGTTTGGCGGTGAAAGCGCAGCCGATGCATCGCATGCCGCTGTCTCTGTACGAGAGGGCCTCGGAACTCCTGGCCGTTCACGAAGCCCGGTGGAGATCGCTCCGTCTGGTCAACGGCCAGCGTCTGGGCCATCGCGGCCATCGCGCAGGTTTCGCTTTCGTCAGAGTCGTCTCTGTCGCCATCGCACAGCCGGCGAAGAACACGTTTCCCATCCACAACATAATTCTGGCCACCAGAATCACTTTGAGACTCGACCACGAAGGCAATGTAATCGGGCAGAAACTCGCCATAGATGTATCCGTCTGTGTGCGGCAGAAGCGGCTTGCCAACAAGATCAAAAGGACTCGAGGTCAGGTTCTGCCGGAGATGGGCATGTTCCAGGTGAATGCCTTGCACTTTCGGGATTTTCGATACCAGGCGTCCTGGAAAGGTGAGGGACGGCAGGGCCGCAGCCTTCGCTTCCCACGTGCCGTCTGCAACGCTTACGCCGCTTATGCCCGTGAGGATCACAGCGCCATCAGCTGCGAGCGCTGCGTGTATGGCAGCCGTCTCCTGGATGGCGATGCGCTTGGGACCCTCCTGCAGGCCTGTTGGGGGGTCTTGCGTGCAGCTTTCGTCAGCACACCCAAGCGCCTGCAGGAACAGCACGTACTTGCACACAAGCATGTGTTGGAACATGATTCAATCTTTGCGTGTGCCTGTGCAGGCTTGAGCATGACACGTGCCAGCAGGTTGTTCTTGCACATGGCAACTTTACACAGGCCAGAAACTAAGCCGAGTATAGCTGAAGCTAGCTGAAGCTTCCACTGCCGCCCCAAAATCTCCAAAGGAGTCGCAATTGAACTTGGAAACCTTCCTTGAGCACAGAGGTCTCAGCACGTCTCTTCCCATCGAGCCTGAGCCGCTGGTGGCGGCAAGCAGCGCCGCCCTGGCCACGTGGCGACCGAGCAGCGGCTCCTGAGAGAACATGCGGAGAAATAACGAGAAGAACTGCGAAAAAACAAACAGAGTTGGAAGGGAAAAGCTGGGGAAAAAAGAAACCAACAAAACAGAGAGAGAGAGAGAGAGAGCGAGGGAAGTCAGGGAGGTCAACCAATAGCGAAAACATTTGGATAAAAGAAAATGGTGGACAGGCGCGCAACAGACCAATACCCACACCACAAAGGCACCCTGCGTCCTTGGCGATGGGAAACTCGAAGTCCACTACACCAGCCTCGCTTGTCTCCTTTGCCACCTTGACTCACCGAAGCAGACTCTACCACAATCGAGCTCGAGCCACGCATTGCAGCCCATTGCTAAAGGGTGCTACACTCAGAATGAAAGATCCTGGTCAAGTCATTCTGCACTGGGTCATACTCTTGTGCTGATCATGACGGAACCATAAGCCCAACTCGCCTCCAGCAGCTTGAAGCCCTCGGGGCTCACAACCTTGTGGACTGGAGAACGGGTTCCATGGACACGAAAAGCACCAAAACATCTCCCTCGATCGCAGCGCGGGGCGCTCAGCTGTGCTCAGCTGGTGCTCAGCTGGTGCTCAGCTGGTGCTCAGGCCCAAAGTTCGTGTTTTGCCCTTTTCTTTTGCCTGACCAGCCCAACTCAACCGAACCGAACTCCAAAGCCTCCAGCCGCTCTGCCGTGCCTCGAAGCTGATGTTCCGCTGGAGCGGTTGCATGGCCTCGTTGCTGGGGATCCATGGTGATCTATATCCCTTCCGTATCCTGCTTACCACTTCCATGAAGCAACTCACCTTTTCCGAAGGAGGGTCTGGCTGCTACTTCTCGGTTTCCGTGTCCGCGCGGCGCCCGTCCCCCCTTCTGTGGCTCTCATGGTGGCCCAAAACCCCGCTCCCAAGAGTGGCGCGGGGTTTGCCCGTGGGATTTGTTTGGGGGGGGGGGGGGATGAGTCTGGGTGCCCAGCGTTCTGTGGTCGAAAACGCTGTCAAAGCTATAATTATGAGGCAAAGCCCGGTAAAACCCTGGAGTCCAAGAGTCTAAACCGCTACCCAACAAAGATCGAGTCGAGTGGCTGTGCTGGCAGCCAGAGCTCTGAAGCGAGCGACCTGCCCTGGCCTCAGGTCCGGATTCAGACGCACGGCTTGGTGTTTGAGCGTAGCATCTGAACTGTGTGTCTGAAGGAATATCAGGATGACCTACCCAAAGCCCAGGCTGCACAAGTGACGGAGACACAAAGGCAGGGTCCTAGCGCAATGCAGCTTCGCATCGCATGTTGTAGCACCTAGCGTAGTAGATCTAGCCGAGTCCAGACCGATCATCTGTACTGCAGCACAGCAAGAAATAGAGCCTTCTTCCTACTGTAGTTGCAAACCCCAAAGCCCCTGCGCACAGAGGCTGTGAAGCTCTTGCACACAGCTCCCAGGCGCTGAAGACGAGACACTTGTACAGGGCTTTGTCTGCCTGCATCGGGTTTTTCGTGACTTCTGCAGGGCTTGGTTCAAGCTGGGCCCCCAGGATGCCGGCACGGTAAACTTTGAAAACTGACAGATATTGGCCATTGCAAGCCATACACCTCCGCTTGAATCGATGTGTAACACAGACGTGGAGAGCCTCCAGCAAAACAAGGCCGGCCGCAGAAGCAATCGTGACCTTCCCAGGACTCTGGCTGGGGCATATCAGCACTCGGGCTTGTCAGGGGGTGTAGTAGCAAGGACCATGAAACAACAATGAGCTTACAGGAATAGCTCGGCGCAACTCCTCAGGCCGGAGATTCAGAGAAGCCCCCGCTTCCATCGATTTCTCTTTCAAGTCTTGTCTTGCGCCGTGCCTCAGCACTCATCCCGGCTGGCTCCTGCAAAGGGAAGACAATGAGACCGAGCTATACTGCGCAAGAGACTTCGGCGAATTTTAGGGTCTACCAAAACCGGTGACCGGTGGCTCTTGCAGTTTGATCGGGGTAGAGCCACTACCAGACTACCAGTTGCGTGTTGACTCAGTTTGGACAACAGCCCGATTCTGGAAACATACTGTACGAAGAGTGGGCTGCACACTCACCAAGCAAGTGTTTCCACACTTCGATTTCACTGATTCCCTCTAAACCCTAAACCCTAGACCCTAAACCCGACACCCTAGACAATGAACCCTAAACCCTAAACCCGAAACACTAAACTCTCCTCCACCAAGTAGGATCCGGCGGCCAGGTCCGAGGGCAGCGTCAGAGAGTAGAGACCCTGAGAGGAGTTCACGACTGCCCTCCTTAAGGGAGTTACCCCTAAACCCCTAAACCCTGAACATGGGTGGTTGTCAAAATCATGGTCGCTTTTTGGATCCGCACCGAATATTTTTAGGGTACCCCATGATTTTGACAATCCCCATATGGTCCCTTAGTATGGGCCCTTAAGTGGGGGACCCCTTCTATACGCCGTATATGCCCTATACAACCCAAGGGCCCATACGTCAGAACCCTTAAAGGAGGTAAGGGACCATATTCAGGGCCCATGAAACTGTTAGAGCCTTTGCCTAGCCCATGCCTATGCGGTCGACCTGCGGATGACCTACGGAAAGGCTCGCGCTTGCCCGAAACCGTTCGTAACTTTTCAGAACTTGTCTTAAAGTCTTAAAGGAACGCGCATTCCAAAAAAAGAGAGCCCCGCCCCTCCTCCTTCCCCTCTCCCCCCCCCCCCCTCCCGCCCACCCCCCAACCCTCTTTCGAAGCTTGAAGCACCTTGTTTTCGAACTTCCAACCGATTCGAAGCGATTCAAACCACAACCGATCCCCGAAGCACCCTCTCCCGAAGAGTGTTCTCTCAGTCTCCCGTGTCCTGGTTTTGCGCATCCGGGCTCCCGGTCGCCAGCCTTTGCTGAGGCGAAGCGATTTTTTCAAAGGCTCTTGCCGCAGGCCTTGAGGAGTTTAGCAGGAAAGGCTCTACCCGAGTTCGGAAGGCTTTGGGATGCTGTGGATGGTTTAGTGGAGGGCTGGCCCCGATGAACAACAGCGTGTGGGCAGCAGCCGCAACAAGCATGAAACAAGGAAAACTCTTGCCCTGCAGCCAGTGCGCGTGGTGCTGCCAGATTTCAAGCGCAGCTCCGAGGGAGCCTCGCAGTTAACAAAGAACAATCAGGATACACGCGCAGCCATGATGCCAATGCGAACCTGCGGAATGCAATCGCAGATTGTCTTGGTCACAGTACTGCTGGCCCACAGAACTTCAGAACAGAAGATCAGATCATCCTCGCAACTGTGGACAGCCCTGTGAAACAGAAGTCAAGTGTGCTGCTGCCTGGCCACCATTCGTACTGGCAAAGCAAAAGAAAGTCTCACCTCCAGCATTCAGGTTTGCCACCCCGTCCTAGAAGCCTAGAATCTGCGATGACCCCAGGGTTCAAGCCAAACGATCGAGGGCTTGGTCAACGACCCAGCAAACTTCAAGCACAAGGGGCTTTATCTCCTCCAGATTTTTTCTCTCATGGTACCGGCAGCACTTCCTGACCTACTTTCAGAGCTGCTTAGCGCATCTTCGTGGATTTCTAAGTGTTGCGGCCAGCCTGCTGCCATCGTGGCAGGGCATACGACCTCGATTGAAGTGAGTTCCAAAATTGCCAAAATTGCCCGCCCCCCCCCCCCCCCAAAAAAACTATCCCTCTGAAGCACTCGTGGGTTCTCACCTGAACTCTGACAGACTCTGACAGGCTGCTAGGCGAGTCGCGCCTCTGGGTTTCAACACACCACTTTGCCAAGCCGCCAAAACATGCAAACATGGCCGACACGTTTCCCCTCATGACACTATGGAATATGATGGATTTATCGTAATTACGCAGGCAGGCCACTTTGGTGGCTCTAGACTGGGTGAGGGTGCAGCCTTGGACGAGTGACTATAGCGACTAACACCAAAACTGGTACTTTAGGCTTGTGCGTGTTCCTCTACTTATTTTCACAGAAAACTCCAGTCACTTTGGAACGGCTGCACTGCTGCAATAGTGCCGGGGACATCGGCAGGTCGCTTTTCGGATGGGGAACCCTGGTCCAACGGTCGAACGATACGGCATACACTTCAGCCCAGGAGCACGCAAAAATGCAAATTGCAAGAAGTCGGAAGATACAGATGGTTTTTGGTCAGGAGGCCATCACTAGGATAGTGTTTCTTCCTGCGCCGGGTGCACCACCTATTCTTGCAGTTGAGCAGGAAGGTGCTGGAAAAGAATACTGGACTGAAGACAGGACTGATAAGAATTGTGATGGGGGAGAAACAAGCTGAAACAAAGAACATAGATGCGAATGAACGCCGGTTCCTCGAGGGCCTCAGCATGAGGCCCTGATCTGACTCACTTCGCAAGACCATGTCCAGTGGTAGGTTGCTTAAAGATCGCCTCTACAGAAACTTGAGAACCAACAACCGTGCAACTGCAACAGAACCCCCCAAAAAATCTCTCAAAGCAAAGGCAGCGACGGCAAATGCAAGCACAGCTGAATCTCAAGTAGTTTACTTCGAACATCCCCACCTTAGGGATTTGGATTGGGCCCTCCAGGGAGTCTCTGGGGTTGGGCACTCCAGGGAGACTCTGGGGCTGGGCACTCCAGGAGTCTCCGAGAAAGTCTCTGAAGTTGGGCACTCCAGGGAGACTCTGGGGTTGTTGGGCACTCCAGGGACTCTCTGGGTTGGGCACTCCAGGGAGTCTCTAGGAGTAGACCGGGCGAGGAGAAGAGTTCCGGGCGTCCAAACTTCCATTCTTTTGGAACATCTCGAGCGACACATCAATCATGCCATCTAGCATCTGGAACCAAGCTGGCGATTCTGTTTTAGGAAGGTCCTCTCAAAAAAGTGGTACTTGCACCAAGTCTCAGGACAGGGCTACGCTGACAACCTGCAGCGCACAGGCAGCCACCAGCACGCACCTGCAAGAACCATGGACAGGTCCAGTGGTTGGATGCGTTGCGGTTTTTTACGGTTTGGGCTTTTTCATGGGGCCCACGAGTACACCACGAGGCTGTTGAGGGCTGTTTGGACTATAGGCTTGGAGCGGCCTCGCATCCGCCACTATCTGGAAGACTTCTGCGTGCATTCAAAGACGGCCATAAGATACGCGTGGCCGCGTGGAACCTTGCAAATAGCGAAGAACTTCCCCGAATCATTACCCAGCGCGCAGCCAGCGCACAGAACTGCTTGCTGCACACTGTTTTGCACACCCTGCGCTCACCTCAAGGCCCATTCCATGGCGGGGGGATGACTTCCAATGAAAGAAATCTGGGCTGACACCGGGGCGAACCGGCTTCGGTTGGAGCCGCACTAGCGGTCCTGTGGGGGAGCCGACAGGAGGCGACAGAGCGTCAGAGAGCAGAGAGAGCGTGAGAGAGCATGAGAGGGAGACCAAGGGCCGGCTTTCACTCAGCAACTAGAGTGTAACCGGCGTACTTCACTGCTCTTCAGTGTACTTGCCCTTGTTTCCACCGCGTGTGACTTTCAAGAGGTGCACTGCGATCACTGCTCGACTACTCGGTTTGCTACCGAACAATTGCGTTTGCATCATGCCATGCCATGTTTTGCTCTCTCGCAGTGACATATGACAGGAAACAGTCCAGAAAAGGGAGGCAGTTCCAGCGTAGCTGGCTGCACGTGCCCTTACAAGCCCCGCCCAAAAGGAGGCAATTGATGTAGGACTATGTCGTCACGCAGCGGCACGGGCCCGAGACGGGCGACGCTGCTGAATTTCAGCGGGTATCCAGGCACCAAGTCTGAGATTGCGCCCGTTGACAATGTCGGTGCCCCAATTGCGCATCATCGATAACCTACCATCCTACGACAAGCCGACACCTGTCAGCCTTCTGATGGCACGGAACAGGGGCAGTCTCTGACCAGATTCCTGGGTTCGATCACTTGAGTACATTTCTTTGCCGCTGTTGCTCGAGTTGCCCAGAAGCAACTGTCGAAGAAAAAATCCTGAGCAACCTTCCTGTTTTAACAATTGGGGGGGGGGGGGGTCAAAGGCTCAAACACCCAACGCTAAAGCTAAGCCGGCCTAAGCCTAAGCTAACAACCTCTCCGAGGCTCAGAGCAAACCATACACCTCCCTCGAACTTCAGCCACAGTTTTACAGATTCTACCCATTGATGCTGCAGGGCGATGCATGGTGGTTCTAGGACATGCTAGGATGTTGAGGCTGGAGACGGTGTCTCCACGTCCGGGCACGGACTCATGACTCGAGCAAGGAACTTAAACATTCTGAGCGTCTGCTGAACTTCGTGGAGCGCTGGGTTCCTCGCCACATCTTCGGGCATGAAGCGTTGCTGTCCACTGCCGTTCGTGATTCCTTTAGCGAAGACATGCGAAGACAGTCTTGAGCAGAGGAGCCCTTGCGCGCTGCTTTCTGTTGAACATGCACAGCGACTACTGTAGAGCAGTGGACGTTTGCGGGTCGGCGGCCGGCAGCTGGCTGTTTCGGCATGAATCGGCAAACGCAGTCGTATCACCAAGGTTCACAATCTCAAGACTTTCAAGACTTTCAAGACTCTGAGGAGCTTACGGAACGGGCTATGGCGGCTTACAGCGTCTAGATTCGAGTACAGCGAACTGCGCCTTGTTTGCCCGCATGTCGAGATCCGACTTCTTCATGCCGAGGTCTTGCAAAGGGCTTCCAAGGACGAAAACAGCTTGGACACTTAAGTCAACACCCGAGCCCAAGCGACATTCCGGCATCCGAAGCCGTGAATCTCGAATCCAGTCCTGCTCCTGTGCGAACACACCCTGCTTTGTGGTGCTGACGGGCCACGCCGTCAATTTTATGGAGAACACGCGCACGGCATTCCAGAAAAACAGAACATCCCCGGAAAAACTAAGACGACCCAGTCAGATCATATTCCTTTGCCTCGAACCCCCAACCAATACAACGTAGATCGTAGATCCCTGGATCCCTGGATCCCTAACAAGTCGATCACTTTACATTCTAGTTGGAAGTCGAAGGGATCCAGCAAGTAGCAGGTGCACCAAGGCGGACTACGCAGGTCCCCTCACTCGAAGAGGGCAATCTTTTGGTGGTATCACAATCAGGCGGAAACCTCAGTCAAACTCGACACAGTCGACAAGCCTCTTGCACACTCCATGCTGAACGTTCTTCACCCGACCTCCTGAAACCCGCAGCACCCAAGCCTCCACGCCATTACCCTTGCGGACTGGAAACAGCACCGAAAAACTCAACAGAAGTTGTTTGACAGCAAAAGACCCAGTTTAAGATTGGGAGCCGTTAAGAAGTTCCGGGCCAAGCATGTGGCGCAAGTGCTTCCAAGTGTGTCTGGGGTCCGCGCCACCTCCGTATCAACAAAGTAATCGGAGTCGAACCTTTCTATTCAGCTGGTGTGTTGGGAGTCAAAAGAAAAAGCAAAAAAAACAAGTGTCAAAGCGAGACTTGCAAGGAGTGTTGGGAACTTGGGGAGCTTGCAGCTTCCAGTTGGGGGCATCAGGGTGCACGTATACAGCGCTCGAATGGTGCAGAAGGAAACATGGCGAGAACATACTCTTAGGCACTTTTCGCCGTTAAAGGCCCATATGTCCTTGTTTTCTTGTTTGCAATCGGAAGATCAATTGGGGGATCCAGGTCTCGAGTCTCGAGGTCTCAGGCGCAGCCGTCGTCCGGCTGGCCGGGGTCTTACGGGGATCACCGTTGAGTTGCACTACGCTTAGCAGCTCAGTGCAGATCTGGCGATTGCACTCTGGGGCAACGGCTTGTCCTCTGATGAAAGTTCTTCTGTCTGTGTTGAGATCATGCGGTCAAATGCCTCAGAAAGGTCTGCAGCTTGCAAGAGCTTGCAAGATGGCCGAAGCGCTTAGGGTTTTCTGCATCTGGGGTTTGCTCGAAAGTGTGGTTGTCTTAGCGTGGACTGAGCCCAAATGGACATTTGGGATACGCCTCACGGTATTCTTCCAGCTTTAGGCGGGCCGAGTCCGGACAAAGCCGGATCTCCAGCACTAAGAAGTCTGTGAGCCTCTGAGCCTGTTCAAGCTTCTAGTTCGTTGCTTAAAAATCCTCAAGGGTTAAAGGCATGCCGGTAGTGTGGCTGCGGTGTACATGGCGATCCCTCGAAATGCCCCGGCCTCAGTATCTTCGTCAAAGGACTCTGGCTGAAACCTCAACAGTTGAGTGGGGTTTTAGGTTTGGGTTTAGGGAGTTTAGGGTTAGGGCTTGCAGATGTTTACAGTGCGCAAGTTGGGAAGCTCGCAACCTCTAGGAGCTATGGGGGCTGCTCTCTTGGCCACAGGGCTGGTGCTTGCCTTCATTTACTTCACAACTCCATCATGCGAGGCTCCAGACCCTGCGACCACAAGAAGGGCAAGCTTTCAGCAACAGAAGCAAGTGGCAACTGCTGAAACTAGTGCAGGCCAAGACACCAGTAGCCTCCCACGTTCCCAAAATCCCCCATGTACATCTGCAGCGGAGTGCCGAGTACAAGCCAGCTGTAGCTTACTGAAAGGCAGACAAAACACTCTCTTCAGAATAGGGTGAGCTAAGGTGGCCGGGTGGGCCCGCGGTCCAAGAAACAGGGTTTCCTGTCCCCTCTCTTCATGACTCCCTCTCTGGAGGGCTGCTAGGCTCGTGTCTGGTCTCCCCGTGGCTCCCTTCATGGCTCAGCGGAAGACCTGGGATGAAATCACTGCGTGTGCCAAAAGCACCAAAAAGCATCCATCCGACATACCACTCTGCTCATCTTTCTCAGTGCGGGCGAACTGGGCGAACTGAATGTGTCAGTGGAAATTCGGCGGCAATGCCATTTGTCCGTGGATAATGCAGAAACAACCTCTTCTCTTCGCAACTCAGACGGGATTGCTTTTTCCAAATCTACGAGGAACACCTACAGTAGCCAAGGGCCACGTGAAAAGCGTCAGAGGTCCGCAGACATGGTGGTTGTGTCAGGAGTAATGCGCACCCTCGCGGGCGCACAGGCATTTTTCTTGCGAGCTTGCAAGTCTGGGTACAGAGCACATGGTTCGTGCTCGACTTCGACGTTCATTCCTCTGCTGCGATTTCTGCAATGAATGTTGAATCTTTCTCTTTCTTCACTGACGAAGCCATTGAATGTGCGAAACCTTCTCGGCAACATTTCTTGTATATTGATGAGCCCGCTGACATTTCGAACTCTGACCGCACAACGCCTCAAGAAATTAGAAGCCGATTGTCCAACATAGACAGCCGCTTGATGTTCAGTTGAATTGCCAGATGCTCTTCTTCCCGACCTGATTTGGCGGCTCTTATCTCTGCTCATCACTGTCGCCAAATTGCCAGTCGTTCTCAACAGGCGGTGCTTTGGTATTAGCTGCACAAATCGAGGGGCTCACAACGGGAAACTTCGTGACTTTGATGCATCATCCGTGCAGAGGACGGTCGACAATTTCCTGTTGCTTTGAGTATGGGAAACTCAACATGACTACACTGACTACACAAAGTATCCAATGTTTGCAGTTGAGGCTGCAGCGTCTGTGGTTGTTGTTCAATATCTTGTCAGTGGCTTGTCTGATTGAATTAAGGGTCTCTGCATTGAGTGCAGCATCGTTTTCTTTTGTACATGGGTCTCACGACGCAAACGAAACGCGGTCACCACTGCGTTGCATCCAACTGTATTTGGTCGCAATGCTAGGAAATAACTTTGCTTGTTGTGGTTTGCCATGTTGCTGTCGATCACAGTCAAAGTCGCTTGAAAGGAGTCCCTCAGAAAGTCGGAAGCCCCCTGAAGCGCAACAGGAGCCCGGAAGCCAGAAATCGGCCGGATTCGCACGAGCTCCCACACGAGTTTGCGGTTGATTGCCCCGTGGCCTTCGGCATGAACGAACCATTCAGCGCCTGAAGATTGGCACACCTTAGGCTTGGATCCTCTTGGATCTGGACCCTTCTTTCTGCGAAGCGTTTCTAAGAGCCCGAGGCCCGAGGCTTCCACGAAAGGCCCCAGAAACCACGAAACATCCAAAGAAACATCTTCTCAAGCTCCGCGAAAAGCTCACGCGATCCAAGGTCCCAGCGCCAGGGCCTGGGCGGCCAGGGCCTGAGAGAGCCTTGCACTGGTTAGAGTAACGGTTAGAGCTACTGGACCTTTGTGTATTTAGAGTGCAGTGCAAGCGGGGTGCTGCCAGGTGCTGTGGGGTGCGACTCGGTGGCACAGGCCGAAGTTGGCACTTCACATTTGAAAGGAAGGTCGACGCTGGGCTTCATCCTAACCGCTTGGCCCCCAGGCGCAAACATGTCCGGTGTGATGAGGCCCATAGGATCTTCGGCATCGGCTGGGAACTTGCTTGCCTGCGCGCTGGAACAAGGAGATTTCAGGGGGGGGGGGGAAGGTAAAAAGGTTGAAGAAAGCAAGAAAGCAAGAAAGCATCGCCCTCAGAGGGCCTGGTAAGGCCAGGCTTCGGCCGTTGCGCGCAGAGCCGTCCTCTTGACAAGGCCTTGCCTGGGAGGGGACTCTCTTGCAAGGTCCTCCCTACTCCAGCCTCTTGGTCTTCTGCCGGTTCAAGCCGCACAGATCTGCTTAACTCACGAAACTCTGAAACCCCACTTTCCTCAGCCCCACACTCCGTCCATTTCCAGGTGGGAAGCCCGGCGGGAGTGAGAGATGAGCCTGATGCCAGGCTATGCATGGCTGCGGTTGCATGTTGCTCCTCTAGGGGGGGGGGGGGGGGATCGGCTTCAAAAAAATTTGGGCAGGTCAGCCTCGGAAACAGGACGTCACACTGCCAACAGCGTGATGCAAGAGTGACGAACACCATTCCCAAGTTTGTGTTACTTGTGGTGCTGTTCGTGGCTTTTGGCCATTGGCCATCTGTAAACCAATCCCGTCAAGACAAATCCAAAAAAGATTCTGTTGAGCTATGTGGATGCTGGGCTGGGAAAAAACATGTCCGTGCATCAAGCCCGCAGATTTCCTTTGCTCAGATCTCTTTGAAGCACAGAGACAAAAACCCAACAACAGAAAATGCAAACTTCCTTAGTGGCAGGAAACGTAAATTTCGCCCCTACACAAATGAACAATCGTTATCGCAAGCCTGCCAAAGGATTGCATGGATTTGTGTTTTGCTAGGCATGGTACCCCTTCAGCATTTTTACATCGAGAGAAGACGATCCTTTGCAAATAACGATTCCCTGGCAAGGGCTTGGCAAGACGGCAGACCCCTGAAATGCCGATCTCGAGTATGACATCATCTCATCCCAGCAAGAGCTCGCAAAATGACAGCAAGTCGTGCTGATTTGAGGGCAACTTGCTTTTGGCCCACCCTCCCTGAACTGAAGGAAAGCTTGCTTTGAGAAAGCCCCACACTTAGTGAGACACGTGCTCACACATCCCTTTCCGAAAGCAAGGATGAAATACGCCCAAGCCAATATGCATTCTAGCTATATGAGAGCCCACTACACATCTTGAAAAACACTGCTGGGAAACTTTTGGCTGAAAACCAAGATATCCGCATTGAAGCTAGCAGCTAGCTACTGACAAGCTTTCGGGAGGTGTCAAATATTGAAAAGATATCTGCTCGAAGTATTCTCGTTTCCCTGCGGCGTACTTCAATGGAAACTTCCACTGGGAATGCTCTAGATATACCCTTTAAGGGATTATGTAGGGTACCTCTATATACCCTTTAAGGGATTATGTAGGGTCCCAGGGTACCTCATTCCCTCATTCCCTAAGAACCAGCCAGTTCCTCTTCTGAGGCCTGCAGCGGCCGCGGCTCCCAAGCCGGCCACGGTGGCAGTCGGCCTCGGCGAGCCACGAGGGCGCCTACAGCACGCCTGGGCCTGCGCCTACGGAAGTAGGGTTTAGGGCTTAGGGCTTAGGGCTTAGGGCTTAGGGTTTAGGGTTTAGGGTTTTAGGGTTAGGTGAGGTAGGGGGAGGGGGGCTTTGAAAGCGAAGTGCTTCGAATGTCATGGAGGCAGTTGGGAGATTCAACCCCCAAGCGAAACAACTGGAAACCCCGGCTTACGATCAGCAACATTGATGCCTTGCCCCCACACTTGGCGCGCCACTCCAAACCGGCCCCCGTGCCCGCGCTCACCTGCCCAAAGCTTCGAGCTGCCAAAGGCTGCACGATAAAGGTGCTGCGTATGGCTGGGGATACAACGAGGCAGTCTCACAGAGACGAACTTACAAAACCAGTCTTGGCACTCAGCAAGCTCTCGATATCCATGTGACGAGCACGCAGCGAAAGCCCTGAAAGCCCTGAAACTCGTGACGTCGTTCGGCCTTCATGGGCTCTGCCTTCTCGATCGGCTTGGTGATTGTCTTTGCCGGCACCTCTAGCGCATGCTAGGTCAAAGTGTAAGGTTGACGCTTAAGGTTCTTCTCTGGCTGTATCGGTACCTCGAATTCATCTGAAGGTTCCACTTTGATAATCTCTGACAGAACCAGCGGGTGCCTCGCTCGAGGCCAGATCTGCTCGTCAGCGCAGATACACGAAACGTCAGTCCACGGCACTTGGCAGTTGAGCTCTCCAATTACCGTGGCCATGAGGTGGCAAGTCGGCAGCAACCGTGCAAAGAGGTCACTCTGCCACAGAAAGCCGAAGTTCAGTGACGATGGCAGCTTCTGCGCGCAGCTGCCGATGTTCTCTAGCTGGATTTGGGAGCTCCGCTTCCTACGCAGTCTCCAGCAGCATGCTATGCGTCGACCAGCACGAAGTCGGGGACACCATACGACACCACATGACACCACCACGAGCAATCATCGTGGCTGCCTCAGTCACTTCGTCCTTCCAACCTCTCCGTTCCAACCCAGGCGGTTGAAGCTCCGTTTAGCGTAATTTCTTAGACACAGCACGACCCTCTTGAGGCTCTGACATCCGGGACAAAGGCCGAGGCTTTTTTCATGTCACGGAGTTCTTCGAGTCCATGTGCCTCAAGGCTGAGCTTGCTTTTCTTTTCTTGGGCGTGTGGCGGGCAATAAGACATCATAAGACCACAGTGGACACCACAAGTGCGACACTGCGTCCAAGGAGCAAAGCGGCACTGACTGCCGTTTCGGCATTTGCCTCAGGTCCCACAGAACAACCAAAAAAACAAAGACCTTGGGAAAGTGGCCCTCGCTCATTCCCCCCCGGACTTAAGAAGCCTAAGCTAACGGGAGATGTTCGGGTCGAGGAGCCTCTCTGGAGCTTCGGCCTTGGGGTCTTTGGGATGGCTGAAGGCTTCTCAAGCTCTCGCCCCCTTTGTGAGAGTGAACGGAGTGAACGGAGTGCATCCAGGGTTCCCTTTTCATTCCACTTGCAAAGCGACATCTTATGGAAGAGGCCGGTGGAGACCAGCTCCTGCCAGGTTCTCCAACCAGGATCCCCTTGGGAGTCATGGAGAATTGCGGTGGAGGTCGCTTGTTGCTTGTTACATCTTGTTACGCAGGGCGGTTTTTGCATGTTTTTCCAAGAGCGCACCTTGTACCACAAAGTTCGAGGGAAGTCAATTTACTTGGTGCTTTGGGAGGGTTCAATTTCGGCCCCAAAGCCCCCGAATGTCCTGCTCGCCATGCGCAAATGCGCAGGTCTCATCGGTGCATTTGCCCTCGGCAAAGGCCTGCGTAGCATATCCATGTCGGATCGGTTTTCTCGCACTGTTTACAAGCCCCATAGCACAACTGCAGCTCTGCCAACCTCGCTACCAAACGAGAGAGCAGCTGCAAAGGGCAGAAGACAGCAAGACAGCAAGACCTTCTGTTGTGGGGTTATTCCGGATTGGAACGGCCCTCAACCCGGCCTTGCACATGCGGGTTTTGCGAAGGTCCGGCATGGCCTCTGCACAAGAACAAGAGTTGCGGAAAGCTCGCGACGAGCTGAGGCAAGTAGATTTGTTCAAAAAGAGCCGCAAACCAAAAAAAGAGGCCCTTTTGTACCGTCCAGGAATATCCATCCGGCACTGAGTGATGACCTGGCGAACCCCAAAGCCAGCCTGGAGTTCGGTGCAGCTGTGTGCGAAGGCGCATTGCGGGCCATAGTGACAGGCCCCCTGAGTGTTACAGTTTCAGTTCAGGTCTCTGAAGCTCAAAGCTCGAGTCAGTCTGCGATGGCTCGTGGGTGTGGACAATCCGGCCTTGAGGAAATAAGTGCAGAACTTTGTCTTGTGCAGCTGACGATGGAGGCAAGCCTCAGACGTCTCTGAGTCTCTCCCGGCCTTTTGCAGCGGAGTATTTCTGGGGAGTGCCCAAGAGCGCTTCGGAGAATGGAGGATGCTGACTTCCCGTCCCTTCCCTCAAAGCCGAAACCAAGATGCACACTAAGGATCACTACCAAAAATAGACCAAGAAGGAAGAAGATTCGCCAAAACCAGGGCAGGGGAAGAAACAGCTCACCAAAGACAACTAAGAGTAAACCAAATGCAGATTCGGCGCACCAAGCCGAACAGACGAGTGCACCAAAATGGCATGGCGGTGAAAGGATGAAATCGACCCGCTGCGGCTTTTTGCTTACCATTCTTTCTTGAGTATGGAATGAGTATGCAACAACTAGATACTTCATAGGCGTAGGCGCGACTGCGCCCGCCGTCCTCGAAGCTGTCGTCGCTATTGGACGCCTGCGTTCGGCTGCGTTCGCCGAAACGTTGCTTTTGGGACGTCCGTGCTCGCGCCAACTGCGACGCTGTCGTCGCTTTTGGATGTCTGGGTTCGCCAAAACTGTCGTGGCATTGGGTTTTTAGCTCTCGAAATAAAGATCGACAGACAGGCACACGCGCATCCGTGTGGCAGTTCATGTTTTCGGTCCTCTTGTTCTCTGCGCTGCGTGAGGGATTGACAGTGAGCGCCAAAGCTTAGGAGAAACGGTCAAGCCTTTCGCAGCCTCTTGCAGCCGGTCGCCGTAGCCTCTTTTAATGGTAACAATAGAAATAAGACTAGTAAAAATAATGAATAACAATAATGATAGTAGAAATAGTAGCAGGATCTTCCCATGTTGCCTCCCTCACCCCTAAGCCCTAAGCAATGGTGCGTGGCACACCACGCCTCATGCCTCCAACAGACAGATGCACCCACAACTTGGGCGCCGTAGACTTAATAAATTGAATCCGAAGGGAGTCATATCGAAGCCAACACTCTGTGCAGCTTCTGAGAATCTGACGTCAGATTCTCCCCTTCTCCACAACCCCCACTGGTCCCGGGACCCCTGCTCGGCGGTTCACCTCTCCCTTTGCATCCTCAAGGAGCTTCGCCTGACCTGAGCACACTCCACTGGTAACAACTTCGCATCGAATATTCCATGTTTAAGCTGTTTAACATTTAGCCCCGGCAAACTTTGCATCTTTGACCCTTTTGTTGAATGCAAGGGCACGACATAATCTCTCTCTGGCTTCGGCATTGCTTGTCATTGCAAGCTGAGCAACTAGCAGTCCAAAACAATCTGCCACTCCAGCCGATGATTGTGGCACTTTGTAAGAATGCCACTCATTGGACCGTTTGAGCTTGGGCCTTTGCGGAATGTCACGAGGTCCCCGCGTTCGGCGGCGGTCGTCTTCTTGCTTCCTGCTTTGTTTGTGGCAGCTTTGCCATGCATGTGGGGTCATCACAACCCTCATGAACATGTCTAACGTAGGAATGCGCCTTCGCCACAATGACTGTTCATCAGAGCAGTGAAATGGGACATCATCCTGAATGTGCCTCGCCTTTAGACTCCATGTGCTGCGCTACCAGATCAAAATCACAAAAGGCCGCCACGTCGCCTCCCATTGCTTTGGATGTCGAGTCGATGCGTGGAAGCGCGAATCCGAAGCTGATATGCCTCGGGCTTAATTGATGCACTGTACGACATCATGACCTGCCGCTAAGGCACCCTCAGCGGTCCCACCCCACTCCAACTTGAGGATGCCGAAAAGGCAAAAAGCTGGCTAAACAACAGGATGCATGCGAAAGCTTCTCTTCACGGTCGCATGTAGGTACCTGTAAACTCTGTGCCACACACCCCTCCATCTCGGAGCCTCTTGCGATACTTGCTCAACTCTCTCGCATGTAGGGCGATGTCTCACACACGCAGACGTGGCAACTACCAAGAAACTCTGGCTTGTCCCTCCCTACATCGAGATCCGCTGAGGGTGGAAGCCTCAGTTCTGGGCGCCGGGCTTGGATCCGACGATAGGCAAAGCCACAAAACACTACATAGGAGCCGAAATTGCGCAAGTTCGCGGTAGAGGAACAGAGGAAGGCAATCCGGTGCCTTTTTGGAGCCTTGGGGTCTAGGATTTCTCACTTCCGCATCTTTTCCACAAGAACACCAACTCCCGTAAGTGACTACGTAGACACTCGATTCGCCTCCATGCGCATGCTCAAAGGAAGTCCCCAAGCAGATGCTAAGCTGAATGAGAAATCAGTGGCATTCCAAGCGTGCCCAACTCTAGCTGAAAGAGGGCCCCTGAGAGCACCTACATCTTCTTCCGCAAAGCAATCAGAGGCATGAGGCTCATGAGCTCGGAGCTGTCGTGTACTCTGTTCTGAACACCTTCAACCGTGAACAGCTGCTTAAATCCTACCATGATCTTAACTCAGGCTGGACCCACATCTTTCCCCAACCGCACTCTTCAAAAGCCAAACGCCCCTTTTCACCACACGGGTGCAACAGAGAACAGCTCTGAACACTCCGTAGTGGTCCTCAGCTTGCCAGAGACCTGGGACAAACGGACCAGTGTGTTTAGCTCCGGGGAATGCTTGGGGCTTGGGGAACCTTCTTTAACCAGGGGGCTTTCTGCCTATTCAACGGCTTGGAAGCCAGATGCTTGGAACAACACATCCATTGTGCCGTGCACCTAGTTGGCTCAACCAGTTCGGCAGATGCTACTTGGCTCTTGTCGAAGCTGCTGTTCACAGACCATCTCGTCGCAGGAAAAAGTATTGGTCTACACCGCTGGGCCCACAGCACTTGCAACAAGTTTGCAAGTGGCGTTTCTAAGCCCCTCACGGGGCTGACTGAGCTTTTCGGTGAGGCAACGTGCGAGCCAACGTGCGTCGCTGGAAGGCCTCGCTTTGGAATTGAGTTTACTCCGTCCGGCAACCGATGTTGGACCAGAACTTCACACTAGTGACACGAGTGGCCAGATATCTTCGGCACCTGGCCCACCTTTGCCCAAGGAGAAAACTAGGGGGGCCTATGCAATTAGACTGGGCATCTGTACGCAGACTTATTGACTAAATTGGCTGCAACGTGTTGCGCCTGAGGCGCAACAGCACTCCGCAGTCTTAAATGTGGAGCTGTTGGGCCCGTTGCAATCAACAAGGATTGCCATTCCAGCGCCTCCTCTTCTGACATCTGCCGCTTTGCTTTGGACCTCCAAAAGCGATTAGGAACCACATGGAATGACACGTGATCGAACTTTTCCCAGAGTATCCACATGTATTCACTTTGACAACGCCGAGTGACGCTCCGAGCATCTTCTCCTGGCACTGCGCTGCTCAGGAAGGGGATTTGGAACGTAGGTCTTAGGTGTGAGCTGTGGGCATTTCTGTCCAAACCGAAGTACATTCTGTTGCTGATGGCAAGGTGAGGTGAAGGGAATGCTTGTGGCTTCTAGGCATGAAACTCCGAAAGCCCACATCACGACACACTCAGTACAGTTCGCGGGGGTTCGAGAAACACCTATCCCTCCTCTCTCAGCTCCCCTACCCCCCCACCCCCCCCCCCCAGACCCGTTTACTCCCAAAAAAAAAGAAACGCCCAAGAGTCCAGCTCTGCCTTGGGAGGCTTCTTGGGGATGTCAGTGAGGCCCTTCGCCTCAGAAAGCAGGGTTTTACAGGGCCCCGCCCCAGTCATCTGTGCTCCTGAGACTGCGTCGACTGCTTCTCGCAGGCGTGGATCCTGGCATGGGCATACGATCAGCAACTCATGCTCGGACATCTCGTGAGGATCAGGAATGACAAGAGAAACAGCACCCATCGCACCCATGTGCATTTGTCGTTAACTTTTGAAAAAGATCGTCCATCCTCTTCTGAAAACAGAACCGGGGGAATTCCTCTTAGTTTTCCAACAAACCATCCTGTTTTTCTCCGGAAGACATGAGTTACCTGTGCTGTCCTGCATGTCGTTAAAGAAAAGCAAACTTCCCGCAAACTGCACAGCTTGTCCCCGCCGCGACTCAAGCGCTACGAAATCACCATGCTTACGCGGATGCGCTGGGCCGAGGCGGGTCGCGTAGCGTTAAAATTAGAATGTGCACGTTTCGGGTTTCTGGTACGACCGTCAGGACTTGTGGGGCGATTTCAACTTTAGGCTCACTGGTGATGTAGGGATAAGGGCCCATAGAACGTTAACATGCGTTCAAAAGCAACCAAGCAACCCCAGAACCAATTGAAACTTTGATTCAAGAGATCGGTGGCCTCGGTATCTAAGTGAATTTAAACATCAATGTGTGACCTGTCAAACACTCTTATTTCCGTCATCGCTCGTAGCGTGCCGCTTGTGCGCTCTCACCCTGAGGAGATCATCTGGCCATCTCCGTTTCAACATGTTTCAACCCTTTGTGGGGGAATCTCCGGCCTTCTCCATCAGCTTTGCGACATCTGGTTGTGATCGGCGCCTCGCTTCCTGCACAAGCCTCGGCCCACAGCAGGGCTGGAGACACTGGAACTGACTGCATCCCTTCGAGAGCCCCGGGGCAGAAGCAAAATGGTTCAAGCAAGACGAAGCAATGGTTCAAGGTCATCTCCGCAGCATGTGGCTTACTTCGGGTGTAGGGTGCCATCGAAGCCTTCAGCCCACATGCCCCAAACGCGGAAAGCTGCAGAGGAAGGCGTAACATCTCTCCTACTCTCTCTCTCTCTCTCTCTCTCTCTCTCTCTCTCTCTCGCTCTCTCTCTCGCTCTCTCTCTCGCTCTCTCTCTCGCTCTCTCTTTGCGCTCCCTCCAACGCCTGAGTCCCCGTCAGTTTCGCCAACCATTTCATCCGCTTCCGGCGGTGGGAGACGGACCTGGGCTCATCTTCGAAACCGGCTAAACTCTCTAAACTTCACCGGTTGGTTGAGGCTTTCTTGAGGGGTCTTGTTCGGATCTTGAGGGCAGCTTGAGGATGTGAAGTTGGGTCTTGGAGTTGGCCAGACAACATGGGCATGGGGTCGGTGCCAGGCCTGAGAAGACACAGCTGTTGTTGGCAACGATGAGTCATGCCAACCGCTTCGGAAAATTGCTCTGTGGGCCGAGCGGTTGTCCAAACCAGTGCTTGTGCGTAGCCAGGCCTGCCCCGTGCAGCCGACCCGGGCACCACCTCAAAACCCCCCCCCCCCCCCCGCTTTTCGTCTGTAGATTCGCTAGGAGGAGATTCAATTTGTAGATTCTGTAGCGCCGGAGATTCCTGAAGCTGGCGCTCGAAGACATCAACCACTCTCCCATGCAGCCTAGTCCAGGCAAGGCCGTGTCGGACTTCAGCAGGTGTATGAGGTACCTCGGTCCGCTGACCACTGCAGGCCAGGGCAAGTGCAGGGATAGGGGAGACCTATAGTGGTGTAGCTTGGCGCGCATGTGCACAAACTTCAAGGGTAACCCAGGATACTCGGATACCCAAACCCCAGAAACGTGAACTTGTGCTCAAATCTCTGCCGCTCCGGAAGTGAGGTTTGGACTTGAATGGCATTGTCGCCCTGGGGCCGCGGCTCTATGAGGAAGATACCGCAGTCATAGCCTGAGACAGCGCAGCACCAACTCTGGCAGCGATTGACGGTGCGAACGCGCGCGGCTCTCTCTCTCGCGCCCGCGCGCCCGCGGGCATGCGACTTTGGTTTTTTCCAGCACCACTTCCCGACCCACCCTGCGGCCCGCTCCAATTGTTGCTGCTGCATGTCTTGCAAGAGGGTGTACCGCACCTCAGGAGTGGATTTTAAAAAGCGCAACCTACCCCACATCCTGGCGGCTCAGAAGGGTGCGGATATGGAGTCTTGCATGATGTTTAGTCAGCTTCTTGTTGGAGCTCGGAAGCAAGTTAGTGAGATTTCGCAGCTTGGAATCAGCTTTGATCGAGTCTAAAGTGCCCAATCAATGTGCTGACGCACAGCCCCAAGCAGCCCCGCGTCCAGGCCACCCGATACCGTTTGGACGAAGAGAGTCTTCGAGGACAGGCTTCTCTCTAACGAAGGCACGAAGACATCCTTTCCGGACTGCCGGTGCCTACCGCAGATGAAGCTGGTTGATGGCTGGGTACCGAACTGTTGGCCTGCTTCGGAACATCCGCTTCGAAGACCTGTCAGGGGAAGCTTCGAAGGGGGTCAGTGTACTTCGATGTTGCCACAGTACAGCTCTCCCGTGCTGGCCTTCAATCGCCCGGTGACCTGAGGCCGCTTGCAGAAGAGTCATCACATGTTCAATCCCGAACTTGCATTGGTCGGCCGAATTGTTGGATACATGTTCCACGTTACAGGAGGCTTCATATGCTGAGCATTGCGTTCACAACATCTCTCCGATTCTGCATAATTTGTTATTCTTGAAGCTCACCATATTCCACAAATCGCACAAACAGGTCTAGGAGGTTCTAGAGTCATTGAGCCATCACATGTGCTTTCGTGATTCATCTTGCTTCACCATCAACAGGACGAACCAACCTTCTCCCAAACAAACCTCAAGCTGGCAATGCGAACTACACCCCGTTCGGAACAGTTTGGATCAATTTGACACTACTGCGGCCTTCTCGATCTTTCGACACCATTCAGCGGCGTCCGCAAGGCTGTCTACCTTCACTGCAGCTCTGGACTTGGAGGGTCTTCGGATGTCTCAAGAAAGTCTTCGGCGTAACGGAAAATGACTTCCACACCAACCCTCTGGCATCCTTTTCGTACAACATCTCAAGTTCTGTGTTTCTGAGCCCATCACCCCGCCGTGTCTCTCGCACCACTCTTTCCACAAGTAACCTTCCGGCACACCGGCACATAGGCATCGATCATCATCGATCCAAGTCGAAAACGCTTTTCGGATCATCGGGCACCCTGTCTTGAGGGAAGGCTGCTCAGAAAGCACAGCTGTGTCTGACCCTCGCCAAAAGCTGACCCTCACGCTAAAACGCGCTCCATGAGGAAACGTGCTGCATTTGAGGAAGGGTTCCAGCCTCGGAGGAAGGCCATGACCCGCCCCTTTAAGGGTGCTTCGACAGCCGAGTCCAAGCAAACGATGCGCGGCATCTGCAATGGAGAGCCCGGGATATGGATGCAAGTGGTTTAAGGCTTTAGGGCCTTTGGCTTAGCCTGTGGCTCACGATACCTCCAAGTCAGCTGGGTCTTCTGCATCTACCGGTTTCGGACCACTAGGTCTGAGGAAGCGCGCTTAAATTCCCCAGCATCAGTCCAGGCATGGTTCTGCGAGTTTGGGATGCCCAAGTCTGCCATGAGAGTCTGCAGCTGGCCTCGTCCAGGGCCTCCTGGGCGTCATTGGCCGCAGGCTCATCAAAGCCACGGCGTGCATTGCAAATGATGGCAAGCCTCCAGTGGCAGAACGAGGGTGTGAGTGGATCCACAGAAAAACCCCCTTATCAAGCTATGTAAACAATACCAAGCTCCCTGTCTTGCTACGTTCCACTGTGAACTGGTCCTGTAAGAGAGCTGTTTTTGTGACTTTGCCGCTGCACTTGGCACCTGGCACCTTTACTTTTTCGAAGGCTGCCTGGCCAGCACCTTAGGGCACCTTGGCACCTTAGGGCACTAGGGCACCTTGGCACCTTTTTGGCTCGCTGTTACTGGCTGCATCTTCCATCCCTAGTTTTACCACTCATTCTCCTCTTGCATTCTGCGCTTTTTGTTGCGTTTCGTGCTTTCGAAAACAGGAAGCACTTGACGGCGTGATGGTCCAGTCTAGACCAACGCGCTGTCCGCTGTTCAGGGCTTGGGTCCCCCAGACTACCATGTGCCAATGTGCCACACAAGAGGCTGATCTCAGTTTCTTGCCCTCGCGCACATAATCATCTCTCATCAGCAAGCTGTCAAAGGTAAAGCAGCGTCAATGTTTCGATCTGAGACCATTGCCGACTCCACTGACCCCACCACCCCACCACCCACCAGCCCACCACCCCCACCACCCCACCCCACCACCCCGCCACCCCGCCACCCGCCACACCCGCCACACCCGCCCACACCCGCCACACCCGCCACAACCCCACACCCGCCCACACCCGCCACACCCGCCACACCCGCACAACCCGCCACACCCGCACACACACCCGCCACACCCGCCACACCCGCCACACCCGCCACACCCGCCACACCCGCCACACCCGCCACACCCGCCACACCACACCACCACACCACCACACCACCACACCACCACACCACCACACCACCACACCACCACACCACCACACCACGCCACAACACGCCACAACACGCCACAACACGCCACAACGCCACAACACCACAACACCACACACCACAACACAAAACCCACAACACCACAACACCACAACACCACCCCACCACCCCACTTCCTCCCCCACCTCCCCACCACCCCACCACACCACCACCCCACCACCCCACCACCCCACCACCCCACCACCCCACCACCCCACCACACTACCACACCACAACCCCACCACCCTACCACACCACCGCGCCGCCACACCACTGCCCCACCACACCACTGCACCACCGCACCACCGCACCAGCGCAGCACCACCCCACCACCCTACCACACCACCCACACCACCACCCCGCCACCTCATCTGAAAATCAGGCGTGGCAATTCTCCGGGTCGCGTGGCTTTGACGTCCTACTTCTGAGGGCGGCAGGACAACACTACACTAAGTCACCTCTCAGCCTTTTGATATGCAGATCGGGGTCAGAGCCGCTAGGCAGCCTTCCTTCACAGACAGAGGTCAGCTGACTCTGGCCCACACCACCAATGAATGTTGAGCTCATTGATTGGGACGACCACATACCTAGCAGCTCCGACATTCCACTTCCGAGAAGCGTGCCCCTTGGCATTCTTTTCTGCCCTTCTGCTGAGTGGCCTCTGCCCCAGCAAGCCTCCTGGCAGTGACCTGGCGCTTCATGTTCATGCTCCAATAGTCGGTGTAAGAGGCATGTGCTCCCATAAAAGCACCAAGTAAGGGAGGCACAGGTCATGTTCGTTGCCAAGCACAAGCAAGATCATAACCTGATAAGCCTTAAGCTTACTCGTGCTTTGGCTGCAGAGCTTCTTTCTTGGAAAAAGCTGCAAAGAACAAAGACACGTTTTGCTAGGGTCGAGGATTCCTCATCCCCACTCTGTTGGAAAAGCCCGCGTAGGCCAAAAAGCGTGGGCGCGGGCCTCGTCCAGCGGCGGACGTTGTTCCACCCCTGCTCGCCGTTTTCCTGAGCCGATTTGGGGAGAGTTTGGAGTTTGGAGCGTGGTAGCTTGGATTTTTCCACTCTGGAGGGTCCTGCGCAGGTTTCCCATTCAGCACTTAAAGACTCTCAGAGCCTCGCTCAGCAAGGCTTGCAGTGTCTAAGCTCTCGGCAACGCCACCAGAAGTCAGCTTCTGAAAGAAGAAGGTGCTGGCCAAGTACAGCTCACCTGGCTTTACACAGCAGAACTGGTGCAAAAGCCTGGTGCAAGAGCCTGGTGCAAATTTCTGCAAATCTACGCGGAAGTCGAGTTGCCCCATGGGCATCACGGGCTAAGTGTGGCTAAGCACTTGGTTTTTGTTGGCTCCCATTGGCCTTTTGTTTGGTCCGGCGCTAGGACGTCTAAGGCCAGCCGGAGAAAGAAGTCCAGAACCTCTCCCAAGTCGTTTGCTGCCGCACTGAAGCCATGGAAATTGAGACTCAGTCTGTCCATGGAAAAGCGCCACTCGACAGTTGGGAGGTCTAATGTAAGGCATGTAAGGCACGTGCCGAGTCGTTGAGGCACTGTTCGTCTTCCAGCAGCATGAGATCCCGATCCTCAGAGCTTTGACGACTCGTAACAGCAGATCGATCCATGTGACTTGCCTCATTCCTTGCCCGGTGACTGGTGTCCCTACAAGCTGGGCTCTTTACCGGTCTTGCGCAGCTTTCCCCCATCTATCTGGGACCGTTGTTCGAAGTCTGCAGGCCATGCGCCCGCGGGTTTGCCTCCGAGACCCTCCGCCCACCAAGGGTCCCGGCTGTAAGGGTCAAGCCATCCAGGCGGAGGACGATGCCCTCCTAAGTACCGCTCTTGGGGGAAGGGTGAAGGGTTTGGGAGGGGACAGAGAAACAGGCGCATCTGCAACAAAGTCGTGAGCGGGTGCGGTTTCTTTTACTGCTGTGATCGCTTTTGCCAGGCCTTCTCAGCCCTCTTCAAGCAGACATGTGGCACTTCAAAACGACATGATATGGCCCGACGAGAACGCGGGCGCAACCCAGACGTATTTCCAGAGTTGCGGCATACAATTCGGGAAGCGCCAAAATGTGCAAGTTTGGGATTGGTGATGATTCTCAACTTTTCTAATGCTGGAAATTGGGCGTTGCAAGGCTGAAAGCCACTCCCGGTTTACCTGGCTTTGGAACCCGCTCCGGAAATCGCTCCAGGAATAGCACCGCAACAGCATTGAGGAGAAGATGTTGACAAAAGACGGTGAGCGGTTCTGAAGTGGTAGCTCTGGGTAAGCTGATTTTTCCGGGAACATCTCGGGACGCTCGTGAAACGGCCCAATTCTTCTGCCTACTCAGCCGTATGAGTTTGCTCAAAGCTTGGAAAATTTCGGACAATGCAGCACCAGTGCACGATTCTGCAAACTTTCTGCCACCTGTCCCTTCGCACGCCAAGCGGCATCGAGCTGCATGGGAAGGTTGCCTGAAACCTGGGCGAGGAACCCTCTGCAACCCTGGATTCGCGGGAGCGTGGAGAAAAAACAACACAAAAATGACCCCCTGAGACACCAACGACGACATGGGGCATCCACCATCGCAGGGCGGTGAGCACGTTGTGAACCTGTAGCCAGGAGTCATCATACAAAGGTATGGTGTGGTTGTGTATGTGTGCTTGTGTGAGTCTGATCGCGGCTGCCTATCCGGAAACCGCGGCCGGCTCAAGTCACGGCCCGTGTAGCTTCAGAGAAGATGCATCGAAACAGCAGATTTCGATTCGCCCTTAAGCGTTTCTGTTCCCCTAACTCCCCAAACCTCTCTTGTGAACGATTTGCCCCAAAGCAAACATGCCTCGTTCCGGTGCGGCACCAGCGTAAACTCAGAGAGCAGCGCGCCCTCGTTTGTGCAGGGCATCGGTGTTGGGGGAGAAGGCAGCGCGTGCTGCTTTTTGCCGAACAACCGGGCCTCTGCCACTTCAGCCTTAGGCGCATAGCAGAAAAGACCAGCATAGACCGGTCACCTTTTGGAGTCTCTCAGCTCGGGACAAAGAAGCCACAGCCAATAGGCTTCTGAAGCTTCAGGGCAATCCTGGCATGGTTTGCCGAAACCGGACTCATGTTCTGCCGTCCGTCACCCGTCAAGCCGAGGCAAGCCGAGTCTAGCCGAGTCTAGCCAAGGCGAACTGAGCAAGCACGTCCGGCAAGACGTTCGCCCTTCTGAGCGAACGGCCATGCGAGAGAAGGCCTGAGGGTTTCTAATCAAGGGCCGAAGATGGGAAAGGTCAAGACAGCCCTGGAGGCCCAGAAGAAAAAGCGCATCTCGCCGCAGAAACGCACTGCAAAGCTGCCAACATGCACACCTGTGCCATGTTGAAGCGCTGAAAAGACGGGGGCAGCACCGTAGTTGGCACAACGGCAGTTCTGTGCTCTGCCCTGACCTCGTGGGACCCATAGACTGTGAGGCGACTTTGCGGCGGCTCCAAAACACACACGGCTTGCTTTGATCTCAAATGCCGCCAATGCCAATCCACCGATTGCCGAATGGAAGCTGCAGCCTAAATATCGTGAGCGACAGCTAATCTTCGACGCCTCTGCAGCCTCTGAAGCCACCAAGGAAAACTCGAGCTCCGTCCTCAGTGCACAGTGCTGGTCAACAAGTGAACAAGTGCGCTAGGCATGCTCGGTGACATAGTGGTCGCAGCGTCAGGTCTACAATCACACACAACAGAACCCCTCCAGGCCCTGGCCGGATATGCCTTAGGCATCCTTGGGCCCTACAGATCCCGCCCAAACACCTCAGTCGGCCCCGAGGTCGCTGCGGGACTGGAGCCCGAGGATCTGCTGCGCCTGTCCCAAAGAATCGTGTGCTCTCTGTCGTTGCCCCGGCACTGCAACTCGGCGCGCTCTTGTATTCGGTACCAGCATCTTCACCCCAGTAGCAATTAAAAGACTGGCCAAAGCTACTGGCCCATTAACAGCAGCCCACGGAGACTTCCGACGAGCCACGGCGCAATGCCGGATTGTAACAACCGTTTGCAACTCATTTGCCACTCTGCTTTTTCCTGGGTGCTCGCAAGCTTTCAGAACCCCAGCACATCCGGCCGCCCCGTCGCCGAGCTTGGGAAATCCAGACGTCACCAACCTCAGCTGCAGCTCTGAAAGCCGCTCAAACCCTCCGAAACTCCGCGAAGCGGCAGAAAAAGGATGGCAGCAATGTTTTTCTCAAAGCTGGCTGTGCATCCCCGTCAGGTTCCGGGCAGTCAGGGCCTTGTTGTGCCCGCCTGCCACAGCTCGGCTGACACTGCGCGAGCTTCCAAAGATGGAAAAACACTCAACTCACTCAACCTCCCAAATGGAGAGACAAACAGAAACAAAGGCTGCGAGCTGCAAGATGCCCCAGAAAATGACAAGTGGGCTGCCTGCTCGAACAAGACCTCTTGCGGCACTTTTTGCCAACGTGTGCCACAGAATTTTCACACAAAAGGCCACACACCCGTGTGGAGTGCCAAAAGCAACTTCGTTACGCTGGGACAACAGAGTTCTCGTCTGTGGACGAGTGGCATGTTTCACCTCTTAGTTCACCGTTCACCTTTACGCAGACTGAAGCCCACGACTCAAGTAAGTGTAGAACACTAAGCTTGAATGCAGTACCAAGACGAGGCTGCTTCTCAAGACTTACTTGTGGTTGTTTCTTTTTAGGGCTCGCCCCCTGCTAAATCGACACTCTTCACCCTGATGCTGTGTTTTGGGGTGAGCTGGGACCCAAAAGCATGCAAAGACCGACCCTTGGCTGTGCTTCGAGGAATCACCAGCCGACCTGAGAGCACGTCAGAAAGCTACATTGCCTGACTGCATCAGTTTGCAACCAGCTGTTTCGCAACCAACGTTTAATAGAACTTGGTGTCTTCCGTGGTCCGGATGGTCTGAGCACTCCACAGAAAACGTGCAAGGGCGTCGCGCTGGGTTGCTGCGGCGCAGCCTTTGTTCAGAGATGCTGCAAAGACTCCAAACAGGCAATTGGCTTGGGCTTGGAAAGTTCCTGGAGTCTGAACTAACGAAGAACCTCACACCTTGCAACCTAAATGCACAAACCGTGGCCATTCACTAAACTTGGGGCGACCTCCTCCTCTGAGTCGATGCAGATCGCTGCAGTGGTCTCGTCCATCTCCAGTTTCGATACACACACAAGCCGTGCTGCGAGAAACTGCTCTCAAACTGCTCGCACATTCTAACAGCACATGCCACGAATGCCAAAACCAACTCATCACCTTCACTGCACAACGGAACAACGGCGCCTCCATGGCGATCAACCCTCAGAAGGTATCTGTCATCCATCACCACGCCAATTAGCCCGCATCTGCGCTTCTTAACAAGGTTGGGACTGCTTCTTGCATTGGCCTCTGTAACTTGTGGGCAACGGGAGTTGGCTCACGATGCTACTCAGCTGGGGGCAGTTCTGGATGTCATCATCATCATCATTGTGTATCGTGGCGGGCGTTTCAATGAGCAACTGACATTCAGCCCACAGCTTCGGCAGCGGCAAAGCATTTCACGGCGCACCACCTAATGCTGCAGCAACTGGAATTTGACATGAGGAGCTTCTCGATTTCGCAGCTAGAACTTGAACGAAAGTGGCTTGCTTCTTTTGCCGCCTCAGCAAGGACAAGGATTCGGCGCATGGCATTACAAAACTAAGATGCAACTTGCAATGGAGACATCCGAATTGGACAGTGATAGGCTTGAGTTGCTTGGGGATTGAGGGGATGGCATGGTATTTCGGGGGGGGATGAGCTGCAGCACCCAGTGGCCAAACATAGCGGCACTGGGGCTGGAGAAAGTGGAACTGGTGCCTTTGGCCCTATCACAGCATACGCATCGCCGAGGATGGAGGTAATCTGATGATTCTTCCAGAACTGGCCAACAAGCAACCTGCTGCATGAATTTCGAATTCAATCTCAACTCAGCGCTTGGGCGCAGGTCGCGTGGGGGCCTGGCACAGTCTAACGATGACGTCTCCCTTCTTGCGCTTCTTGAGCTTCAAGCTTCAAACTTCGGGGCTGCGGAACGGTCCCCAGGGAACCCCCCCCAACAAACATTGCGTGACTCAGGCCTTCTGAAGCTGCAGCAGCAAGGATGGATTTTTCACCTCCGCGACACAGTATTCGGTGGCTGTTGGGAGAGAAACGCTTCACATCGCTTCATGTGCCCCCGCCTTGACTAGCGCGCTCATGTCAGAAAGCCTCGCCTGCATCAGGGAGAGCCTGCCTCGTCACGGCTGCGCATCGTTGAGGGCTTCGAGGTTTTAGGGCAAGGGCAGCCCGTCACAGCTCGGAAGGGAATGGAACCCCTCAACAAATCAACACCACGTGACGATCATCGACACGCGGGCCCGGCACTAATGGGAAGCCCAAGGGCCTCAAACCATCTCAAACCTCAAAGAGAAGCCTCGTAGCTGCTTCGTAGCTTCAACTCACGGCCCAGACAAGATGGGAGGATCCAGGAATTGTACGGCACCGAGTTCAGCCCAAATGCAAACCCCACCTTTGATGCTGTTGTACCGGAAAGTGATCTGCTGCCTGACCACCTTAGGTGCTCCGCAGAGCGGGGCGATTGGTCGCCATGAGGTTGCGGAAGCAAGACATTGGCGCCCCTTGTGCGATGATACGCCGAACCAAGGACCAAACTCGTAGCAGGATTAGATCCAGAACTGCTTGGTCCTAGTTTGGTACAAATGAACACCTGAAAAACGCCGAAAGATGCCCCGAAAGACCCCAAAAAAGACCCCAAAAAAGACCCCAAAAAAGAACCCAAAAAAGAACCCAAAAAGAACCCTTAAAGACCCTGGGAGCTCAGTGCGATGCTTCTTCCGGCGAGGCCCTGAAGTCACAAGAGAGGAGCTCGACAAACTTGTACTCCTGCATCCGTGGGAAAAAAAAAGGAGCAGCGGCGCGAAATCTGCACATTTTACACGTTTTGTTCGCGCTTCTCCCGCTTTTTTGGCCCCTGGGAGTGCTCTTTCGCAGTGGTGCTTTTTTGGCGCGCGGTCTTGGAGGTCAGCTTGGAAAGACAGTTGGAGGTGCTCTTTGGAATCCGAAGTGCTCTTACACCGCCCGGGGGTCTACGCCAGCATCTCTCGTTGTCAGTGCACATCGCAGCCCGGAAAAAAAGACCCTTCAAAAGAGGTGGGGTCCATGTTCTGGATGAAGTCCAGCCGTGCGTGGCCATCGCGCTGCATCACGAAGACTGCCAGGAAGCTGTGGGGCTCCTGGCCAAAAGACTCTCTTGCTCTCCCCGCAGCCCTGCAGAGGTTCCCTTCAAGGCTTCCAAGATGTCTTCTTCTTTTTCAGGCCCAGGCCCGAACTTATCCAAATGTCCCGTCCCATCATGCCGGTCTCCTTGATGCAGTTGTTCAGCATCTTGATGACCACCGCCACCTCTTAGAGGCTTTTGTGGTTTCAACTTTCCTATGTGGTTTCTATGTGGTTTGTATATGCTCTCTATGGCTTCATGGTCTCCATGGTTTCTAGGGTGTCTATATTGTTTCTACGGTTTCATGCCATGTATACATACATATACACATACACTAGTAGCTGTCTTGATCTCATGGGGCAACCGGAAGCCGCCCCTCCCCAAAGCAAAAGGGGCGTCAAAACGAATGAAATGAAGACACCACTGCTCCACACCTGAAGTGTCTGCTTCTTTCGGGCAAGACGCATAGTCAGGGAAGTCGATCATCAGCTTCTGCTGCTCCTTGCTCTATGCGAGAGTTGGCGTCAAGTACAGGCTATGCTCTGCAACATCCTGCAAAAGTCTTGTGGCAGATGGCACCCTGTAGACATGTGCGTTGAGGATTCACGGCGGGGCTTGGGTGAACAACGTTGCGCGGGCTAACATCATCCTGAGGCTGCTGCAGGGTTCTGAATCCTT
This sequence comes from Symbiodinium natans, assembly GCA_905221605.1. Classification (NCBI taxonomy): domain Eukaryota; class Dinophyceae; order Suessiales; family Symbiodiniaceae; genus Symbiodinium; species Symbiodinium natans. Next base: position 145,696 of record CAJNDS010002298.1, read on the forward strand.
CCTGAAAAAATTGAGATTTTGGATTCCTTTAAATTCCTAAACAAACAAAGAGCAAAGAAGCACCACGCCAAATAGCGCATCAAGCTCCTGCGTGCATATGATGTATTTATGCGTAAACTTCTTTAATTGAATACCTGTACATATATATATATATGCATATTTACGGATCTTGTTATTCGCACACAAGCTGAGCTCCTGCATAGCTCTGAAGCTGTGCTCGTCCACGCTATGGACGAAGTGAAAGAAGAGGTCGTTTTCGCTGGTCAGTTCAATCCTGCAAAAAGGTTAAGATCTGCAGTGCCGAATGCGACAAAAGCAAGCGCCTGTGTTTTTGGGGGTGCACATTAAGCATCTCGGTTGAGCCGAATCTCGGAGTACCTACTGGGGTGCTTTCTGAACACAGCCCAAATCCACCTCCTAACTCTACAGCGAACAGTTTCCGGGAAATGCCTTCGACTTTTGAATCAAGGGGCTCAGGGTGAACCGGACTCTTGACATTCTTCCGGAGCTTGGCTCGTTCTGGTGATTCTAGTGCTCAGGGTCTTCTGCATCTGGTATTGACAACCACTGCCGTGCTCCCATCCATGGCTCCTGCAATGCTGCGGACTGAGTTCCTCCCCAAGCGCGAGGATCTTACAGCGAATGGCCTGTAGGCACGCAACGGTGGGTTTCCGACTTCCGGGAGTATAGATCGGGGATTGGTGGGCCCTTGTTTTCAGTGCTTACGTTGTGTTTTCCCCGGTGGTGTCATCTTCCACCGCTGAAGGGAGAACTTCCAAGTCCCAACCGCTTCAAGCAGCTCCAACATGTTCCAACAGTGGGCTGGTCAGAGCATCACAAGAGCAACCCTAAACCCTAAACCCTAAACCCTAACACCTGGCATCATGACAAATGACACAGGGGGGCATGAAGAGCCCGGGGTCGGAGAACCTGCATTCGGTGTCCCAAGTAATCTCTGGCCAGCAGGGACGTCTTGCCCGTGTTGTGTGCATCCCACAGGCCTCCAGGGTGCCCACCTCCTGACAAGTTTCGCGCCAAAACGTTACAACAACTCACAAGATGCTTCGGAGGTCCGGAGAAGAAACGGTCTTGCACACTCTCAGTCTTGTTTTGTTCGTTCTTTCTGTCTTTCCTTCTGGTAGTTCCTTCTGTATTTCTTTCCTTACCTTCCTTCTTCTGTATTTAATACCTTTGCCCTCTTTTTCTATACTTTACTTCATTATTTACTTCATTCTTTACATCAGTCTTTACTTCTTTGTTTCTTTTCGTGACTTGTTGTCACTTTCTCGTGTGCTGTCTTGTATTGAACCTGCCAGCCACCCTAAGACTCCGCTGTGGCCGCGGGGCCAGGGGTGCACTCGGTGCACTCCATTCCATGAAGCCAGGTGTGCACGAAGTTTGATTTTCCCCTGTCCGCAGACGCCTATCCGCACACGGAACTCTAAAGATGATCAATGAGTAAATGCACTTGCTTGTCGGCTGAGTGCCCCGTGCACGCGCTTGTAACCGGCGCACCCGGCACGTGGAAGACGGGGGGCAGGTACTCATGCCCCACAAAAAAAATGTAGGGCCCCCAAAGGGGCCGAACGCCTTCGTTCAGAGAGAGAGAGAGAGAGCGAGGAAATACAGATAAGAGATAAATAGAAAAAGTGGCGTTAGTCGTTCCGTTCCGTTCTTTTTCTCCGTCACCGTCGCCGTCTTGGCCTGAGCGGATCTTCTGGACAGGGTGGCCCTCCCTGCGAACTCATAGCATTTGTGCAATCTCGCAGGGCGTGTTGTCAGCGGTTCGCCCTTCGTCGCCAAGACCTGCTGGGGTTGCTGTGCAGCGAAGAGGTGCTTGGAAGACTGGATGATTCCGAGTCACTGACTGATCTTGCTAATGGGCATGTCTTCCTTTTCTGCCTCTCTCTCTCTCTCTCTTCTTCTTCTTCTTCTTCTTCTCCTTCTCCTTCTTCTTCTTCTTATTCTTCTTTTTCTTCTTCTTCTGCTTCTGCTTCTTCTTCGTCTTCTGCAGGCATCGGGGACAGGGCAGAGGTCCCTCTCTCTGTGTCTCGGCACTTCAGAATCACGTTGGGCACTCGACTTTGGCCTGTCCTGCGGGCCCGAATCCGCATCCTGCAAGTCTGTTTGTCATCAGGTGTTTGGGAAGGGTTGGGAGAGGTTCCGATAGGAGGGATGGAGGAAGAGCTTGAATCTTACGGACTTGTCACGGGAACAGGCTATGATGAGCTGTTGGTCTGGAACGAGCAAACACATGCGAGAACTGGTTTAAGAAGGAGCGAGGAGCAGATAGCAGCGGAAAAGGATCGAAGATCTGGCTAGACTGCGCACGGCAAGAGCCAAACCGTGCACGGGACTGTGGCAGGAGTGTGGTTTGGCACGAGGATGCAACCACGGCATACTTGCGATGTAAACGAACACCAAAGTTGTGGGTGAGCTTGGAAAGCTCACAGAGAAAAACTAAAGGCCAGGAGCAAGCCTGCACTCGCAGCTCGAACGGCACTTCGCGGTCGTAGACCACGCGGTGCCCTCATGGCAAGAGGTGGGTCAAACGATGGATTTGGTTCGGAGTCTTTCGCAGGTCTGGGTTCTTGTATCTGTGAGGGCTGGGGCCTGAGAATCTGATTGACTTCCCTGGACAGAGCGCTAACGAGCTTCTAGAAAAATACATAAATAGGCGTCATTATCCTGTCTAGCTGGCAGAATCTAGCGGAGATTGAATCTCTCTGCAGACATCACAACAAGGCGCGCTGGAACAAAGCGCGGCTGCGCTCCCAAAAGCTACCCTGTAACGGGAAAGGATGGAGCCTTCGGACAAGGATGGGTCCATCTCTTCGAGCGCAGTGAAGTCGAACACGTCCAGCATGCCTCAAGGTGTGCAATTTGAGGAGAAAGTCTCGGGTTGATGGGCGGTTTCGGGGGGGCTTCGCCATCCAAGGTTTGAGGTGCGCAGGACTGTACGGTAAAGGATTCTGACGTTTGAGTTGTTTGACCTACTGCAAACCTATCGAGATTCCAAGCCGGTATTCAACGCGATATTCGACTGTCGGCAGGCTCTTCTTAGCTCGGTCCACCACTGGCATTGCTGTGCACGGACTTCTCCTGCGCACGAAACACCCCTCGTCTCAACAAGAACGGGTGCGCGCGCAAAGGCGGAGGAGATGCGACCCAACGAGCCTGCGAGATCCTATGACAACGACAAGCAACGCCCTGCTCTTAGTTCCAGCCGGTCCGGCTGGTTTCTAGCGGGCCCCTAGCTGCCCTAACTTCGTGCCCACCTCAAAGTTGCCACTCGCACGCAGCGAAGCCATGGCAAGTATTGACGTCAACTTTAAGCCCTACAACTACAACTCTTCAACCACAGTAAACACGTGTAAGAACATGCAAGCACATTCCAGCACAGTCCGAAACACCGAAGTACCCCACGTTGGTGCCTCGCTCGGGGGATCTGGGAAGCCAGGTTGTTTGGTTCGCGAAAGCTGGGTCCACAGCAACGGAGGTACGAGGTTCCTACTATCATGCTTCCTGATGCTTTCCACCGGAAACACTGGCCTCTGCTCATCTCCACTCTAGCAGACTCTAGCACACCTAAGAACTTGAGACTGCGTCTCCCTATCTTGTGTACGACGCATGACTGGAGCCAGGCATTTCGCGCGACACCGCAGCTGGAGCAGAAGCCATAAGACACATTGGTGCTCGCCTAGAAACACCAGCCGCCCTCTTTGTCTCAACCCTCCAGGTGAACGTGGTCTGAGTCCTGCATGTTTCTTGGCTCGACACCCTGTGCGCAAGAGAAGAAAGTGAGTGGTCTCTGGCCGAAACAAAATACATGAGGATGTGCCCCCTAACACATGGGATAGCCTTCATGGCCTTCGTGGAGGAGAGGCGTCCCTTTTGCTGCTTCTCACAAGCTCTCTCTGAGGCAGGAGCACGATGCTTCTGCAATGATTTGCAGCGCTTGCCTTACCAGAACGGCGCCGGGCATCTCCCGGAAAAGACGGGCGCTTCGTCACCAGCTCCAAGGCGGAAATCTGGAAGAGGCGGGATTCGAGATGAGGATGTTGCAGGCAACACGAAAGCCGGACCGACGGACCGTGGGAGGCGATGGCCAAGCCGCCCAAGCCATGCCTGGCGGCCATGCTAATATTGCATCTTCAAGCTGGCCTCTCAGGTGCTGTGCAGGTAGGGGAAGACCTTGTAGTCCACGGGTTGCTTCAGATTGCCTTCCGCATCCTGGAAGTAGTGGCGGAAGCAGTGTGCGCATAAGTAGGTGGGATTCCGGGGACAGCGCGCCGCGCCATGTACCACCCAATATGCAAGGTTCTGGATGCACGCCTGACAAACATTGCGCTTGAAGACCCTCATAAAGGTCAGCAAGGGGTAGGCCTCCCTCAATGGGCAGTCGCTATTCCGTGCTGGCAAGCGCGCCACTGCGAAGTACACTGCATGCTCACAGTCACCCTGGTGGATGTAAGCGCACTTCTCGCCAAAGGGAATCCGGTCTAGATCGCACAGCCGCGTGGCCATAGACCGCGAGGATGTATCCTTCAATTCTTGGCAGCCTGTGAGCTGGATGTAGGGAATCAGTTCTTTTGAATAATCGACGGAGGATTCCCATCGACGGTCGCTGTAGAAGACACCGTCAATGAAGAAGCATGCAGAGTCCAGGCGTGTAGGGCCATCATACTTCCAATCCTCCACAAAATAAAAGGCGTCTCGCAGATCTTCCAAGCTTTGTGTCGACAGGATGTCGTACTCCTGCTCCTTGTTCCCCTCTGTGCTATAGACCGAAACAGTCAGGATCACTTCGGACTCGAGGCAAGCCATATCGGGAGGGATCTCAGGTGGGGCTGTGGATTCCCGCTCTACTTCTTTTCCAAGTGGCTCCGTCGAACCACTCGCCTCTTTCAGCAGTCTGTGCAGGATACGCTTATGTGGGCTTCCGTGCACTGAATTCGGGTGAATGCGGCAAGCCTTGGCCGACGTCAGTCGCCAGCCCTTTGTCGGTGCCGGGTCAACCAAGATGTCAGCAGTTTCTGCCCGGCACTGGTCCCAACGTTTGCGCACCACGTCGGCGTACGATGGGAGGCCAAGTGCTGCACGCATCTCAAGGCAACTCGCATCCTCCTGCTGTAGCACATCCATCGATTCTGCAAGCACCTTCTCTGCTTGCGCCTCTCTGGGCTCAAATTCCACCACCTGGCCCTCAGGCTCCCTTGTCTCCCTTGTCTCGCTTGTCTCCCTTCCCTCCTGGGCAGATGCATCCTCTGTTTGCTGCCCTTGCTCCGCCTCGGTGGCTTCTGGATCCCGCGCTCCATCCTGCAGATACCAAGGACTCCCTACGCATTTGCTTAGATTGGCAAGCCGACCTCTCCTACTGCTACTATGTGGACTACGTGGACTATGTGGACTTTGTGGACTAGTACTGTCTTGCAACTGAGGTTGCTTCTCAGGACCAAACAGAGCCAGAGATGGAAGACCCCCGTCCTCTGCCCCCTCCTTCTCGCCAGCCTCAAGGAGCGCATCGTCGGCGATGCTTTTGTCACACGCTTCACACTCTCCATCCTCCAGTAAAGCGTGTGACAAGCGCGGCCTCGAGTCAACTGGCACCTCGCTCGCCACCTCGCTCGCCACCTCGCTTTGCTTGACTCTCCGCCTCTTCCTTGCGTTCGGTTCCCGCGAGCATAGCTGATCCAACTTCCAGTCCTCGTCCGTGAAGCCCTCTTCGTGCAGCTGGTGAGTTATGGCGTCGCTGATCATAGATGACACTGTCGGCAACCACGTTCCCTCCGTTTCAACGTCCAGATCATCCCACACGTCCACCGCGGCCTCTGGAACTTCGGTCAGAACAGCCAGGAGCTCCTCGCATCGACTCTTCCAAGCTCGCAGGTCCTCGGTTGCCGGTGGAGACCGCAGCGGGTAGGACCTGGCCCAACCTGACCACTCCTTCTCGTTGCAGTGGATTTCGGGTGCGTGAGGCTCGTTCAGCACCTTGAACTTGCTGGTACGGACTTTGGTGTCGGGCTTTGGCTTCCACCTCTGCCCCACCAGCGTTGCCTCCCCCTCGTCACCCTCCGCACGCTCCACACAGTCCACGCGGCACTCATGATTCTCCTGGCTTTCTCCCACCTCGCCGACCTCGCCGACCTCGCCGACCTCGCCGACCTCGCCGACCTCGCCGACCTCGCCGACCTCGCCGACCTCGCCGACCTCCATGGCTGGATCACGGTAGTCTTAGCACGAGGGAGTTTGGAAATGGATGGCCAGTTGCTGCTTAGAGAACTGCATGGCGCATGAAGTGTCCCCCATGTCACGGTAGGAACGGCCAAGGAGCTGAGGCTCCAAAATCTGCGCTCTGAACATCGAGGATGCCATATGAAGTAGGGTTTATATTTCTTGTACTGCGGACTGGAGGTCGTGAATCATATCAAGGTGAGACAGCTTAGATTTGTTCTTGTACCCCCAAAAGGACACCCCATATATACACTCACCAATATTAAAAAGGAACCTTCTATACACTCACCAATAACATTAATATAAACCCTACTTCATATGATATGGGCTTGGGCACTTCCAGCATGCAAAGACCAACAAAGCGAGAAGCGCTATACTTCGAAAGGGTTGAGAGAAAATGCTCTTTGCAAAGCCTTTCAGAAAGTTTCTATACCCCTCAGTGCTCAAGCCCTAGCTGAGGGGAATTCCGAGCCACAAAAGTGTTCTTTTCCAGGGGCCAATCTACAAGGGCAAGGAAGCCGGAGGTTCTACAAGACTCTACTACAAGACACTGGTTCGGGCAAGTCGCACCCTAGCTCCGAACTTAACCACAGGTCAAGGGTAAACCAAGCCACAAGACCAGGGACCGAACCTGAGGCTTGAAAGAAATAGTGGCGCGTGCTTTGCATAAGCGGGGCTTTTGGGACCCACACTCTCTGTGTGTGGGTGTGTTCCCTTTTGCAAGGTGCAACACTAGTTTAAGTACATCAGAATACGCATCTGCTTGTGCTCATGAAGCTACTCGTCGCTCGAGGCTGTCACTGCTGTCAGAACCCGAAGCCGGAGAAGCCGGAAGGCATGGCCGAGCTTGGACGAACATTCCACCTCGACACCGTCAAACATTCAACGACGCATACAGAGCCAGCAAGCCCTGCATTTTCGAGCATAATCATCCGAAATTTCTGGCGTAGGCCAATTTCTTTCAAGTGAACCGCAGCTAACCCTCTTGCTACCTCCTTTTACCAGCATCGGCACGTCCGTACAACAAGCCCCAGCCTGGTTTTGTGCCAGCGAGGATCGAGTTTTCTGGTGCCCTCCGCTGTCTGGAGCGGCTTTGCCGAACGGGTCGGGAGCCGGGCGAGATGCATGCTGGCTTGGCCAGCGTGAGACGCGTTCTTCATCAAACGCTTTAGGACTTTCGGAATTGAAACTTGAGATTCTGCTTTGTTGGAACCCTCAGAGTATCAGTGGGATGATCCAACGGTGGTATTGCGAGCACACTACAGACACTAGATTCGTCTTGTCACGATGGCAAGCTTTGAAGAATCACAGGCTTCCATGCAGGACGCAGACGGGCTACCAGCTCAAAGGCGGGAGCCCTTCAAAAAGCAATCTGTTGGCCACAAAATGACAGAAGACAGAAGGACAGACAGTTTAGACAGAGAGACACACACACAAGTCACACAAGTCACACACAAACACTCAACGTGGGGACCTCGTAAAAAGCGGGAGCGCTCTGAACTCCCACCGAAAAGGGGAAGTCCAAGTCCAAGGCGCCGCAAGAAAATACAAGAAAACACACAAGAAGGGCTCTCGGCTCTCCGGAGAGTCCCCTCCTGAAAAGCCTTGACTCCTGGCCTGAGACATTGTCACTCGTCTAGGGGCCAGCTTTCGGGGGAGTCGCCGACGTGACCGCATTCCTCTGACTGAAGTGCCTGCCACGAAAAAGCGGCCAAAGAACTGCACACGCAGGCAACGATACTGTCAGCTTCAAAGTTGGGCAACAGCTTCATGGGCAGCCAAGGGACGTGATGAGCCGGTCCGTCACTAGCCAGGCTAGCACCACAACGATGGCCGTCAAGGTAAAGTACAAATCCTGTCTTTGCAGCAGCTCACCATGCCGTGACATGCATTGTGCATTGTGCCAAACCCTTTTGTCTCCCAAAACAGGGCCCAGGAGTCAAGCAGGTCAGTCTCTACTACTCTACTCTGGATCGAAGACAACACCCAGAGTTACCCACACTGTCATGCATATGCCGTGCATTGCCATTAGGGTGTGTTGAGTGTCGGCTTCCTGAAAGTCGCCGGAGCGAATGGCTACCGCGATGTACCTTGGATCTGACTGCGGACTCCCCATTGAATTTGTTTTAGAAGCACTGCCTCAGTGATGTCTGACGTTGTGTCCTGACTCCAGTTTCATGTAGTCCAAGATGCGGCGTCATTCCGGCCAATGCCGGCCCCGGGCAAACGCCCACGAGGCCCCAGCCTCACATGGACATGGACATGGCCGTTCCATGGGGGGTTGGATGGCTAGGATCTGTGACAAAACTGTGGCAGCACTCCTCTCTTGAGATGCTGGGTAGGTGCTTGCCAACTTGCTCTTTGTGAACAGGTTCAAGCTAGCTGTTGTTCTCGGTTCTGGGGTTTCTTGGGGGGCTTCGGCTCGAAGAGATTCAAAGGGCACTCCAACACAGCCGATGGCTCGGTGTGGCGGTGCGCTCAAGTCTTATTTGGACGACCTGCTCAAGTGCTGGGGCTGCCACCCAGGCCGAACATTGATGTGCCTTAGTACGTTTGGACTTCCGGGTACCCGAAGCACACAACCGGCAGCATAAACCCAACAGTGCCACCCTCCCTGTGCGAATGGCTTGCATTGGCATACACTGGCTTGCATTGGAGCCGACAGTAATCTCCGAACCGAGAATCATCGAAAATCCCTGGTTTACCGAGCCAAGTTGCCAATCAGCAATGGCACGTAATTGCCCTTCTTTGGGGGCTTCTCGAAAGAGCAGCCCTCACGGAGATGTGACGGCGAGCAGATGAACCATTACTTGCAGATGGTAACGGGTTCCGATTGCCGATTGCAGGTTTTCAATCTGCCCTGGGCGACATTTAGGCTGGCCTACCACCTCTTAAAGTGCGATGCCAGCAACCGTGAAACAGCCAACCCTTCAAGAAGTCGGAAAGCAAACTGCAAATGCTGCAAATGCTGACTGCAATTTGCGCACTGCTCTGTTCGACTTGCGACATGGAACCTCTTCCCCTGAGAGGGAATGTCCGCAACAAGGAACCCGCCTCGCAAAGGGGGTCCTTCCCGCTTCGCTCCTCGGCTGAGTTCCTAAGGCCAGTATGATACGGCCAGCAAGGCGAAAAGGCGAATGGAACGCCTTGCAAGTGAGGACCTGCTGCAGCTGTCATGGGCCATGGGGTCTCTGCGGAAGCCGAGGTGCCGCAATCAGGTACGCAGGGAAGCTCACCTCGACGGCACAAAGCTTGGGGCTCTCCACCCCAAGGGCAGAACCGGCACATTCAAGGCGGAATTCATTAGGGGGTGTGCATGGTGTGCTCGACACTTGACCCAATGTGGACCCAATGTGGGCCCAATGTTTTCTCCAGGGCCGGGTCACGCAAAGGCCACAGCCCATGACAAAGGCCAAAGAGGGATCCCAATAGCCTGCAAAGTCCAGGAAGTTCAACACCTGCCAAGAAGACAGAGAAAGAGAGAGAGAGAGAGAGAGCGAGAGAGCGAGAGAGAGAGAGAGAGAGAGCAACAAACAAGAAATAGCGAAGAGAAAAGACAGAGAGAGAGGCAGAGAGAGGGAGCAACAAACAAGAAATAGCGAAGAGAAAAGACAGAGAGAGAGGCAGAGAGAGGCAGAGAGAGGCAGAGAGAGAGGGAGAGAGAGATTGTTTTCGGAACAGGGCTGATGACTCGGGCCTTGGCTTGCGAAGTCATGCCGCTTGCACCAAGGCCCATGGCGAAGATGATGCCAGAGGACAGCGGCGAGACGAACCTCTTCTCCGCCGCTCGGGGGCTTCCATGTTGGAGGTTTGTGCAGGTTCATCTTTATGGAGGTTGGCGAGTAGGGTCAAGAGTTTTTCAAGCATCAGGATCGCTCGAGTGCATGTCGAGTGCGTCGCTAGAGCCATGCTTCCGTAGAGATGAGGCACCCACAACCACATTGAAGCAACCAAAGCCCACAGAAGAATTCGCATGACTCCTTGATACAGCGCGCGAACACCCCATGTGCAGCCAGGGAGCTTCCGCGGCGCTGGAGGCAGCAAGACGCTCAGTGCCACCAGGGCAAATGAGGAGAGCAGCGCGAAGACAGGAAACTCCCACCTTCAAGGGAAAGAAGTTCAAGCATTGGTTGTGGCATAGGTCAAGTTAGGCTGGAGAGCTTCCTATACCCTAATCGAGTCACTGGAGAACAGCGACGAAGCCCCAGTGCTTGCTCATCGCAAGACTGGGCTGGAGAGCAGGAGCTTGCAGGAATCATGACTTGTCCAAGCTGCTTCGGCGGCCACTGGGTCGGTGCGATCTGTGAGGTGTACCTGGAAAGGACCACGGTTGAAGAGAAAGCTGCGTGCGGGTGTGCGTGTTTGTGCTGGCAGGGCAAATGTCGCTCTTCGATCAACATGTGCACAACATGCCCCCGACTGCAAGCTGCACAGTGCTCATTGTGACCATGCTCTCAAAGCCATCCATTGCACATAAATTGCCCGAGATGCTGCACGTTGTACGGCTTGATCGCATGGCGCATCACCTTGTGGAATGATCACCGTGAGGTTGCCACCAGCGAGTGGCCGCTGTGTGACAGTGTGTGACAGCGTGTGACCGTGTGTGACAGTGTGTGACAGTGTGTGACAGTGTGTGACAGTGTGTAATTACATTTGATTGTCCCTGCGTCCGGGAGGGAAGCCAGCGCCACAGCAGCAGACACAATCAAAATGCTCGAACCTACCCAACCCAGCCGTAAATGGTATAAAACGCAAGCCAACGCTTCCGAGGTGCGAGGACGGTGACAGCTGCCACTGCCATGAAGGTCGGCACTGCGATCCTCGGTAAGTCTGTAGCACACGAACCTCTGAGTGCAAACAAAATGAGACAGCCAAAAGCAAGGTGCACCCCGTGGGGAAACCTGGAGTACAGGAAAGAATCGCGAGCATGTTACTATGGTGCCCCGCTCATTGTGGTGCAGAGCTACGGATCATCCAAACCATTGGCTTCTGACATCGTCTGAAGCCCTCCCAAGAACCGAGAGCCCAGCCCCTGAACCTGAACCTGCACTGAACTTCGAGAGGCTTCCAAAGACTGATCCCCAAAAAAAAAAAGTAAAACGTCAAGCAGGGCGAAGCAGGCGGCCAGCTCCGAAGCGCGAGCCGCGGCAGGCCACAAATGCCGTGCCCCGAGGTGCAGCCCTGGGCGTCAAAAAAAAGAACCCTTGTGAAGACGAACAATTCGTAAAACTCTGAAAGCGAAGCGGTCTGCTTAGCCACCCGTCTCATGCGTTTTGAATGTGCGGCTCTTTGTTTTCTTGCAACGCTTTGCTTCAAGTTCGGTGGTCAGATTGCGCTATCTGCGCGTTCTTGTGGTGGCCTTTCGATTTCAGTCCGGCACTTGAACTTGTATGTTAATCGACGGTACATGAGGCCGGGGCCTTGCCAGTCCGTGTGCCGATGCCCACGAAGATTCCTTGAGGCACACACACAAACAGAGACAGAAACACCTGCCTCTCCCTCCTCTCTCCCTCCTCTCTCCCTCTCCCCTCCTCTCTCCATCCTGTCTCCCTCCCTCCTGTCTCCCTCCTGTCTCCAGAAAGGGAAGGAGACAGAGACAGAGAAAGGGAAAGGGGAAGGGGAAGAGGACGGAGAGCGGACGGAGAGAGGGGGGAGGGAGAGGAGCGAGAGGAGAGGGAGAGGGGAGAAAGAGAGGAGGGAGCTGCAAGCATCCTCTCTCTCTGTCTATCTGTCTTGTCTTCTTCTGCACCGAGTGAAACTTCGGGTGCCACCAAGAGAAGGGGGACAATTGCCCCGGTAAGTTGTTCCAACTCCAAGACACCACCCAGAACCCGTTTGATAGTTTCCGGCGAGGCTCGGCCGGAAAACAGCCTCTATCTCATGTTGAAGTGAAAACGTTCCGCGCTGAACTGGACTCTGCATTTTGAGGATCATACAGTGCCTTCGTCCTCCTCATGAGGTTTTTGGTGGCTACTACAACTTTTCCGCTTCTCCCAACAAGACGAACTCCCAAGTCACCTAGGAGCACCCGGGACCCTCAGAGGAGAAGGGGATCGCGTCACTGCCTGGTTTTTGTTTGCTTTTTCTTTCTTTGGGGCGAACCCCGCGCTACTGCGCTGTCACGCAGCTTGAACTCTCTCTCTCTCTCTCCACACGCTTGGCCCCCCAGAGGGGAGCCGCCCCGAAGGGCGCGAGAGTCCCATGTCTTGCGTCTGTTGAACTCTCTCTCTCTCTCTCTTTTCCTTCCTTCCTTCCTTCCTTTCTTTCTGTCTTTCTTTCCTTCTTTCTTTCTCTTGGGGGGATGAGGTCGGGGGGTTCCGCTCTCTTCTTCTTCTTCTACCCAGCGAAGGTGCCCCTCTGAGGGGGAGACACCGGCCCCGCTGCTTCGTCCATGGTCCCAAGGTGTGTTCCGCTCTCTCTCTCTCTCTCTCTCACTGAGTCTGCAGGGTGTTGTGAAGGCCTGTGTTTGTGGAGACCTCTCTCTCTCCCTTCCCAACCCCTCCCTTCCGAAACCCCTCTGCGCCTCCAAGGAGATACTGGACGATGTTAAGATCGGGCGCCTCGACTGGCGGCAGAACAGTCAAGCTCGACAACCTACAAGCTCGCGAGTTTTTCTTTGACCGCCAGCCGGCATCATTCCTGTACCATTCCTGCTCACTCCTCAGCCGCTGCTTTCAGAGTCAGGGCGCGGGTGGAAAAGAGAAATCCCAGTTCGCAGCCAGCGCAATCCTTACATTGGACGTGCACCGCATCACATCTGCGAGCCGAGCTTTGTTGAATGCTCACAAAACTGCCAAACCTACCAGGAGCCCAGCCCCAGTCTTAGTCGGAGGGGCTCCAGGCTGCAGGTTGCAAGTGGCGCCAGAGATGCCCGGACTTGTGCTCAAAACGACCCCGCTTGGCTCGACATTTAAGAGCCAAAGGCTCCAGCCGCCCAGGAAGAGGCCGGTCAGGAACAAGAGTTTCCACAGGTGGCTGTCCTACGCTGCCCGAGCTGAGATCGGATCGTCTTGACTACTCGGGGGCATGCTGAGAGAATGATCACAACAAATTGCACAACAGATTGCAAAACAGATTGCAACACAGATTGCAACACATTGCAGCATGGCCAGGTGTTGGGGGATGTTTGCTTTGTCTGGGGATATCCGTGGCACCTACGTCACACAAGGTGAGGATCGGAAGGGTTTCGGGAGCATAGCCGAGCGCGATGCTAAGGTTTTACTGGTTTTCAGCCATGGCCATGGCAAAGCTCTGGCTCCCTTTGAAGTCAGGCTCCCAATTATTGGTCTGAAACTTTGCTTCTATTGAATTGAGTCCGAACACAAAAGAGGACGTGCCATTGAAGTCTTCAGGCTCCACACGCTGACAAGTTGAATAGTTGTGCAGCGTTGCGAAAAGCAACATTCTCCCAATCTCTCTGTGTCAGGTGCACAGTTTCGGACAAGTTGTTAAACCAGCCTGCCCCTTCTGAGATGGATTCATATGCGGTATCCATGGAAAACATAACACGTTCAGGCCCCATCACAGACAATGCATGCTGAAACCCCGGAGTGTCGAACATGCCACTGGTGGTGATATGAAAGTTGTTCTTCAAATACCAAGTGACGTTGTGCTTGCGCTTGTACAAGCCATTCTCTGGACACGGGCCCAGTTTCATGCCAGGTCCTGTATGGCACGACACTGACTCTGGGGTCCAGCCCTGCTTCCTAAGGCGGTGATCAATGCGCCATGCCATCCAAACCAAAATCTCTCCATCGTGACCGATGATGAACTTCAGATTTGGAAACTTGTCGAAGAAGCCGGAGAGAAGGAAGCGGAGAACATGCTCCGCGGTCTCGACATGAAAGCCCCATGGTGACACGCGCATCTCTGGAAATTGTGTTAAAAACCCTTTCGACTCCGCCTCACGAGGATGCAAGTAGACGGGCTTGCCGGATTTCTCGACAAAGGCCCAGAATGGATCATACTCCTTGGTGATGTGGTAGTTGAAATCACCGCCTGTGTTTGACGTGTCATAGCCGTTGTCAAAGCTCCGAGCGACCCTAGCTTCAAGCAGTCTGCAAATTGTGAGATTGATGCCTGTGGATCCCACAGTGAGAAGGATGCAAAATCCTCCAAGGTGAGGTTTGCCTGAGGCATCGTTGGCTGCACGGATTTGTTTGAAGAACTTCCTGTTCCATTGCTTGAACTTAGTAGTGGATGTACCGTTGGAGACATCTTTCCTGTCTTGGGTACTACCGGTTATCGACAGGATCATGAAGTCAACTCCGTGATTTTGTGCGACTCTGACCCGGGTCTCGGCAATTCGCCCATCTGCCAAGTCTTCCAAGTCTTCCTTGTTTTGCCACCACTCTACTGGCGGCTCTCCATTGGAGTATTTCCAGACGCGCTTGAAACCGACATGTTCCTCCAGGGTGATCTTACAAATCGACGAGATGACTCACTAGAACTGCCTTGACTGAGAGCAAGTTAAGATCCTCCCTTTCGGGTGAGAAGGTTGAGATTGTGAGCATCGCTTGAATCATCACCAGCGCTCCAACATGAGATGCCACGGCCATGGCACGGAACAAAGTGAAATCACTTTTGGAGCACAAGATCAGAAGTATTCAGTCGCTCACGCTCGGACGCGCGCTTGAGAAGCCAAACTCGAGCCTCAGTTCTGCGAATCTCTTTGCAACATGCAAATAGGTGCCCACATTGCAAGACATTCGTTTGATGATCAAGATGAAGACCCCGATGCGATCCAGACCAGAGAAAGATGGGCGATGGGAGAACCGTAGAAAGAATGAGCAGGACACCGAGCAATTCACAGCCAGACAGCATCAACATGACTTGTGTAGCATAGCCATCGCGCTCGTACAGCGAAAGCCACGGGGGCCACGTGGCCCCACCTTCAGAGCTCATAACATGCCAAAATAAACCGAGTCTCCAATCCAAGCCCACTTCAGGACCACAAGAAAAGAAAGACTCGGAACACTCTCATGCCTCACATGGCATGTCCTTCACGGGCTCGCACTTCGTGACTCCCCGTAGAAACGGTCCAACAATTCCAGAGATGCCGGTGATCTTGCCATCGATGAGGTAAGCCATCGCTGCAGACCTCAGAGCGCTAAAGAAACCTTTTAAGGACCTTTTCGGGCTGAAAGCACCAAGCACCTTGGCGTACGAGAGCTCAAAAAGCCAAGAGGCATGCCAACCATGAGGCCTCCCACACCTGTGCAATTCAAACCCTCGTTGCCGAGGAAACGGAGGACCTCGAAAGACCTTTTTTCAGACCTTTCCCTCGCTTTTCGGGAAAGCGGGTTGGAATCCCAGCCTGACTCCACGGGTGTGAAGAGGGTGAGCTCGTTCCATGGGATGGCCGCCATGCTTCTAACAAGCGACAGGACCGTTTCAAGTCTGACCTCAACGTGGCCACGAAAAGTGTCGCGAAATGGAGACTGCGAACGCTCCAGAGTTTCCAAGCTGAACGAGCAACCCCAAACTCTCGAGTGCCCCTTGAAGCGACTTCTTATAGCATAGCAGTTCCATCGATTGTCCCCGGCTCTCTGACGATTCAATGGCAGCACGTGGACACCTGTTTTCCTCCCACGCCAGCAAAACGAAGTCACGGCTCCTGGAATACCTCAGCCGGGCAGAGGAGTTTCGGCCTCGAGTCTTGGGCTGGCATCCGATGCCTGTGCATGAGGAATCATGGGTTGGGCTGTTTTAAGATGTTGGGGTCCCACTTTGGTGCGGCGGAGCTCCAAAGTGGGAAGGCTTCGTTTCCAGTACCAAGCTACGTGCTTCATGACGTCGCCTGCTAGGCGCTCATGCGCACCCCCAAAGTGTTGGGGCTCCGTGAAGTTGGGTTTTGATCGTTCGAACCTTTCCCCCAAGGCACTGTCGACACCACGTGTGGGGTCGAGGCGGCAGGGTTTGCATGAGGAATGCAAGTTTCGAAACCGCACCCCTTGAGCCCCCACCCCCACCCCCCCCCCCCCCCCCCCCCCCCCACCCCCCCCCCCCCCCCCGCCCCACCCCCTCCTCCCCCCCCCCCCCCCCCGCAGGAAACTACTTCTCCAAACCCCTACAATCCTACAAAACGGACAGCACGTGCCTCGAGCCGGCCGCTGCAGTCAACCACAGCCAGGAGACCCGGTGCCATGGCAACGGATGCCTTGCCCCAAGCTACGAAGTTGGGATGAAGATGGCTTTGGGTTTGCCAGGGTTGTCCCGGTGCGAATGTCTTGCAAGGTCTTTTTAGAACGTGCCAAAAAGTAGGCAGTTCCTGAATAATTCCAGAACGAGAGGGGCGCTGTCAGAACAAGAATGCATCAGCAAATGAGAAGAGTTACTTGCAGTAAGCAACTACTGCAAGGCTCAGAAGATAGACCCTAAAGTTTCTAAAGGTCTCAGACATTGTCACATGCATATTGATCATGGGCCTACGCAAGCACACCAAGGCCCTCCGAATGCAAAACTTCGCAAACCCACCCAAAAACCTCAGCACGCGCCTGGAAGGCCGCGCCGACCAAGTGCTCCTCTCCCCGCACTTCGGCCCCCACTTTGGCCCCACTTCCCGAACTGTTAACGGTTTTTGCGGCTCTTTGAAGGGCTGGGGTGAACTTTCAGGAGTGGCCTGTTTGGGGGGGGGGGTCGTGCGGGTAGGTGCCCCCCCCCATACCTTTACCTTCTTGCAAGCCTGCCTTGACCTCCTCGGGCGAGATCGTGCCGTCACCGTTCCTTTGCCAGCGCAGCGACTGGGATGTGGCTGATGCCCACACATCCCGAACCCTTCCAAGCCACGGCCACACCCCTATAGCTCGGCAAAGTAACTCGTCCCGCACAGCGTAGACTTTCCCGTCCTGGAACCCCACCTTCGTTGCGCTGAGGCTTTGAGGACAACAGGCAGCAAAGGCAGCTACTGTCAGCGCTAAGGACCCTAAGGCTTTTCTGGGACTTGAGTTTGGCACTCTCAACTTCACAACAACTTTGCTTCGCAATTGCATGTAAAACTTCATGCGCGTCGCCCGCCACAAGAACGACTCCCGCAAGACAAGCCCGCTTTGAACTCTGACCCGAACTCTAGCGCCTTCTGACCCTTCTTCTGGCCAAGAAGCATAGGCAGTGCCTGCTCCATCAATGACAGGCTGCGCGTTGGCATCAGGCAAGCACCACTTGGCAGATTCAGGGGATGGACACGTCAGGGCTCAGAAGTAGCTCGGGAGTCACGCTATGAACATCAACAGAGGGCAATCTTCGAAGCTGAGGGGTTCTGTACTTTCTGCGGCTAACAGACGCAAGCTCCTTTTGCAGGCACGGAGCGGGCTCATTGTTGGGATTCGAACCATTGAACATCGCCTGCAGAGCACGGGCAGTGACAAAGCTCAAAAACGGGGCTCGGATACGTTTTAGCCCTTCCTGAAAAACCTTGGAGACAAACCGGACAATTTCTTCACATACCCGACACCATGAGACATTGGCGAACGTCCTGTGCCCATTGGATGGCCTGGAAGCGCTCAATGAATCTTTCCTGGGCGTCCCCAGAGGCTGCTCTGAAGCTTCCACCCGCCCTCCCCCACGCCAAAAAATCCCCCCCCCCCCCCACCGATCATCTAATCCATGTCAGCGAACAAGCTTGGGCCAAAAGGTCAAAGTGGAAAGTTGTTTGGGGGGGAGGGGTCTGTTTCTTTGGGTTCACTAGGAAAGGCTCTAATTTCCCTACAGCCTAATAGGGAAAGCCCTTCTCTCTCGTCTATTCCGATGCAAGCTTCAATTCTCTCTACATTCGCCTTGGCCCTTTTCCTTTTGTGGGGGCCCCCTTCTGGGACGTTATGGCTCGAGGTATTAAGCAAAGAAAGTTCGTGCGCAGGCCCACCCGCTCAGCCCTTCTGCAGACACAATGCTCGTGTATCCCCTTCTGTTCTGCATTGTCCGTCTCTTGCAAAGACAATGCTCGCATGATGGGTGTGGAAGGGGCTTCATCCATAGCGCGTCCCAATTCACAAGCAACAAAGGGCATTTGCAAACGCAATGTTCGCGCGATGGTTTCTGAAAGAGTTTGAATGGGTGCTGAAGGAATGTCCGTTGATGGCAGAAGCAAATTTTGCATGGCTGAGAAGCGCGGAGGGGGGCATTTGCAAACACCATGCTCGTATGATGTCTGTGGAAAATTCATATGCGTTTTGAAGGAATGCTCATTCAGGGCACGGCGTTCTTTGAAGAGAGGTTGCTCGTACAAAAGGAGTTTCGGGAGGAGGGAGGGGCTCCCCGGCTCCCCCTCCATTTGCAAACATAACGGCGTATGATGGTTTGGCACGAACCTCGCACTTGGCTTGGTTGGCTTGGGGTCGAACCAAATTTGAGGTTGGCTTGACACCGCTTTCAGCCCCAAGTCTACTTCGAGCTTCGTGAGGGCTGCCGACCCGCACTGCTTTTCGGCGCCAAGCCAACCTCAAATTTGGTGCGGGCGGCTCGCCCGCACAGCTTTCGACCCCCAAACCAACATCAAATTATGTCTTGACTGCCAGGCCTCCTGGCCTGTAGGTCCCCTGGTCTGCTTTTCTCTGATTTTCCATGCACTGATGACCCGAACAAAATCGAGTCCCCCGAACACCTTGAGCTGCCTTCCGGGCCGCAGAGTCCCCGGCAGCGGCAGGGCGGTGGTAGGGCTCCATCTCGTAGTACCTGTGGTGAAGGAGTGCTCCAAAGAGGAAGAAGCCCTGAAGCCACAAACTACTGGGCCGGGGTTAGACACGGTTAGACGGTCAGATAGTCTGTAAGGTCAGGGGCGGAACAAAGTGGCTGGACATGTGCCTAGACTAAACGCCAGCACTGAGCGCTTCACCTCCTGCACACTCTGAACAGACCGACTCAAGGGATTTACACGTTATTTGTCTGAGGATACTGAGTTTTTTGCCTTGGGGGAGTTTGGTCTCGACCAGCACACGTAAATTGAGATTGGGCCAAGATGCCAGAGCACCTTCCCTGTTGCCGCGTCGAGGGCCACGATCCTGGAAGCAGAGTCCGAGCAGAAACCCGACAAAAAATGGCATTTTGAGACCTTCGGAGGCCAACCCGCAGCCTTTAAGAGCCCCTCCCTCCCCCTCGCCTAATTGAAAGCGTAGAAGACACCCACAGAACGGAAAGCACCCGCAACATTCTCCCGGGGTCTCTCTCTCTCTCTCTCTCTCTCTCTTTTGCTCTCTCTTTCTTTCTGCGCACTTCACCCCTCTTAGGGGGAGGGGCCTCTCTCGCTCTCATTCTCACTCTCTCCCCGCTCTCCCTCTCTCTGTCTCCTTCTTCTTCTTCTACTTCGATTCCTTCTACTTCTTCTACCTCTACTTCTACCTCTACCTCTACCTTAACCTCTACTTCTTTAGTTACTCTTCTTCTTCGTCTTCTTCTTCGTCTTCTTCTTATCATTCTTCTTCTTCTTCTTCTTCTTCTTCTTCTTCTTCTTCTTCTTCTTCTTCTTCTTCTTCTTCTTCTTATCATTATTCTTCTTCTTCTTCTTCTTCTTCTTCTTCTTCTTCTTCTTCTTCTTCTTCTTCTTCTTCTTCTTCTTCTTCTTCTTCTTCTTCTTCTTCTTCTTCTTCTTCTTCTTCTTCCTCCTGCTTCTCGCTGGCTCTCTCGCTCTCTGGCTCCCCCTGCGGCGCAGGCGCGAACGGCCCTGCTTGCTGGAGAAGAGGGAAGGGAACGACAGGCTGAGCAAGTGGAAGGGCAAGAAGAGCGGGGCCACCTGAACCTCGGAAGTGACAAGGGCCCCCCCCCCCCTTCTTGTGTGAGCCAAGGCCCATGACAAATAATTACCTAATTACAGTAGCTCTCAAGGCACCTCCTCCCCCGCTGTTAAGTGAAGCCCAGCCGCGCCGAAGTAGGGAGTCGCCAGGGCCATCTTCACCATGGTGGGCAGTCCCGGGTTCCTCTGGGGCTTGGGGATGCCCCGGCCCCCTCCGACCTCTACTTAGCTACCTGTGCCCCTCTCACACTCGGCCCGGAACCTGAATGTAGGCAGAGACGCTCAAACATCATCCACAACTCCATGCGACACCCCTTGACCCCCGCAATCCGAGACCCTCGGTCTTGCCCATGCCGAGGATGAGGGCAGTTCCAGGGTGGCCGGCCACTTTGCCCACCTCAATGGAACTCCAAATTCGGGTCATGGCTACGTATCTGGAGCCCTCTCCTCAGGGATTGGGTAGACGCTTCAAAGGCCAACTCGGGAACCCAGCCCGTTGTCAGGAACATGCGCAAAAAAACATGCCCCACCACAAGAAAAAACAAAAACACGCTGCAGAAGCTGTGGCCGCGGTGCTGCTACGGCCTGGTTGCCCTCGTAAGGGAGGTCCTGCGGTCCAGTGCTTTGGCAGACAAGAAGCTTCAGGGTTCAGGATCCTTCGCGCACCTCCCAAGAAGCCACGGCTCGAACATGTCTTGGGGTTCAGGGCTGCTACGAGGTCCACCCAAATGCGTTGTTGGAGCCTTGCGAGGTGGTTGCGTTCAAGCACTGTTGGGGGGTGCCACAGCCTCAAGTTCCGGAGGCCTCTCACACTCCAAACCCTGCAACAACACCTCCCCACGGGGCGCACCTGCGTCCAAAGGTGCTGGCCATCTTCATAGCCATACCTTTGCTTGTGTATGTCAGGCTTTGCGTAGTACAACCCGGGTCCCTCAACCCCTCACTTTCATCAATCATCTGCAACAAAGTATTTCAGTGCCGCCTGGAAGCTTCGGCTGGCACTAGACAAACATCGATGTTGCCCCAACACGCAGGCACGCCATCAATGGAATTCTTGCTGCGGTCTAATTTGCTGGTAGGATCCTTTTGTTGCTTGCACTCTGGGAGGCTCCAATATAAGTCCAGCCAAGAAGCACGTGGAGGAGCCCTGGCACGGGAAAATTGGCAGATCCAGAAAGCGCGCTCTCGGCACTCGACACCTGTTCGCCCTTATGCCCCTCTGCTATGCTTCGGCTCCCCGCCTCGGCCCTCTCTGCCATCCATCTGGGGGCCGCCACCCACGTTGCTGACCTTGGCTCAGGGCGGGGTCTGGCTCTGAAGCTTCATGGATTCACGGAGCTCCTTTGTCTACTTCTTGTCCATTCTTCTCTGGGCTTGGGCTTGCCATGACAGCTGTTCTGAAGTGTAACATGGTACCCCCCCCCCTCAACGAGGTTCAGGTGAGGGACGTGCATTCCAGCGTCGGCTTCGTTGTCTTGCAGCGAACTACGGACAGCTTCGTTAAATGGATCTGGAAACAGAAGCTGCTTCGGCACAACACGAATGCACAAGCCGAGGTGCAGCACAGATTTCAGCGTGTACCCAGTACCGTAGATGTCAAGATCGTCTTGCGATTCAGGGTTCGCTGCTGAGCCTTCAAAGGGTCTTGCAGACGTGTTGAGTCAACGTTGCAGTCCAGGAACGGCGAACACGCGGCCATCGTGAATCACAGCGGCTGCTGTTGTGCCAGACTCTCTGTCAAGCCTGACATGTGCAGACGAATTTCAGACTGCTCCATTCGCACACTGGCTAAAGAATGCATGAAGCAGGAATTCAATGTCCAGGTTCGGGACATGAATGCGAATGCCATGAATTTTTGTGGATGTTCTGGAGGCCGGCACTCAGGGATGGATTCTCTAAAAATTGGGAACTCCAGAATTGCTCTGCAAAATTCATCAGCATTCTCTGGGCGTGAGCACTCCAGGGTTCTCTGAGCGGCCAGGCGAGAAGAACAGCTCAGTGAAAGCTCCAACCCCATGCCGAGGGCGGGGAAGCACAACAGCAAGAGTCATTCCTTCTGGGACGCCGGGCGTAGGGGAGTACCAAATAAGGCGACCAGCAGTGGAGACGCGATAGACCCCACCTGTCATGTCCTGCCAGTCAAACACAGGCTGCAGTGGAGAACTTTGAACGGCAAGTGGCAAACACACAACACGCTCCACATGTTCTATGTGTAGCGCAAGTGCTGGTGACCGCCAGGCTTTGGGTAAAAGAAGTAGCGGCACAAGAGCTGTGTACAAAGGACCCCAAGTCCATGCCGGGACCGTGGCTTGGGCTTTCTTTTTCACGCTTCCTCGATATGTCCTGAAACACGAAGGTGCCATCGTCGATCCTTACAGGAGGGCATGTGAGGGCAGCTGTTGGACATGTGACATAGGAGCTGTTACGCATCAAGCTGCGAAGAATAAGCTGGATGGCCGTGTTCGCACCCAAATACCTGCCGCCTTTCCACGAAACATAGCAAGCAAATTCTTTCGAGCAGACCACTCTAAAATCATGCAAACCATACCTAGATGCACAGGTTTGAGATACGCTGCTCGGTTCAGATGCAATTATACGTACCAGTAGCAGGCTTTGGGCTTCCGCAACTAGCAATGACAGCAGAGCCATGGTAGCACTGATACCTATCCCTTTTGGTTCAAGTTGGGCTGAGATGGTCAATGCGACACATTGCGACACTTGCGTGGCACTACCAGAAAGGGAGGAAGCAGCACTGCACGCTGCGATGCGACAAGCAGCAGCATGACGTGGACACTTTGGAAGATCCTCTCTGCTGCCAAAAATCGTGGAGCCCTGGAAATTGTAGGTCCTCTGGTTCGGGGCGAAGGACCACTGGAAAGATCCATCCTCCCTGGGCTTGGGCAGGCTGGGGTGACCCCGAACAAAATCAAACTAAAGCATTCAAGCAATCAGCGAGTCTGCAGCTTCTGAGAAGCGACTCCATTTGACACACACATCAGCGTGCAAATGGCAGTACTGGCCGAGTCAACCAACTGAGACCAACTGAGGCGTGCACACGCTCAATGCCTTGAGGCGGTTGTTGCTAGCCTTGGTTGTATGCACAAACCTTGCGGAGCCCTGCTTATGGTGGCTCCCCCCCGCCTTGGCTGTCCTGGGACTTCCTGAACTTGCTGATCCTTCCTGCCTATGACTTCTCCTTGCAATTGGCCATTGTATATATTGTATATATTGTATATATTGTATATATTGTATATATTGTATATATTGTATATATTGTATATATTGTATATATTGTATATATTGTATATAATGTGGGGGGAAGGGGAAGGGACAGGCGAAACCTTTACTCCCGGCCAAATGCGCTTTTGGAAGTTCGGGGCGAAACTCAATTTTTTGTCAGCACGCGGCAAATTGCCCGCAGAGGGTGCCGAATGTGTGGCTGGAAGCCGGGAACATGCATCTAGCAACGCGCCGCAAACCGGCCACACAAAATCTATGAGGAAAACCCGCCGCACAACCTGATTTTGAACCCATCCCGGCATTACCCACCCCGGGACGACCCGCACGGGCGACCCGGACGGGCGACCCGGACGGGCGACCCGGACGGGCGACCCAGGGCAGACCCAGGGCACACCCAAAAAGCCCGCCCCAATCTGCCAGACTGGACTGCAGACCTGCTCACGTTGTTGGGGAACCTAAGCAAACTGCACTTTGACTTCTGGCGCGGCCACGTCCAACTTTGCAATCTTGCCTGGGCCTAGACATGTCGTTTACAAAAGTCAGAGCAAAAACTTCCAGTTGAAGACGTGCGACAGTGAGCAGAGCGTGCGGATCTATCACGCCTTTCAGCGGCACCTGGCGTTCAAGCTCTTCGATGCTGTTCAGAGGCTCGTCGAAAGTGCATAGTGCAGAGGGATGCAAAGGCAAAAGCTTGGTGAGGGTGTGACATCCGCATTAAAACCCTCCTTTATCCCAGAGGCAACCTATGGCAACCTGCTATGCAAGCGGAACAAACAGACCTCTCTTTGCTGCTTGCATCATTCAGTACCGTGAACTGTCAAAAGCGCACACGCACATGCACGTGCAAAAACGCGTACTCATATGCGCCAAACAAACAAACAAAAAGAACAAAAAGAACAAAAAGAACAAAACAAACAAACAAACAAACAAACAAACAAACAAACAAACAAACAAACAAACAAACAAACAAACAAACAAACAAACAAACAAAGCAAACAAACACACAAACAAACAAACAAACAAACAAACAAACAAACAAACAAACAAACACACAAACAAACAAACAAACAAACAAACAAACAAACAAACAAACAAACAAACAAACAAGCAAGCAAGCAAGCAAGCAAGCAAATGCACACACACACACACACACACACCCACCCACCCACACACACACACACACTCACACTTTGGACTCGACTTCTGTCGAACTGCAAGCTCCAACTTCTTCTAAAGGTCTGGCAAGCTTCTGGATCTGCAATGGAAATCTCTACTTATTTTGAAATGGCCAAGGATGCAGCAACAGCTTTGAGGGTGTTTTTGGGATGGCCTGCAGGTACACAGTTCAGCGTCCTGAACTGTTTCCCACTCCAAGGCATAGCTTCGCTGCACTGGGTTTGCCAAGGAGTGCCCAATGCCCCTGCGAACTTCACTGCAGAAAGTTAAGTGCAAAACAGATGCCCTTTGGTACAGGGCTTGACACACACACACACCCCTCCTTGCGTTGGAGGGGAGTTTTTCGGGTTTTTTTAGGGGCATAAGAAAGTCGACTGAGAGGGAAACCTCAACCTGGGGACAGTAGAGCCTCGGAATTACGTGGACTGCTTACAACGCTCGCACTCAAGACGCTGACGAGGAAACCTCAACTTGGGGACACTAGAGCCTCGGAATTACGGGGACTGCCTACAGTGAGCAAGCGAAAGAGCAGTCCACTGCCCATTGAGTCGTCTGAGATTTCCTTAGTGCGGCTGCCGGGATCGTCTTTCCGACCCTCATCGGCCTCAGCTGGATCCGTCTTCCGGATCATGTGAGAATTCCTTCGTGTGAATGCCGGAATCATCATTCCGGCCTTGAGAGTCCTTAGTTGGTTCCTTGGTCCATCATTGGCTCCACCAGTTGTGGATATAGCAAGCACAACCCCTGCTGTATAAAGAACAAAGCCGACAAGGGGAAACTTGAACCTGGGGACACTAGAGCCTCGGAATTACAGGGACTGCCTACTTCGTCCGAAGCGAAACAAGAACCAGACCGCAGGTACTGCGTTGCACTCTTTGGGCGGACTCCTGGAGGATCCATGATCAGCGTCAAGCAATTTGCACTCTGTGGGTGGAGCCGTGGGGGATCCATGATAAAGTCAAGCAATCGTGGAGCTGATTACGCAAAGTCACGTGAACTGTCTGGAAGCAAACAGAACGAATGAGAAGCTGAATCAATTGTAAAGTCATTCGTAACAAACTTCTTTCAGGCCTGACATCAAGCAAGACAATTCATGCGTTAGTTGAAAGACTCCTCCCGTCGCTTGAGAGTCAAGGAAGTCAAAAGCTTCGGTTAAGTCAATCGTGAAGTCAGACTTGTGAGAGCATCCTCTCACGTAGTTGGCGCCCAAAGGGATTGCCGAACTGACACACACTTTAGACTCGACTTCTGTCGAACTGCAAGCTCCAACTTCTTCTAAAGGTCTGGCAAGCTTCTGGATCTGCAATGGAAATCTCTACGTACTTATTTTGAAATGGCCAAGGATGCAGCAACAGCTTTGAGGGTATTTTTGGGATGGCCTGCAGGTACACAGTTCAGCGTCCTGAACTGTTTCCCACTCCAAGGCATAGCTTCGTTGCACTGGGTTTGCCAAGGAGTGCCCAATGCCCCTGCGAACTTCACTGCAGAAAGTTAAGTGCAAAACAGATGCCCTTTGGTACAGGGCTTGACACACACACACACACACACACACACACACACACACACACACACACACACACACACACACACCCACCCACCCACCCACCCACCCACCCACCCACCCACCCACCCACCCACCCACCCACCCACCCACCCACCCACGCACGCACGCACGCACGCACGCACGCACGCACGCACGCACACTCGCGCACACTCGCGCACACTCGCGCACACTCGCGCACACTCGCGCACACTCGCGCACGCACACACACACACACACACACACACACACACACACACACACACACACACACAGACTCCCACTGCCACTCCCACTCCCACTCCCACTCCCACTCCCACTCCCACTCCCACTCCCACTCACACTCACACTCACTCACAAGCCCATGCGCACGCACGCACGCACGCACGCACGCGCACACACACACACACACACACACACACACACACACAGAGACACACACCCACGCGCACATGCGCATATACGCGCCCACACGTGCCCACACGCGCCCACACGCGCCCACACACGCGCACGCGCGGGCACATGGGCGCACACGAGCACGTGTGGCGTGCACATGCACACGCATCCCGAGCATCATGACGAGCCAAGCCGCTGGGTCTAAAACTGCCACGATGACCAGTCCCTGCGTCCTTTGCTTCAACACATACGCAGCAGAGACACTGACTTGCAATATCTAGCTATCCTCCCGCTCTACTTGAGTTGCAAAGAACTGTGAACTGCTGCCAAAACAACATCCGGTAAAACTTCCTTCAATCTTTAGATCCCGGAGTCAGCAGGTTGCAGTCCGCAGAAGGGGCCACTGCCGGTGCGACCTCGGGCAAGGGTGTGATGGGAGCTATGGGAGGGCGGCCGCGACCTTCATGCTGAGGCCATTTGGAAAAACGGTTCGAAGGACGGCTTCGGCCATCAGCTACATCTGAAGATTGCTTGAAAGGCTTTGGAACCAAACACGAAAGGTGTGACTACCGATGATAGCCCGAGGTCGTTCTTCAACACCGTAGTTAGGACGTTGCATGAGTCGCGCGGTATATGCCAGTATAGATCTCAGATAGGATCTGAGCACAGAAGCGCATCAATACCAGTCGAAAAGAAAAACTGCTCGCGGAACCGCGATTCGCATCGTACCGTGGTATACCGTGCAGCACTTCGAGTACGCCTCTCGGTCTAGATCTAATCATCAGAGCTTAGACACCTAAATGAATGACAGCTTGCTATCCGTATATGCAGAATCCAGAACCAGGACGGGAACAAACTCAAAATCCCAGGCAATTGTGTATACACCGAATAACCTGCACCTCTCTACCCGATTCCCCAAAGCCCAATCGGACGCCTGCTTTGACCACCTCTCGGCACCTCGGAAAGAATTCTTTGGAAAGGGCGCTGCAGCATCAGCAATCCGTCTGGAGAACCCACATGGACCATCACCATGCAACGAAGCCGTGAATCTCCGCACACTTTTCATGTGGGTGCTTTAGTGCACCCAAATGCGTGAGGTGTCCTCAGGAATCTTCGCGCTCGTAAAGAAATACTGAGGCCAACAAGGCTACGTCTGCACGGTGTGACCTTGGTTTATGTTTCCCTCATGTTTGCCCTCATGTTTTCTCTCATGTTCTTGTAAGTTGCTATAGTTTGCTCCGTCCTTTCGCCTCATTGCTCCAGTCTGAGCCCATCCTTCACGTTTCTTCACGTTGCCTTCCTTCTGCTCCCAGAACCATGCTCATTAACCTCCTTGCCGTCGTTGTCTATCTGCTGGTTCTGCTGCTGGTTGCTGCGATATCCGCCGAGGCCGCAGGCCTAAGGTGTTTGTGGCCACCTTTCGCCGTTTTTGCTTGCTCGGATTAAGGCAAACGCCCTGTTTTTCGGCCTGGAACCTGTTTCTGGATCCTCTATGGACCATAAGAACCTCCCTCCCGATGTTGCAAGAGCCATTTTTGACCTTCCCTGGACCCTCTATGGAACTTCTGTGGGCCCTTTATCGGTATGGACCGGGTATCCAAGCCCTTTGTGGATATTGGCAGCCTGACTATCGGGAAGTGAACCTCAAAGAGCAGGCAAGCTTCCAGTGTCCAGGTCCAGTGAGATGAGGAAGCCATTCCTGCACCCGATCCCATGCCCAACAGAATCAACTGTTTACATAATCTGTACACACATCATGTCCTTCGTCCTGCTACTGCACACCCCTTTACCACAGACAGTAGACAGTGACGCCCACACACACAGTGACGAGGTGTGGGTCCACCACAAAAAGGCCTAACAGATGCATGTGCCTCGCACAGTGGCCTAATGGCGAGCATGTAGCCAGGACACTTCGTCAGGAACAGCATGGACGTGTCGGACAGGGAGGGCACCCCTGCATCAACCACAGCTGAAAGCTTCATCTGCTTAAGGCTAGGGCTTTCCTAAGACTGTGTGCGTGTGGTGCAATCGGTACAACTTCTGCACTTGCATGTGTAGAAGGGCTCCAAACAGAAAGCCAGAAACCAACCACCAAAGCGCTACCCTAGCGCCTGAGACTGTCCCCCTGGCGTCCGTGTAGTGGCTCCAGATCAGCTTGCCATCCTTGGCCCTCCCCACCGCACTCCCAAAACCGAGCCAACCCCGAGAGTTGTGAACCAAAAGGGCACGCTTAAATGGTTGGCATTCGCTCTGCTCGCGCTTCTGTGGCACTAATCAGGGGGGGAGGGGCGGGAACATAGGTTTGACACTTCCGGAGCCAAGTTGCGTCGTGAAATGACGTATGTGACATGGCGTGAGTAGGCATTTGGCTGACAAATCAAAGGGGCACCCACCTACAAGGGCAAGATCATATACGCCCGCCTGCTTTGAGAATGTCAGAGAGACTAAAATGCGGAAGCATGGGGTGCGCTTATTTTTAGCCTCTCGAATTTGTGTCGCAAATCCTTGGCATCCATTCGTTTTAGGCTCCGGGAAACATCAAAGGGGGGGGGGGGGAAGGGGGTCGTGGCCAAGCCTGGGTGATTTCCGTCATCGGGCCACCACTCATATGCTATCATATGAAGTAGGGTTTGTATTCCTTGTACCCCCAAAAGGACACCCGGTATACACTCACCAAGATTAAAAATGAACCTTATATACACTCACCAAAAACAGAAATATAAACCCTACTTCACATAATTACTCGATTGTGCGGTGTAAGGCCTCAGGCCATGGATATGTTGGGATATGTTGGGATATGTTGGAGCATCTGCGACAAGGCCGAGTCGTCTCGTCGCATCGTGGACATGTTCGAGGACAACTCCCGAGGATGCAACACGTTTGAGGTTAGCACTGGCACCGCATTTAAGGTACTTGCTGCTCTCAACTTGTCTGAGCCTTGAGGCAGTGGACAATCTCACACGAAAGTACTACGAACTTGGTGACCGGGGCATTTACACACCGAACACCCGGTTAATTTGATTGAGAGGGCGCATCTTCCGTTATCCGTGCGCTGCCCCTGGGCCAACTTCGTGCTGAGGATCTGAGCTGAACTTGTAAGATCTGCCAGCGACCGTTGTTGCCTTAGTGTGTGAACAGTGTGCGAACAACGCACTCATGTAGACTAGGCTGCCAGGCACATCCCACAAACAGCTTTCCTACAAACCCAAGATAGGAACCAAACTTAGAATCTCTAAGGCTCAGATCTTGAAAGGTCGGAATGGTTTGCACTGCGTTGGCACATCTGCAGTGAAGAGCAACAACTCGCAGCTACGGCTAATGAGCAGTTGTGACAGCACATTGAAGTGCAGCCGGTCGCGTAGATGTTCTTCTGATCGTCGATCAGAGGTGTGCTTCGAACCACATCGGCATAAGGTACCTGCAAACTACGCTGCATGAGATGCGGCAGTTTAGAGGAAAGCCACCATCAAATGTAACATGCCAGTGAGCTTTGTCGCTGTTATGGGACCAGTGCGAAAAAATAAAAAAATGCCAGATCTTGCGGGGTTTTGTGCTGCGGCTCTCCTCATGGATCCAGGCGGGGCCCTTGCTGATGTCGGGCATGACCTCCGAAAGCTCAAGAACCGTGTTATACATCATTCATGTTAATTTGTGCTGTTTGGGCTCCTGAAGGTCCCCACACTTTGGCTCAGCGCTTTATGGGGAGACTTTAGGCCCCGAAGTCCGCAACAAAGGGCTGAAACTTGCTGTTAACACACTTGGGACGCATGATGCATTGAGCCGATTCAGACTGGAACCAAGCCTGCAAAGCTTACAAGATATCGAAACGAAACAAACTGGGCGAAGCTACTGCGCCCGTCAGTTACAATGCTGCAGCTGCCGGACGGATTCGGAGAACGCAAAAGAACCACGATGAAAATCATGGGACATTTTGGCAAGCAGCGTGCGGCGAGTAGCCGGTTCGGGTCGGCCCACCTTTCCTCGGACCCAAGATATGCTGACAACAAGCGCAGGCGTCGTCAAAGTCTCTCTTTTCTCTGTCCTTGATTTCTCCCTCCTTCCCCCTGTGCCTCTGCGCGC
>CAJNDS010002298.1:181084-201477 GCA_905221605.1 Symbiodinium natans
CCTTTATGTGAAAGGGGAAGCCGAGAGGGTTGAGGAGGCTTTGAGCACTCTGGGGACTTTGCGAGGCCTTGTGTGGGTTTTTTTGGCAGCCTTTTGAAGACTTCGCTTCTCTCGAAGCTTGTTGGCACGGGTCTTCTTGCGGAGTTTCGGGGGAGCAGCTTTGGCCCGGATGAACCGTCGACGCCGGTGTGCTGAAAGCCTTCTGTGCCGCAACGGCTAATACGGGGATGATTTACTATATATTTCATACGATTTTTATTCTTCGTCTGATTATCAGTGTTACTTTTAGTTGTATTACCCTTTTTCTTGTTATGTGCACATATGGAAGCTGGGGGCCTCCTTGGCTGCGAGGCCGTGCAGGCAGCGAGTCGACACTTGGCTCCGAAGCATCCTGGAAAAATGGGGCGGACTCACTGGGGCATCCTGAACATGTCTGTGGACATGTCTGGACCTACATGGACCTACAGAGCTGAATCAGGACTCTCAGCTGACTCTCCCTGGGGCTCCCAAGGGCTCTAGGGAGTGACAGGGTGACGCAGTAACGCAGTGACGCAGTGACGGAGTGACAGAAAGACCTGGAGAGCCAGGAGGCAAGGAAGGACGGTGGAACGTAGGGCGGAAGCGCCTGGTGTGTGAAGCTAGGGGCCACCTTCCGGTGACCTCCCTGCGAGTCACCAAAACCTAAAGCTCCGCATGGATCCACCATCCTACTTTTCACGATGGGCCGTGTGCGTGTGTGTGTACCCCGGTTTCCAGAGATTGAAGGCCTGGCTGGCGGTGTCCCAATCGTCAAGGAAGTGCACCTCAAATAGGGAGGGACACCGACAAGCAAACTCCTTTGAACTCTTCGGGCGGCCTCCATGAGGGCTTCCAGCAACCGTGCGAGCTAGCTGCCAGTGGTCTTCTTGCAACAAAACTGTGAGAGATGTATAGTTCCCATGTACAAGGGACAAGAGTCGCAGGCGGCCGGCTGGATGTGCTTGGTCACAAAGACACACTTGAAGAACGACAAAGCCGACAGCAGATCCGAAACATGACCCTGTTTCCCACCTCATGTGGATGGAGTCTGCCCTGCCCGCTGTCCAAACACCTCAGGGTGTGCAGCAGCTTGACATGTTTGACTATATCTGCACCTTTGAAGAGCATCCAATCGAGATCCAACCCCAAAGTCTGAAGTCTCTTACGCACGCATGGTGCATGCATCTGCATGTATCTAGAGCTGCTCAAAAAATTCCCACGTGGCCCCGACCTCATTATGTGTTTGAAGAGACCCATACCCTTCAAGCCAAGCCTGAAGGCCTGAAAACTCCTCGACCGCATCGCAAGCTGAACTGTTTTCAGCGTTCGTAAGTGAAAGGCCCGCCACTTGTATCCTTTGACCTGAGACCTAGGCTTCTCAACCTGAATCCCGAATCCAAAAAACACCCGGCCCGACCCATCACCAGAAACGGACTGTCCCAAAACGAAGAAAGAGAAGAAGGCCGCCTTTAAGAACACCTTGGCATCATTTTCGCTGCCCGCTCAGTCTTGTGAATCCTTCCACAGGTGCCCCGGCTCCTCGCCGGCCCCGAGAAGCTCTTCCAGTGCTCGGCACCCCCTGGGCCTTGTGGCCACAAAGAGCAGGTCATCGCGCAGCGTGGCAGTCCAGGCCCTTCGCCGAGCGACGCCCTGCACCGTGTGCCAGGCCTCCAGGAACGACCATTCCTCACGGTCGTGCTCGTGCCTCGCCCATCCGACTAGGACTTCTTTTTCTTGGATCCAGGACGAGCCCATCAATCCATGCGAGCCCCGAGAAGAAAACACCTCCCGCGGTTGTGTCAAACCTGCCGGCGCAAAGGCACAGCTCACAATCCGCGGCTCCGGGAAATCCAAACACACCGCGATGCCCGTGGGGTGAGTTGACAAGAACTCAAAGCCGACGAACTCGTTCTCGGAACAAAAGGGATCATTGCGGAGCTGTCTCACAGCCGTCTCCTGGGTGCTTCTTTACGTCGAACATCAAGGTGCAATCAAGGTATTTCAGTGTATTTCAGGCTTCTGGGCTCTTGCAACTGTGCCGGGTGCCTGCTGGTGATGGCTTTTTCTACAGGATTCATCTGAAGATTTGATTTATAACCCCTCGGATAATTGATGACCTTTTCGGCCTGAACCCTGCCGAGCCAGAATCCCACAAATGCGCCAAAAAAACATGTAAAGAGAGGCATAAGCCCTACAGGGAATGTACTGAAACAAAAGGAGGGACCGACAGCATGTTAGGGGTTGTAGGGCTGTTAAACGCTATGGAATGTGCGATTTCGGACTTTTGGAGCTGGAGGCTGCAGCAGAAACTGCGATTCCTGACCGCTTTTCTTCAGATCGATGCGCAAATCATCTGCTCCTGACCTACCCCTTACGGTGCCTAAACTCAGGGTCCAAGCTTGGGAATAGCAAAGAGATCGCGCGAAGAATGGAAAGCCCGGGATGACCCGGAGAAGTACGGATTTGAATCCCCCCCCGCCTAGAAAACACAACTTTCAGGGGGGCCCTAGTAGTCAGATCCATTCAGATCCTCAGGTTACAGTGGGCAGGTTACAGTTTGGGGCAACCAAGTCTCGGTGATCTTGTACACATTGACAGCGGCATACATGGTTCCCCCCCTTCCAGCTTTAGAGCCGCACGCAACGAGCATGCACCCGCAGGCAAACATCGAGAAGCTCCGTGCAGAGAAAGTGTGTTGGTACCATCCATCACATGTGAATCTGCCACGTGCGCGACCGCGAGCGGCATCCCAAATGGTGATCTCCAGCTCCTGCCTGCTTCTCCAAGCTGCTGTCGCTAGCCAACTGTGTGTGCTGGAAACAGCCACCGATCCTAGGTGCACTCTCAGAGTATCCCCTGTCCGTTCTGCGATGCAGCCGGTGCCCACTGATCCAGGCTTCACAGAGTAGGCTGT
The DNA here is from genome assembly GCA_905221605.1 of Symbiodinium natans. NCBI lineage: Eukaryota > Dinophyceae > Suessiales > Symbiodiniaceae > Symbiodinium > Symbiodinium natans. Next base: position 184,017 of record CAJNDS010002298.1, read on the forward strand.
TGAGCAAGTCTTGTCCCGGAACGTCTGCCAAACTTGTGGCCTCCCAGCCTGCCTGCAGCTGGTTTGATGACCCACCCAAAGTTCGAACCCCGATGTGGTCTGGTGGGCCTGCACCTCCCCGTGCAAGGTGAAGTCGTAGATGGCTGCAGGGTCCAGAATCGCGTCCGCGTTGCCGAACTTCGATGCATCGAAAAACCGCAGTGCCCGGCCAGTTTCCAATGACACAACAAGGACTCCACGGCCCAGCTGGAGCAGGAGCTCCGAAGGCCGAAGATATTCAAGCACTGCAGGGGGCACTGCTGGTGGAAGGCCTCGACCGCCTGGCCTCCAAAGGCGAAGCAGCACGCATGTCTCTAGAAGGGACGGCGCTTGCTCCTCCATATGCTGACTCATTACGTCCTGAGCGCCTGCGCTCAACTCTCAACCTGCTCTGAAGCTGCTATACGGCAAGCACAGCAAGACATGCAGATGATCAGACAGGCCTCTACAGTATGCTCTGCGCTTGAACCGCTGGCAGAGAAAGAACACACACACTCACTCACTCATTCACTCACCACGTTTCAATCTGCAAAGCTACCTGATTGAAAGCCCCATCGACCTTGTCAACCCCCACCTATGGGCTAGACTCGGTTACATTGTTACATGTTAGAGTTCTAAGCATGATGCAGTGGCTCTTACTGGGCGTGGAACTGCATCTTCTCGTTTCGTTACTGTCGTGTCTTGCGCCATGTTGGGGCGCCTGAACAGCGTCACCTCGTCTCCAGTGAAACCGAAGCTCAGAACCTTGAGAGAGGCTCTGCAAAAGTCTCAACAAACATGAACTGCTCCACAAGTCCCTCAGATCTCGGCATGACTCCCCACAAAAGAACGTTGCCAGGCCCTCCCTGAGACAAGGGACAGAGACGCGGAACTCGGAGATCGAAAGCTGCCCGGACTTGTCCTCGAGGGGCATGCGAGCTTTCCGGGCTTCCTCCCCTGAAGGGGGTACATCCTTGTACACAACTTGCCATCTTTAACAGCTGCCTCAAGGGCGAAGTGCACCCAAGAAAAAAGTTGAAATAACACAACACACCCAGCATGTGTAGGCACCCATCCAGGTGACTAACTCCCGCATCACTATCTTGCACACAGCGCCGTTAAAAAAACATGTTCTCCCAAACCCGGGTGCCTCACAAGCCCTGGTCGCAGCCCTGATGCTTCAGAAATCTCGAAATCTCCCCCAAGGTCCGCTTGCGAAGAAGTGCTTGCAAATAGCTTGCGTGCCAGGCCTTGTCCAAAACACGAAAAGCTGCACGAACCCCGCCGAACTCGCCGTCGGCCCACCTTCTGACTTCGCAAAGGCTTCAAAGGTGTGTTGCTCCCATGGAGATGCCAACAACGCCCACAAGTACAGTTACCACTGAAGCGCGGGGGGGGCTCTGTGTCCACAAGTTTCGTCAACTAGGCAACCAGTCTTTCCAGCGCAGTGGCATGCAAACGACCTGCAAATATTTTTTGGCTTGAAGAGTGGGGACAGACCCAAATCGAAAAGGGAAAGGTGGAGCGGGAAGGGAAGGGAAAGGGAAGGGGAGCTGCAGAGTTTTGTTAGGAGCTGCAGGAGCCCCTTCTTTTGCGACTTCTCTTGCGGCCAGCGCCACTTCTTGAACTCCACAAGCATGTCGTTGGACTGGGGATCCTTGGCACGCGATGCCAAAAGTTCTTCGGAGTTCTTAAAGAGCTCCTCAAATCAGGGACAAGAAGGACAACCTCCCAGAATCTCCCGAAGCCCCCAAATCCCAGGGCTTGCAAAAGATCTAAGTTGACAGAGGCATCCCTATGTGTTCTCTCTCTCGCTTCTTCGGGCTGCGGGTAGCTTTTTGCCAGAGTGGCGATCTCCGCCAAGGAGATGGATCCACTGAGATCCTGGCTGACCGTTCTCTCTTGCGAGAACATCAACAAAAAGAACGGTGAGAATGGTGATGCCGCTGATAATGATTGATTCAGGACAGCCGCTGTGTAGTCTACTCTTGATGGATGGGTATCCTTTCTTTCTTTCTCGCCTTCCATCTTCCCCACCCCCCTCGTCTTTCTTTCTCCCTCTGTTGCATCGCACTTGTCATGCTGCCAAAGTCGAGGGAAATACAGTGATCCCGAAGACTGGCACTGGTTCCTTTCTTTGAATGGCCCTTTATCCCCTCAGGGCCTCGTTGACATTTGTAGGGCAAATGTGAGCGCGGCTTTGGCAAAAGACCATAGATAAAGAAACAAACCCGGGGCGGCGTGGGTCTCGGACTTAGAAGCAGATCTCACTTTTGCGCATAGGCACCTGAAATGCATGTTCAAGCAGAGTCGGCTCCGCGAGAACAACCCGCTGTTGGAGCGCTTTGCAAGGTACTCATCCCACAAGTCAGCACAAGTCAGCACGAGTCAGAATGGCATTGAAGAGTTTCTGTGCAAAGTTGTGGAATGCCCTAACTGCGGTGATTGAGCTTGGCCCCATTCCGGAGGTGCGGTGAAAGCTGGCAGCCGTTGTGGTTGCGACATTTGGTTCCGACTGCGTTGACTGCCTTGAGGACTCTGCAGAACTCCATGATGGCCACCGGCCTATTGAACTGACGCTTTCCATTTTTTGTTTGAAATTTTGTCCGGAGGTCCCACTCCGGTGAGACACGAAGGATGTGATCTTGGGGAGCTGTGGCAATGAGCCTTTTGAGGTCCCAGCTTGGGGGGGGCCGTTACGCGCAAGCGTCCAAACCGGTTCCTGTTGCTGAGGCTTTTGCTATCCGGAGTCTCTTCCGGTACATGTTGTTCAGTGTTGCAGTGGTGCGCAGTTGCGCGAAGGATGTAGTGGAGCGGCATCAAGGTGTTTCGCCAAGACAGGCCTACCTTTCATGTTCTGTGCATCAACAACCCAAGGGATGTGTTTATGTCAATCACGGGTAAGAAGAGGTTGCGCGGCAGATTCCGGTCAGCTTGCCAAACACAAACACCGCTGTTTGGAGGACAGGGAGCGACAGGGCACCGGTACCCTCTCAAGTGGGGGGGGGGGGGCGGGGGGGCTGCTTTTGGAGATTTTGTAGGCCTTCGTTGATGGGGCCACCGGGCCGCGGTTTGTAAGGCTCTTTTCATGGGTTCCAAACAGCTTGAACCGTTCCGTTTCGATACATTCTTTTTGGGGTCTTCGTTGGTATTTTCTGATTTGTTGATGGGTATCCCCAACAAAGCAAGAAGCCAGAAAGCCTAAACAGCCAGGACAGCCAAGAAGCCGTAGCAGCACAAACAAGCCCTTGAAACGTAGGACCCGTAAATCCCGTTCAGGCCCGATCCTTGTCGAAGTGCAGCCATGCGCCGGCCACGTCGCCCGCGAATTTTAGCGAGCGGGACGCGGCCAGAAACTCGTACCTTCGCTTAGTGCGAGTGTACTGCACGATAGGTAGACTGGACACGACTAGGCTTCCATAATGCCTGGGTGCTTCTGCAACCACTGCTGCTGACAATCTGCGATATGCGTCTGAGCAGCCAGTTGCAGGTGTTGGAGTTGTCTTTGTCCATCGCCTGGGACGTGGGAGCGAAGGCTTCGGTAAGGAGAACTACTCTCCTTGCCTCTGACGAGCAAAGCCCGCAAAATTCAGGGACAGCTTTGGATGTTCCACCCTGAGCCCAGAATAGAAACTGAGGTTCCTGAAATCATGAAACCAGCCGGCGGTTTGAGGGGACCCGCTCTGCAATGCTGCTTCTGGCTACAATGCCTGAGCAATCTGAGACTGCCATCTGCACAAGAGAACTCAGCGGGTCCTGGCCCCGGCTTCATGCTCCAAGTTCTCACCCAACGCAGTACGCAGTGGGGGTGACGGAACCCTAGGTGAGACAAAGCTACCCCAAGAAGGCTTATGCCACATCACAGATCTCCCAACTCCCGACAACATCGACACAGCAAGGAACTCCTGCACCCGAAAGGCCTGTATAAGTCTTTTTAGTTTTGGTGCCCAGGACAGGAGATGCAAACCTTCCCAACGCCGTGTCTTTACCGTGACGAAGCCGGGGTCCACATCAAACAACGCCCTTCGGATGCCCTAAACGCCCCAAACATTGCCATAAGCACTGCCATTGGACCATACTTTCAACGCAATGGCACCTGCCGCCAGGCACGCAGCAGATGGCCATACTTCTCCTCCAGAGCATGCGCGTTTGTGTGTGAAGAGTGTTGTGAAGTGTGTTGTGAAGTGCTTTGTGAAGAGAGAGAGAGAGAGAGAGAGAGAGAGAGAGAGAGAGAGAGCGAGAGAGAGGCAGAGCGATACATAGATATTGAAATACAGAATATGTGTTGAGTGTTGTGAAGTGTTTTGGGGGGAGGGCGGAGAGGGCCTTCTTTGAGCGCCTCTGGAGAACTCTGGGAAGGTTCCAAGCAACCCCCCCCCCCAAAGCGGCTCCTTTAACAGCGTCCGTATCTGCGTTGCTGCCTCCTGGGCTGTGCCGTCGGACAACTTCTCTTTCCAGAAGGCCTTACTCTTAAGCCAAGCTGCTGGGTTCGGTTCGGCCACCAGATAGGCCGGCGGCTTCCAAATGTCCATGAAGAGGAGGTCGTCCAGCGTGAGGGCCTCAGGATTAGGGTTCCATACTTTTCGGCAAAAGTCTTCAGTGCTTTTTTTGCAAGGCTTCGGTCTGGAGCTCCCTCAAGTTTGAGCCGACACTGCAAAGCTGCTTGAAGTGCGCATCCCGGACTCCTACATCGATGAAAAGCCATGCACCAATTTCAACGCATCCGGCGCCTTCTTCTCCTGCCAATCCAACCAGCGTGTGAGCTCGCTTAGCTCCTGCCTGCCATAAGGTCATTCGAGCGCGTTGGGCAAGTCTTGAGCTTCTCCAAAACATTCCACAACAAGCTCCCCCAGTCCCTCAAAGCATTCCAAAAACCCCCTCGGAGAAAAGCTCGACGTGCGCACAGTCGGAAACATGGCCAGGCAGACTCTTGGAACTCCACCCCAAGTCTCAGGCACCTCGGGTTTTCCACACGAAAAACCATGGGGGGGGGGGGGGGGGGAAGGGCCTTAGACGAAGAAGGCCGGCACTCGACCCTTCGAGCAAAGGGGCCCGTCGTGCAGTGGTTTGGCAGTTGTGCTGCACATGCAAGCACATGCAATGCACGCAGGATTCATTGTGGCTCTGGGCCCCCCAGCTCTTTCTGGAACGTCTCAGGTGATAGGCGGTACTTGTTCCGTCGGTCCACCGCCTCTGGATATCACTTTTCGGGCCCAACTCCGAACACTTCCCAAACTGGCCATGCTAGTCTCAGGGCAGTGGAGCGCAACTTCCTAAAAGCAAGCTGGAGAACGTTCCACTCTCGCAGATTCGTGGGTGTGTCCTGAGAACCGAGATCAGACCCCTACTGATATGGTTGGCAGATGTTGGAAGTGTGGCAGCGCTGCAGATGAAAGTCCTCGGTTGCCTCGCTTCGGCATGTCTCCTGACCCTCCCAAGGAGCTGAGGCCCTTGATGCCCAGCCTTCCACAGCGCATGCGCAGGGCGGATGCCAAACTTCACCTTCCGAAGAGCACGAAAGACGCTTGAGCTTCTTGTGCCGCGATTGGAGGGGTTTCTCTTGTCGCGAAAAACACAGGAAGGTGCGCACCTTTGATCGTGCTACCAAACAAACTTGAAGAATCTTTTTATTGCGGCAACAAAAACAAGTTTTGATACGAGCACACTCACATTGCTTTCTACAAGGGGTTGGTCGCTGATCTAGATTTGGAGCAAGCAGCATACAGCAGCACGAGCAACAGCCCCCCCGAAGGCCTAGGGGGCGAAATCCGGCCTCGGCCCAACGCCGGAAACGCGCCAGCTGGCGGGCGCAGCGGGCGTCGAGCTCTTGGAGGGAGCAGGTGCCTGCAACGAGCTGCGCTGATGGGTCCGAAGAAGCAGAGCAAGTCCCGGGAAAACCAGGTTTTCTTGCAGCTGCAAGCTTCCCAAGGTATGCTCAATCAGCTTCTGACACTTTCAAAAGCAGGTGCATGAGATCCCGTGTCTTTGAAAACGGCACACATGGAGCCCATCATGCCTAGCAACTGTACACAGGGCCCAGGGAGTCAAGCTACGGACTTCTGGGGTGAAACCCTTTCGGGCTTGATCTTTTAGCTCCTCGCAGGTCCGGGGGAGCCCCTAAGTTGAAAAGCACTTGGCACTATTGACTGCCCACATCCGCCCACCCGTTGGCAACGGCTAAAAGGTTTTGATTCCAATATGCAATGAAAGCCCAGTGACCGCAAGAAAGTCGGTTCCATCCTGTCTTGTCTACGTTCACGTGGCTGTTGCGAAGGGCACGCGCACGAGCCCGCTTCCGATTCATAATTCCTCCGGTGCCTCTGCCTGCAGGCCCCTCCTGTGCATGTTCTCCCTTGCTCATCGAAGCTTTTCCCGACTGTGAGCTTTTGAGGTGCAAGCGCCCGCAAGCGCGCGAGCGAGCGGTCGAGAGTCCCAATCCTCGAGAGACAGCTCTCTGCCTCTTCTGCGAGCTTCGAAATCGAAAGGATGCAAGTCGCGATCCTCTCAATTTTCGGGGATCTTTGTCAAACGTGGTCACCGGCCTCGAGGATCGGACATGTCGCGGCAAGCTGCTGTTTCTTTGATGTCTTTGACACATTTCTGGGGCCGCAGGGAAAGTTCACTAGAGCGATGTCGAGGGAATTGGTGATATGGGGCACAAAGCTGGACTACTTCAAGACTTCAGTGCCTGATGCACGTCTTCAGCTTGGAATCGAGAACATCGAGTGGATTCGCGAAGAGTACCCGCAATGAGAGCAAGCAAAAAGGAGACTTCTGCGTGCCTGCGCCATCCGAATCCAAGGCCTGCCAGAGCAACCGCACGTCGCCCTTCCATCCGAGGTGGCGACAGACCTTCCGAAGGGATGGGGAGGAGGCAATGGGGACTCCAGTAAGATGCGCTGGAAAGTGCTGGCCTTGAAGAGCTCGGCTCGCTGCAGGTTCATGGTGCCTGGTCCAATTGGTGGCCATTGACATCGCGCTGCGACATATTGCTGTGGCATATTGCTGCGCCGGTATGGCCGCTATGCATGCGGCCGTCGACGTCTAGAGCCCGACGCCAGGCGTGGTAGCCTTCGCACAGGCGCCACAGGCATTTGATGGCGTGTGGATTCGTGTTTTCCTGTGCAAGGTCTGTAGGTGTAGGGCGCTGGAGTGCATCGGCCCCTTGCATTCCCAAACCGACATCGCCCTTTGTAACACAACGGCACTTCAAAGGGCTTCAAAAAGCACTTCAAAGAGCTTCCGCAGGGTTTAGGGGGGTTGTTCGGATGCCCTCGCGCATGCCTTCGGCAACATTCATCAGCTCTCCTAAAACCCCCAACTTGTGTAGTCAACCCAGTCAACCCCACGCCCTTGCTGCCAAGAAGCTGTCACCGAAGTGTCGCTTCACGTATGCCTCCGAGGGAATCTCAGATTTCCGCGAAAGTTTCAGAGTTGGGAAATCATGGGAATCCAATCTCCAGTTTGGGTGCGTTTAGCAACTTTTTCAGAGCCTCTGGGATTTCGAGGAGGTTCCCAGACTCGCGGGAGACCTTTGAATGGGGTCCTCGAGTTGTCGTGGTGGTTTACGTGAACGCGGCGCCTTGAAGTCCGACAGTGCTCGTTGACGATTCTTCCTGGAGACTGCTGGGCTTCCCATTTGGAACTCAACGGGACAGTGGGCGGTGCGGCGGTGTCATGGTGTACTTGGTGAACATAAGTTGAACACCCACCTCGCCGCCACACGCACACGGTGATCCTCAGACGCCTCGGCTGGGGACGGTTGGGCACGTGCCTCATCCTTTGATGGAATCACGCCTTCGACACTCACAACTCACAACCATGGACATAAAAGCAGTGTTTCTAGCTTGTCCACGTCCGTAGCTTGTCCATTCAGGGGTGGGAGTGTGTGTAAACCTGGAACAAGGCTTGAAGCTACAGAATCCCGCGGCCAACACCCAACATGTTTCGGGCGTAGGATGGTGTAGGGAACATGAAGATCCCGCCCCCTCAGGGCGCCTTCTGCTTTGCCTCACACTTCAAGGCATAGCGTCGGACCTTCACCACATGTGAGATCTCGAACTTCCAGTGCTGCGCTCGTGCTGCGCTCCACTTACATGGGTTTGTGTGGGGGGCCTCTACAGCTGACTGCGTAAAACCTTGCTTGATCAGGCCCCAGCACCCTCCATACATCTCTTTGTTGTAAAGCTCTGCTCAAGCCAAGTCTTCGCCTGTTGCGGTAGCGGCCTTGTTTGGGTACTTTCGGCATTCTGCTACGTCGGAGGCCAAAACATCGAAGATTGTTGAAGATCATGGGTTCTCCAGGCAGCCGGCCTCCTGGTCCAGCCAGAAGAAGTTCCTTCATCTGCACATGAGGGTTCCAAAAAAGTTCGAATAAGCCTGCCACGAAACACGAACAAGTGCTCCGGTCCTCTGGCCCAGCAGGCCCTCGTCGTGTAGGTCCAGAGCTTCGAAAAGCAACCTCTCGTGGCCTGGCACTCTTGCTCTGTTGCTTTGTTTCACTCTTAAACTCACACGTGCACACACACACACACACACACACACACACACACACACACACACACACACACACACACACACACACACACACACACACACACACACACACACGCACACACACGCGCGCGCGCGCGCGCACGATACAATTTTACATTCATAACCTATATTTATGCTCGTACTTACATGTATATCTTTCTGCATAGATATATATATATATATATGCAATGTATGTATATATATATATATATATACATCTCTCTCTCTCTCGATACACGCGCGCACACACACACACACACTGCTCCCTTTACAGGGTTTCTGGCGGCTTCCTCAAGACTTTCCCAGGCGTTCTCTGGGCCGCCTCCAACCCAGCCACACCGGGGCAAGCTTCCTTCCCATTGCCTGAAGAAACGTTTTTGGCTATCTTCGGTTCAGAATGAAGCTGTCGCCCTCGATAGGGCCTACTGGCATTCACTACAATGAGATCTCATAGAGTCCTGGAAGTCGATGCAGCACATTGTGTAGTTTCGCTACCGTTGCCTCTCAAAGTATTTAGCTCTTGGAAAACGTGGTGGCACATACGTACCGATAGTGGGTGATAAGAAGACCTGAACAACACCTTAGATACGAACTTTTTGGCTTTCCGTATGCAAGGCTTCCTAGCTTCAATAAGCAACCTTACTGCAACTGTCATTCTTACTTAGGTTGTTGGATGCTCTGGGATTTATTTCCGGGCTGACTCACCTACACCTGCCAAGTCTCTTCCTCTAAGCCACGGACCTTTGGTCAACGACCAACGGACCGTGCTGGCCTCGGACCAAGCGAAGCATAGCGAAATCAACCCTGATGCCATGTTCTGATGCCATGTTCTCGACTGGAACAGGCATAGCGGCGTCTGATCCATCTCTCGAGCTGAAGATTGAGAGCGAGTCTGGACTGTCTGGACACACCTACTGCCACGCTAACCTCTCAGAACTCCATATCAGGAGCATTCCGGGCACCAAAGGCAGGTCGAGCCTCCCATGCGCGCAGCCAGTGGCATGCTGGACGAGGTGGAGAGGCCGAAGTCCTGTCTTCTGTTCTATCAAGGCCAAGATTCCAAAAAACAACAACATAGCAAAGAATGCTAAGCATGAGCACCAACAGACCAGCTCCGCAATAACAAGCTAACAAGGGAAGGCGTGGATAGTTGGAGCTGAGCATTCGCCTTCTGCATGCAACAGCCGCTGAACTGGCAGAATGAAGAATGGCAAGAGACTTTGCTGAACACTTGCAGAACATAGGGTTCACTGGAGGGGCTCGGGGTTGCAATCTCCTGCTTTCGCTGGTTGGACCTGGAGAGCAACTAGGGATGGACAGGGCTCGGCGCAACACGCCTGTGAAGGTCGGCACTGGTTTTTGCTGGCTTTCCGGGTTTGCCACGAGCTTCCGGAGGCTCAGAGAAGTCTCAGAGATGCTCAGAGCGGTTCAGATACAGGGGAGTGTACGAATCCTTTGCAGTGTGTCCCGCAACCGGTGTTCCCCGTCTGCCTCTTCTCCTCATCCTCGGACTCTAGCCGTAGCCCCTGAAGCTTGGCCAGGAGGTCCTTCGGGCCTGGCATTGGTCTGCGTGAATCTTCCAGCCGCAAAGATGCAGAGCTGATGTTTCTTCGTGGTCTTCTGACATTGGATGTCAGGATTGGTGTCTGGAGAATGGTTCATCCGCAACAAAGCCGAAAGTAAAAGAGAGCTATTTTCCAACAACCCCTCGAACAAAACATGCAGCAAAACAACAAGGCAAATCAACAGATTTCCGGAAAACCCTGAAGACGGCATTGCACAGACCTGCAACAAGAAATCCACTCACCAAAACACGCAGAAGAGAACACAGCCGTCCAGCAGCACCCTCCGTCCATGATTGAGGGGGGGGAAAGAGGGGGGGGGGATGGCTTGGACCCAGCAAAAAGAACCGCCAAGCGGCCCAGGAAGGCGGTGCCGCAGAACTTCCGGAATCGGCTCCAGAGGGTGGCCATGCCCTCGTGTATCTCCTGGCTTTTTTTTCTGGGGGAAAGACCTTCTGGTGAGTAGTGGGGGATGGCGGGCTTGACCCTAGTAGGCCCGAGGCCTTTCTGTCTTTCAAGGTGTTCAACTGGTTGTGTTGGCGCGGAGTTGGGGATCGTGGGTCATGCAGTGGCACCATCCGTCGCTCAACTCCAGCAGCGGGGGCTTGCCCGCAAGCTGATGCTCTCAGAGTCCAGAAGCTCGAGCTCGTTCCAAAGATCCTCGCAACTGCGGTTCTGGTTTCTGTTCCCACCAATGAGACTGCTGGAACAGACCGCAGCCTATTGCAGACGGGCAGACTGGAGGCACCATGGGGGGGGAAGTTGCTGGATGTACGAGCTGCAGCAGGAGCCCCTGTACGAGCGCCCCTCTTGCGGAGCTGCTGAGCTCCTCATCACCCCGACTAGTTTGTGCCGACGACATCTTGGAGAGGCCTGGCCCACACAGCAGGCACACAAGTCTCTCATGGTACCTGGAGAATCGGGCGCTGACTTTGCAAGAACTCGCGCTTCTCGATGATGCCATTCCTCAGTCTGTTGCTCAGCTGCTCAGATCTGCCGACTAGTGAATCCAATGCATGTTGAGGAGCATGTTGGTGTCAAAGTGCTTGAACCAGGACTTGAGGAGGGAGTTCTCCTGAAGGTGGGAGTTTTGGTCTGCTCGAAGAGGGGATTTGTCTTTAACTTCGGGTGGGCCCAATGGGATCCCGAAACAGCGGAGTCCTGCTTGTAAAGGTAATTTCGGAGCAGCGTGACGGCCTCACCGGCTCAGCATGGCTTAGGTCAAGGCTGGAATGCCTTGTATTCCAAGGAAGTGTGGCATTTCGACAAAAGCCGAACGCTGGCTCATGCAAGACATACATACTCTAAGGATTACAAAACCAGGATGATAAGACGTAGATGCTCGCTGAATTAATGATGTATTCCTTTACAAATTCGCTTTGATCCCTTTGATCGTCCAGGCCCAGGACACACTCAACGGCACTCACGGGCCTTGCGCATGGCCAGCGAACGAGGCTCACCATCTTCGCTCAGAGTCTGGCAGGAGGTGTTGCAGGGTTGGCATTTGAAGTTCCAGGGTTGAGTTTGCTTCGGCTCCCGAAAAATCCGCCCTTGGCTCCTGCGAATCGCGCCGAGTCATCGCAACGCCATGGCGCGTGGGATGAAGCAGGAACCCCGAACCACAAAAAGCAAACACCACGAGGGTGGCTTGAGCGGCAACTTGCAATGTCATAGGGCTTCTGCTAAAATACTTGTACAATGGCATGGGCCTTGTCTTGTCTGTGAAAGCAAGAGGGGTAGGACTTGAGATGTCTTGTCTGGCTCTGCCGCAGTGAGCTCTTCATGCTTGCTGATACCAGGCAACAAAGAATCCTTTCCACAGATCTGCAACTCATTCTACGTGAGGAGTGGGTGGATGGGATAGGCTAGGGGGAGAGAAACTGCATCCAAACTCCCGACATCTCCCAACCGCTCAGCTATGTCATGAACATCACGCAGAGTTGAAAGGAGCCGCAACACGGCACGCGCAACACAACTCCAACAACGCGTAACAACGCGAATCCCCACATCCCTGCAGCACTCCGCACAGTCTCTACTTTTTCTCCTTTTGGTTTTTTTCACACTGCTGTTCCCAGAGCCTCGTCTGTCTGAGAGCTCTCCTCAGCTTTGCGACTTCAGAGGAGGAAGGGAAAAACGCCGAGACGCGGAATCTGACGGGGTTGAGGGCACCTTGCATCAGAGGCCCCGGAGCGATGTGCCGGTGTATCGGTGTCGGCACGGGCGTGCACCACAAGAGGGCCGGGTGCGTCGGAGCATCGGTGCGGGCGCAGCAAGAAGGCCGGAGCGCACTGGCAACTTCACAGGCAACCTGGACCCCAAAGCCTTCCGAAGCCCTTGAGTCAAACACGGTCGCTGAGACTCAGGGAAGGGACGGGAAGTGTTTCGAGATTCCTCCGAGATCCCTCAAGCTTGCGCTCCTCGAGGCGCTCCACATCATGGCGAAAGCGGCATCGGTTTCGTCCGCACTTGCCTCGCTTCTCGGCTAGCAGCTCGAGCTTCCTACATTTGCTATGCTTTTGAAGGCTTCGAGCAGTGTGGACCTTGTAGAAAATGTCGGCAGATCTCGCGCGTCTCGGGCCTTTCAAGGCGCGCTGCCCTCGGGCAGACTACAACTGCTGCAACTGGTGAACCTCCGCACATGTACTCCGAAGAACTACTCCGAAGTCATAACTCTGCCACTGAACGACTACTCGTTTCAGCAACGCCTCACCGCGAAAGCCTTCCCTAATTCAACTGCAGAACCTCTCAGCGCCTCATTATCAAGGGGTCAGCATCACAGGCGGTGTCCTGAGCAACTGCGCATACATCTTCGCAGAAGCTCTGAATCCAGTCACATGGAGAGCGGCAGCGCCCGAGACTTGCCCGCTGCCCAAAAACCCCATATTTTGGAATGCACAGCCGAATGTACAGCCCTGGAATGCTGGCTGGACTTCGTCTGACACGGGTCCTCCTGTCCCACCACAGGGACCGCCTGTGGTGAACCGCCTTCCTCAGGCCGCTGGGCTTCGTTTACTCTTGGCGGATGTTCTTCGACAAGCATTCCACAAGCATTCAACAAGCGTCTCACTTCTTCTAAGAGGCCTATGGCTTACGGTGTCCTACGGGCCGGCCAAGGACTCATTGGAATGCGAGCAGAGAGCGAAAGGGCGAGGGCTGCCAAAACCTTACTTCATGCAGGGCGGGCTGCCTCTGTCCAGCCTTCTTCCCCCTTCGATGCGGTGTCTGCGATTGCAGCCGCCTCGCCGTCCTCGGATAGGCTTCACATGGCTTTGCAGAGGCCCCTCACAGCACAAAGAACCCGCACCTTCAACGATCTGCAAGCCCAGCACAGGCCACTCGTGCTTTGAGGCTACTGTTGTATCCGCCGACCCCAGCCGGAGCGGGGGCGGCGTCAGTGAAGACCCATTGCCCCTACCACCTACTCCGCCCCATCCAAAGCTCGACCGGCCCCCAGTGCAGGCCCGCCCGCTTGCCCTACCCCCACCACCCACGCACCCCGCCCCCCGCTCCTTCCCTTGCCCAAGCCCCCCACGCACCCCGCCATGCTTCTCATGGACCCACGGCTCCTCCCACTCCCAGTGCATGCCCGCCCGCTTGCCCTACCCCCACCACCCACGCACCCCGCCCCCCGCCCATCCGCCCTCCCCGCTCCGCATACTCCTTCCCTTGCCCAAGCCCCCCACGCACCCCGCCATGCTTCTCATGGACCCATGGCTCCTGGTCCCATTCTTCATCCCAAGCTCGACCGGCAGTGCATGGCCGCCCGCTTGCCCTACCCCCACCACCCACGCACCCCGCCCCGTCCATCCGCCCTTCCCGCTCCGCATACTTCCGCCCTTGCCCAAAGCCCTCCACGCACCCCGCCATGCTTCTCATGGACCCATGGCTCCTGGTCGCATTCTTCATCCCTCCTATTTATGCCCTGCTCCCCCCCACCACCCAGCACCCCCCCCCCCGCCCACCGCCCTTCCTGCTCCCATACGCCTTCCCTTGCCATCCCCCCACGCACCCCGCCATGCTTCTCATGGACCCTGGCCCATTCTCATCAAGCTCGACCGTCCCCCGTGCATGTCCGCCCGCTTGCCCTACCCCCACCACCCCACGCACCCCCCCGCCCTCCGTCCATCCGCCCTTCCCGCTCCGCATACTCCCCCCCTTGCCCAAGCCCCCCACGCACCCCGCCATGCTTCTCATGGACCCATGGCCCGGGTCCTATCTTCATCCGTCCTATTTATGGCCCTGCTCCACCCACCCCCCACGCACCCCTCCCCCCGCTCCTTCCCTTGCCCAAGCCCCCCACACACCCCCCATGCTTCTCAGGACCCAGGCCCTCCCAGTGCATGCCCGCCGCTTGCCCTACCCCACCACCCACGCACCCCGCCCCCCGCCCATCCGCCCTTCCCGCTCCGCATACTCCCTCCCTTGCCCAAGCCCCCCACGCACCCCGCCACGCTTCTCATGGACCCTGGCTCCTGGTCCCATCCATGCTCCTGCCCCTGTCCACCCCCACCACCCACGCACCCCCCCCCCCGCCCATCCTCCCTTCCCCGCTCCATACTCCTTCCCTGCCCAAACCCCACCCCCCCACCCACCATCATGCTCCCACTCTCCATCCCCTCGACCTCCCTCCCCCCGCTTGGCCCGCTTGCTCTACCCCCACCACCCACGCACCACCGTTCCCCGCCCCATCCGCCCTTCCCGCTCTCCCAGCCCCCCACGCACCCCGCCATGCTTCTCATGGAGCCATGGCTCCTGGTCCCATTCTTTATCCCTCGACCTGCATGGCTGCCAATGCTCCCATTCTTCATCCCTCAACCTGCATGGCTGCCAATGCTGGTCAAAAATGGCCCCTGCTCCACCCCACCCCCAACCCCCACCCCCACCCCGCACGCACCCTGCCACCACCCCCACCCCCACGCACCCACACTTCCAACCCCCACCCCCACCCCCCCACGCACCCCGCCCCCCACTGGCTCCTGGCCCCATTGGCTCATGGTCCACGGCCCATGGATGTGGCTTCTCAGCTGACTTTAAAGGCCCCAGTGCATGGCCGGCCCCCTCCGCCCGCTCCGCCCGCTCCGCCCACTCCGCCCTCCACCCTTCCAGCTCCGCCTACTCACTGTCCTTTGGCCCATGCTCCCACTCACCCCGCACGCACCCTGCCCCGCCGCCCCTTGCTCCCATGGATGTGGCTTCTCAGCTGACTTTAAAGGGCCCCAGTGCATGCCCGGGCCCTCCGCCCGCTCCGCCCGCTCCGCTCGCTCCGCCCTCCGCCCTTCCAGCTCCGCCTACTCTCCTCTGGCCCATGCTCCCACTCTCCATCCCCTTGACCTGCCCCTCATGGACCCAGCTCCCTCCCCCTTCCCCTCACGCACCCATGCCCCTCATGGACCCATGGCTCCTGGCCCCATGGCTCCCCATGGCTCATGGTCCACGGCCCATGGAGCCCTTTCAGCTCCCCCTACTCACTCTCTTTTGGCCCATGCTCCCACTCCATCCCTTTGACCTACCCCTCATGGACCCAGCTCCCTACCCCTTACCCCTCACGCACCCTGCCCCGTGCCCCTCATGGACCCATGGCTCCTGGCCCCATGGCTCCCCTCCGCCCCTACCCCCACCACCCACGCACCCGCTCCACGCCCATCCGCATACATTCCCCTTGCCCAAGCCCCCCACGCACCCCGCCATGCTTTTCATGGACCATTCTTCATCCCTTGAGCTGCTCCACCCCCACCCGCAACCCCCACCCCCAGCACGCACCCTGCCCCGCCCCCCAACCCCCACCCCCACACACCCCACCCTTTCCAACCCCCACCCGCCCCCCCACTGGACCCATGGCTCCTGGCATTGCCTCCTGGTCCCATTCTTCATCCCTCGACCTGCATGGCTGCCAATGCTGGTCCTATATATGGCCCCTGCTCCACCCCAACCCCCAACCCCCACCCCCATCCGCGACGCACCCTGCCACCCCCAACCCCCACCCCACCCCCACGCACCACCTGCACTTCCAACCCCCACCCCCACCCCCCACGCACCCCGCCCCCCACTGGACCCATGGCTCCTGGCCCCATTGGCGCCCACAGTCCGCCTACTCACTCTCCTTTTCCCACTCTCCATCCCCTTGACCTACCCCTCATGGACCCAGCTCCCTACCCCTTACCCCTCACACACCCTGCCCCGCCGCCCATGCCCCTCATGGACCCATGGCTCCTGGCCCCATGGCTCCCCTACCCCCACCACCCACGCACCCGCTCCCCGCCCATCTCCGCATACATTCCCCTTGCCCAAGCCCCCCACGCACCCCGCCATGCTTTTCATGGACGCATGCCTCCTGGCCATTCTTCATCCCTTGAGCTGCTCCACCCCCACCCGCAACCCCCACCCCCACCCCGCACGCACCCTGCCCCGCCGCCCGTGCTTGTCATGGGCCCCTTGCTCCCATGACTTTAAAGGGCCCCAGTGCATGCCCAACCCTCCGCCCGCTCCGCCCGCTCCGCTCGCTCCGCCCTCCGCCCTTCCAGCTCCGCCTACTCCCCTCTGGCCCATGCTCCCACTCTCCATCCCCTTGACCTACCCCTCATGGACCCAGCTCCCTACCCCCCCCTCATGGACCCATGGCTCCTGGCCCCATGGCTCCCCATGGCTCACGGTCCACGGCCCATGGATGTGGCTTCTCAGCTGACTTTAAAGGCCCCAGTGCATGCCCGGGCCCTCCGCCCGCTCCGCCCGCTCCGCCCGCTCCGCCCTCCGCCCTTCCAGCTCCGCCTACTCACTCTCCTTTGGCCCATGCTCCCACTCTCCATCCCTTGACCTACCCCTCATGGACCCAGCTCCCTACCCCTTACACCCTGCCGCCCATCTGGCCCCATGGCTCCCCTCCGCCCCTACCCCCACCACCCACGCACCCGCTCCCCGCCCATCCGCCCTTTCCGCATGCATTCCCCCCCGCCATGCTTTTCATGGACCCATGGCTCCTGGCCCCTGCTCCACCCCCCACCCGCAACCCCCACCCCCACCCCGCACGCACCCTGCCCCGCCGCCCCGTGCTTGTCATGGGCCCCTTGCTCCTGGCGTCCCCCAACCCCCACCCCCACACCGAACGCACCCTGCCACCCCCAACCCCCAACCCCCACCCCCAACCCCCACCCCCACCCACCCACACTTCCAACCCCCACCCCCACCCCCCACGCACCCCGTCCCCCAATGAACCCATGGCTCCTGGCCCCATTGGCTCATGGTCCACGGCTCATGGATGTGGCTTGTCAGCTGACTTTAAAGGGCCCCAGTGCATGCCCGGGCCCTCCGCCCGCTCTGCCCGCTCCGCTCGCTCCGCCCTCTGTTTTTCC
>CAJNDS010002298.1:201577-363859 GCA_905221605.1 Symbiodinium natans
CGTTCATCATGTTGCTGCTTGCCTATGTAGGCTATGACATTGTCAATCCACATTACCTTTCGCTGACATTGTCAATCCACATTACCTTTCGCTGGCCGGTCAAGCGGAGCAACCGTGATACCTGAAGTGTTGGTTCTTTTTGATTAGTAGAATCGATCACTGTCGCGACCTATGTTGCTTTCCGAACTGCGTAGGATATAGGATGAAGATCAACCTGGCAATGCCCGACTTTTGCCACGGACGACGGGCGCGGCACGGATCAACCTTTGGATGTGCCCTTTCCTTGAGGTCGGCTTAGCCGAAACGAGTTAAACTCAAGCGCACGCACTGAGGTGCTGCTGCAAAGACCTATTCATCTTCCTTCTGTTGCTGCAGCGCCGTCGCATTGCGGTGGAGTAAGCTGGTCTGGATATGACACGGTACATGTTCTGAGGACGGCAACGCAGTGGTTTCTGCTACGCCTAATTGAGCACCCCACAAGTAGCCTGGCCTTTCAGAATACTGAAGACGATTCAAGCATGGCCAAGTTGCTACATGTGAAGTTTCTACGTTCACCTCGTCAGCGCAGCTCGTTCACCTTCACTGGTGGCCATCCTTGATCAGCAAATTCACATGGCAGTGCTGGAGGCTTCGATACACTAGGTCATGGATTGTGCAGTATTCGTTGTAACTCTAAGGCAAGCGGCAACAATGATCTGCAAGCACATCGCGAAATTTTCGCGCTCCCCCACATCCTGTGAAAAACGCATGTGTCCATTGTCGTCTTCAGAAACAGTGCCCTAAGCTCAGCATGGTGCAGCGTGCCTTGAATCGGAAGGAGAGGCATTCTCCACTTTCGAGCACCTGCGCTGTCACAAGTGCTTCTGTCATCTGTGGTGAGTGTGTAAATGCAGCTTCCCACTTCGGAAGCTCAATCGTTCACGCAGAAATGATGTGCAGATACACGGATGCACTCCATCTACCTACCATACTTCCCCTCCTGTAATCGGTACTTTTGTGCGCTGCGCTTGGTGCACCTCCAGAAACCTAACGCATTGTCGCCAGTGCTCTGCACATGAAGGCGAGATATTAACAGACACTTCGCAGTGGTTGAGCCGCTTGTCCCTAAGACCAAGGAACTCTAAAACGACCTGAGCCTCTTTCAAAGCAAGAAGCCATGTCAAGCGTTGGTGACAGCGAGGCTCATACCACAGCAAGCGTTGAAATTGAAAAACGTTGGCCAAGATTCTTAAACCCAATCTTCGCCGGCAGGTCAAAACTGGACAAGGGCCAAGGCCCTCTTTGCGGCCTTGCCTTGTGAACCCCATTTCGGTTGGTTGGCAATTGGCAAGGCTCGCATGATAAAATCATTATCTTTGTGTACAATCCTTCAGTTGCTTTTTCCACCTGCACTTGCGATGGAAATTCGAGCTGGTTCTGGGCTTCTCTCCACCCCGTTTTAACAAAGCTAGTCAGGGCACAAAAAGAGTACGTCTGTATTTGTTCAGGAAGGCTGGCTACACGAGTGCGGATCTCCTGGTCCGAGTCCTAGTCCACAGGTTCAAGGCAGCTCTAGGTATCGTCCAAACGGCCAGGCCCACCTCCTGAAGGCATCTGTTTTGAGCTTTGCACCTTTTGCAGCTGCACCTTGTCAGACAGGAGTGGCGCTTGCAAAGCTTCAGCCGCGCCGTGCGACGAAGCAACTTTACATGCTTCATTCACAAAAACGAGCAACAACTGTCCTCGCTCAATCCTACTCGGTCTAGCTATCACTCAAAATAGCAGGCGCTGGGACTCTGAGCAACCAGCGGCTCGTTTCTGAAACTCGCGCATCATCACTGATGTTACGGTGGCCTTGACAATTGCCATCCAAGAAGACCCATTCAGTCGGCGGGTGATTATACTTCACGTCATTCTCTGTTTGCACCTTTGCCAACCCGTTCCTGTACGCAAGCAGTCGGACTTGGTCAACTAACTGTTTTCTTCAGTTCCTTAGCAAAAACAAGGAGAACCACATGGCCCCGACGCGTCTAAGATCCCGGCCTGCATGCTGTCCCAAATTGGTAGGAAGAAAAAGTTCCGGGCCTTACAACTTGTTTTCGGTGATATCCAGTGCTCTGCCCAAGAGAGCTGCAGCCAAGGCCCTGGCTTGGAAAAACATGTCCAGTCGAACATCTGTGTGCCCCCTTGCAACCTCGATGAACCTCCAATCCTTGGACTAGCAGACAGCGTTGGTTCAGCTTGGGAGATTCTCATGACTTACTCTCCGAGAAAGCTCAGGCCGAGTCATAGATAAGCCGTTTGCCGTAGCGGAAGCCATCCAAAGTATCAGCCACCACTCGGGCGACACGGCGAACATCGCCAGGTTGTTGGTGACAAATCTGTGATACTGCAGCTTTGTCACCTGTGGGGGGAAGCACGCTGACCTGGTACTTGATGGTGTCACCCACGGCACCCAGGGCGGTTCCAGTGTCAAGGCCGAAACCTACGTCACACTTGAGCTTTGTGGCAAACTTTGTGCTGCTTGATGCACTTGGTCCTTCTGCCTCTTCTTTGGAGGTCACGAAGGCCGAGGTGCAGAACGGCATCCACTGGGGATATGCGTTCACATCGGAAACCATCTGGAACGCAGTCTCGATGGGCACAGAGACATTTCGCTGAATTGCCAGGCAGCGGGCCAACCGATCCTGTGCAGCCATCGTAGTGAACTCGTGCACGTCCTCCGGCTCGTCTAGATCCACGTGTGTGAGTAAGGGGCCATCCAAGGAGCTCCGTCTCAAGTGCAGATTGCCGCGCCGGAGTCCAAGCTCCCGCTCAATGCGATGCTGCTCATCTTCTATTCGTGCGAGGACAGATTGCACATCTTTCTCTCGGACAGCAATGAGCGGCAGTCCGTCCTCTGCCTTCTTATCTGCCAGTCCTGGTGCCTGAGAATGGTCTGCAAAGAGGCCCAGGCGAACTTGGGTCCCAAAAAGGCGAATCTGCAACTGCGACAGCATGAACTGTGCAATGCACAAGATGCGTTGGAGCGCATACCGGTATACCTCTGCTTCCACCAAGTCAGGAACCAGTATTGCCTGAACCTCCGGCTCCTCAAGCAAGGCCTCGACAAGCTCATCGATGGCCTGGCATGCCAACACATATCGACACATCAAACAAATCACCACATTGCGAAAGCTATGCCGCTATGCAGCGATGCGGGAGACCTGCTCGTTCACAGAAAAACGGTGCTCAAAGTTTTCCAGGTCGGCAACCTGCAACTGCCAGGGACCTATGTCTGACCACCTGTGTTCGCTTGCGGAATCTTGCGGATGCACGTTTCGACGGTTCTGCTTCGACTGTTCTGCAGGCATTTCTTGACGTATCTGGAGCGCCTCTTGCAGAACACGTTCCATCGGCAATTGCCTCAGTTGGCTATGGCCAGACGGAGCATCTGAGTAAGCATGACGTGCAACAGTGAATGGACAGGACTGTAAGGTGTGAGCTCGAGTCGTAAGTGCAGAGAATGCCCAAGTATGAAAACCTGACAGGTGTGCGAACTGTGGCTTTCTTGCAAATCATGATGAAGCACCCGCACTCCGCAGACACTCAGCAGACACTCAGCGTCTGCAAAATCCGGGCAAATTCTTGGTGGCAGGCTTGCAGGTGCCTGCCAGGAAATCCGTGCAAACCCTTTCGGACACTTTCAAAGCCTGCATTCCGGTGACGTGTCTGCCATGGGTAGACTGCCTACTTGCAGCATGGCCAACGAAAGATCTGCGAGCTCCAATGTTAGAACATATGTTCGGGCACGACATGCAACTGCATTGAAGCGTCATTGCAGTCTTCACCTGGAAAGCCTTAGCAAAGCTTCGAAGCATTGACACCGCTAATGTTTGCTTCGCTCGCTGACTCGATTCTCCCCGCCAGTGTGCCGACCCCCTTTCACTGCGCACGGGTCGGGAAGTGCCTACCTCCCTCTTCGGAAGCAATTCGTTTTACCCACGGTTTTTGGATGGTTTTCTGCACCCATTCACATATATGGGCTCTGTGCGCGATTTCGAGGCAACTCACGTGGCTTTGAACACGCACTGGGCGAGCATCATCGGGCCCTGCTTTGAAAGAATCGCTTGCCTTCTTGACTCAACTGCAAAAAGCAAGGCCGAAAACGGCAAGAAAAGCAATGACAACCACCCTCAAGGAATGAACCATGTGTGGCCGCGCCAAACTGAACTCACGACTGACAAAGACGACGCAAAACACAGCTAGATCCTTTCTCATCTCGAGACTGGCTGGTGGTCAGGCATGCTGACTTTCAGATTGTCGGAGCCTCGTTTCAAAGCGCAGTGCTTCAAGCATGGGATATGTTCCTGATCTGCCAAGGCTGATTGGGAAGGTGCGTGCTGTTTGCTTTGTGATTCGCTCGTCAGCAATCACAGCTTCAAGGTCCTCTCACTGCGCTTTGTGGCTCAGGTGTGAGATGCATCTAGCTTCGAGAGTCCAGTGGGATGGGCCACGCAGAGAAGGCGCTATGCCAGTGGCAGATCGCCTTGCCCACGCCATCGAACAAGTGGGATGGGCCACGCAGAGAAGGCTCTATGTCAGTGACAGATCGCCTTATCCACGCCATCGAACATCTGAGAAGCCGAGGCAGGTTCTACATGTGCACTCTGCTCCTGATGAAAGTCCTCTTTCATGCTGATGGAGCAACTATGGTAGCATCGGCATGCCTTTAAGAAATATTTGAGTGTTTGTGTCTGCAAGTCCATAAGTGGACTGGTACTTGTGTGTTCAAGCAGGGGAACGACTGAGGCTTTCACTCAAGGCCTGTCTTAGTATCTCGGGAAAACTTGTCCTAAGCCGCCTCTCACACTGATCTTATTCATCTGCTTCTGGTTGACCAGCCCCTTCGTCGAAGTGAGCCCGTCCTAGCCGCAGCATCTGCGTCATCTTGTGACGGCAGGTGTCGAAGTCCTCGTAGGAGGGCATGTCCAACGTGCAAATGCATGTGTGAGCCACCGGCAGGGCTTGCTTGGAAAGGTGGCTGGCTCCAGCAAGCGTGAAGGAATGCTTCGCGCCATTGAAGCCCACCAGCTCGCTGAAGCCCCCCACAGGCACGCGCGCGCTTCCTGTTACGAACTGCAGGAGCTGGGACAGCAATACCTCCTCAGAGGCTGACCAGCCCCTGACGACCCGCCAAAACCAAACCACAACGTCACTGTGCTTGTTTAGGCCATGGGTGTAAGCGGTGTGCTTCTCCCAATCGTCTACCGAGAGCTTGCCGCCCAAGCCGGAGAGCAGCTGTGCGATTTCAACCGGGGTCAACAACCCGTGCATCTCCTGCCGCAGATCTTCTGGGAGAACTTTGCTCACACCCCTAGCCATTGCCTGAATCTGAGGCGTGATGCCCTTGTAAAGCCTCCAGTCCGTCAGCTTCTCGACGAAGGCCTGCTTATTTTCGTCCGTGACAACGTTCACGGCGTGCTCGCCGTCCTCCCACAATGCCACCTCAGCTGATCCAACTTTGGGAAACGGCCTTACGTCGCATGCCCGATCTTCTCCATCCAGGCGATGCTGTATGTAAACCACAGGCGGCAGAGGTGGTGGCAGATCTTCCATGCGCACGTCTGCCTTCTTCTCCTTCTTGTCCTGACGCACTACCTTCCCTTCCTCCCCCTCTTCGCTCTTTTCCACAGGCTTTTCCACGGGTTCTTCTGCTCCAAGCGGGTCAGAGAAGACAAGATCGACACCGAGCTGGTCGATGGGATTAGCGAGAAGCCACTGCACCTTGTGACGGAACAGCTCCTCGTCCATGTCGGCAAGCGTAGCTGTCAGCCGATCGGAAGGAAACCCAAACAGCAAGGCACAGACGTGGGGATGAAGCGGGAGGTCAAGTGTGCAGTTCTGCCACAGTGCAAGACCTACCAAGCATCCGAGAACCTCGAAGTCCATCTGCCAGCCTTTGTTGAGGAAGGGCGCCGCAGCATCTGGCCAGAAGGTTTGCCTTTGGTCATAACTTCTGAGAAGCCTCAACCTGGGTTCGAGATACACATCTCTTGCCACCAGGTCCATCCACTCTCGCGCCACGGCACTTCCGACACCTTGCTCGCCTCGGAAGCGCACCTCGAACTCGCCGCAAATGTCGGGACTGCCGATCCCGATCTTCTGTGTGAACTGGTGGCGGAGAGCTTCGAGCTGCTTCTCGGCTGAAAGCCAGCGGTCTGACTCAACAAAGGCCTCAGATTCGAGCACAACATGCAGAATCCAAAGGAGCGCAGACCAGCTGTGAGACCTCTAAGACCGGGGCCAACGGCGGCTCTGCCAGATCTCCGTCCGTGGAGGTCGCCTGCTGCGTGCGATGATGACGCACCTCCAGTCTTGAAGTCTGAACAGGGCCCCGTGCTGATATTCTCTGAGCTCAACTTGCTGGCCAAGTTGCCAGCCGGCGTGTCAGCCACACACGCTTCTCTGGCACACTCATCCGTTGAAGTAGCTTCTCCAACTCGTCGGTGGCCTCGCCGTGCGCAGAGAGCGCCTCCAAGAGACTCCACGCCTGACAAAGTTGACAAATCCCGCAACTCTACTGGTAGGAGCCACTGTGCACGGTAAGACATAGGAAGGGAGGTCTGGCTGAATGCTCGCCAGGCAAGATGCAGGAATGATGCTGTGTGTTCCCCGGACACGACTCGGGCAAAGCGCCGAGTGAAGATCACAGTCTGCATCCGGTTTTCTTCAGTTTCCCTAACCCCCTCCCTGAGTTCGCAAGGGCCCCTTCCCCCCACCCCTGCCTTTCCACTCCTCTGACCCCAGCTGGAACCCAAACTCTTTCGACCCAAACTCTTTCGGCCACCTGTACAGATACTTCTCACTGGCTTGCGCAGGGCTTGAGCCATCACCCTCGAGAACGAACATTTATAAACAGTCGCCCTCCAAGCGAGCTCATGCTTGCGTCTGTCCGGGGTTTAAACTTTTTAAGGGTGGTGCAGGACTCGAGATGGTTTTTGACACGGCTTGGGGGCTCGCTTCTCTTGTGACTGCTCGCACCCGTGCCGGCCAACGAAAAGTGAACATTGGCAGCGGCCCCACGACCAGGGGTGATGATATGCTTGCCCCCAAGATTACAAACGAAGCCCAGATGAGGACTTCTGAGGGTGTGGCTTCATGATGCAAAAGTCAAACTTCATTACGACTAGGGCACAGGAAGGATTTCACAGGGTGTGGTCTGTAATATAAAGTTCTAATTCGTGTTAATTACGAATGAGGCTTCGAAGAGGATGTCTTTGGGATGTGGCCTCTTACAGTAATATGACTGTTGGAACTGGGTTTAAGTACGAACGAAGCTCAGATGAGGAAACCTTAAGGTGTAGCCCTTGTCATACACAATTCTACTGACA
Source organism: Symbiodinium natans (assembly GCA_905221605.1). Lineage (NCBI taxonomy): Eukaryota > Dinophyceae > Suessiales > Symbiodiniaceae > Symbiodinium > Symbiodinium natans. Next base: position 208,930 of record CAJNDS010002298.1, read on the forward strand.
TTTAATGATAATGAAGAGGCCCCAGATGAGGATTTCATAGGGTGTGTGGCCTTGAAATCCAATTGTAAGTAGATCTAAGTACGAATGAGGCTTAGAAGATGATATCTTAGTGTGTGTGTGTGGCCTATTGGTATAAAACTGTTTGTTTACCTGCGAACTAAGCCCAGATGAGAATTTCTCAGGGTGTGGGCTTCTCAAATACAATCAGTTTTTTGAAAAAAAACAGCTCTCATGATGTGTTGTTACGAGAAGGCACCGGGAAGAGCACTCATAGGGTATAGCCTTTCAATATAACAGCCAAAAAGAGAATTCATTTCAGTGTGGTCTTTGCATTTAGATCTCTGATATACCTTGTTGCGAATGAGGCCAGAGGATTTTATCAAAGGAAGATCTCTAAGGGTGTGCCCTGCAAAATACATTTCGATAAAACTAAACGGGAACTGATGTGGCCGAAAAGCTTTCCGACATAGATCGTGGGAGGGGGGGATCGTGCCGTGCGCTTCGATTGCTGCGATTGCTTCAACTTGTCAACAGCCGATTCCTGGGCGACATCGGCAATGCGCCCACCAGCCAGCGGCCACGGCGGCGGAGAGGGGGAAGTGGTAGACGTCAACACCGACCTGGGTGGCTGTGGAGGACTGGGTGCCGGGGTCTACTCGGCCTTTCCGAGTCTTTCCTAGCACTTCACTTCAATTTCACTAACATGATTAATGTTATTTATATTGTAAGTATTAACAGGAACAAAATCATCAATATTATTCATATTATTCGAGCGCTCAGGCCTGACGATGACCACCTCGGAGTCCCGCGATCTCGTGCCCAGGCTCGCGCCATCCTTGCCGCTGATCATGAAGGCCGGTATTGAAGGCAGCTTCTCCCCGAAAAGTCCCATCCGGAAGGGCTCCATGGCATCGAGGTCGTTGAAGACAATGACCGCGGAAGCGCCTGCTTGCTCGGCAGAGGACACGGCCTGTGCCCAGTTGTGAACTTTCTGGCTGGAACGAATCGATCGCCTGGACATGAGGACAGCCTTATTTTTCATCCTGTTGTCCAGGAGGTATTCGGCAGAACCCACGGGGAAGCCGTCGAGCTCGTGGAAAAGCAGCAACCTCTGGGCGGCAACTGTCTGCCATCCCGGAGGTGAGCCGTACGCTTCAGCCGCTTCGGGCCCTGATGAGGACTCTGCGGCCGTTGCGTGCGTTGCAAGTCCACTTGCCGAATCCATCTCGGCCAGAACGTTCCGGTTCCAGGCTGCTGGAACTGCTGCGTAGCTATGTCTTTTCTCGGTGTCGTCTGGCTCAGAGCCCGACTCCACTGAATGGACCGTGGCTTGTTCTGCCAGGAGGCTGGCCTTCGATTCAAAATTCGCAAGGGTGACAAGATCTGGTACATGGGCGCGGTCAACTGTGGGGCAAGCCTCAGGTGCAGAACTGGTGCAGACTCGGAACAGCACAACTACTTGCAGACATTAGGCATCACTAGTATCGAACATGTATCGAACGCTCTGACCGTGCAGCACAGGAGCAAGCTCCTGAAAAAGCTCATGGTGAAACTCAGCCCAGGATGGTACCAGGTCATCTTCATGACCTGCAAAAAGATTCTGGGCAATCACGCCTTCGACCATCTCAGGCTCTCCCTGTCCGAAGATGGGAGTCTCTTCTGACATGTCTTGCATGTCCGATGAAGCACTGGAGGCCATTTGGATGTCGCCGTCGTGCTCGCTGGGCAGAGCATCGCTGGCCAAAGCATGCGCCAAGGATCGCGCGGCACATCGGATGCCGGCCCTTGCCACCGGGCACTTTGCGTCAAACAGGCAGTGTAGCAAATCCAGTGCAGCCATGTTCGTGCATGCTGCAAGAGACAGTTTGCTCAGCAAAGGAACTCCCAGCCACAGGCCGCGCAATAGTCGCGACTGGCCATCACCATCTGGATCCGCCTTTGCCAGAGCCTTGAGAGCTCGGCAGGCATAAACAGTGAAAAGAGCATCACCTTCAATGAACAGGAATAAGTAGCCCAGAGAGTTCATGAGCCACTCTCCAAGCCTTTGGGGTGGAGGTGGCGGTGGATCTGGGATCCAGCGCAAAAGGGTCGGAATCCCAGCGGAGGAGGCGGCACTCAGGATACTAGCAAGGTTTGGGTCGTTGGCAAGGATCCTCGACAAGTCAGCCGTCGGACCCCGACTAAAGCTCGAAGCGGCTGGACCAGATGCTGGACCAGCAGCATCTCCCGAAGGCACCGGTGGCGCCGGCAGCCACGGTGCTGATGTGATATTCTCCGCGACCGGCACATTCGGGTCGCCAGCTGCTGCCACAGCAGCGGCGGCAAACCGCATTTGCTGGCGCCAGGCCCTGAGCGGTTGCCGACTCATCTGTGCAGCTCGCCACCATGGGACGTTGTTCGCCCGAGCGGCTTCCCATGTTTCCTCTGTAGCTTCCTCCATTGGCTCGTCCTCGACTTGTTCAAAAAAGTCGTCATCCTCATCAGTACCGAAATCATCGCCGAAGAGATGAGGCGCAATGAAAAAGTCAACCTTTGCTTGGGTCTTCATCACTGCTGCTGCCACTCCCGGCATCTGAAGGAGAGCAACGAGCCCAAGCGGGGTGGCGTGATAGTCTCGAACAGACAATGTAAGCCACTGACAAAGCTGAACTGTGTCTGGCCAATTTTCGCACTCAAACTGGATCAAAGCCATAGGCTTCCCGATTTCGAAGAGCCTTTCTAGATAACAAGCAGCGGCCTTCCAAGGAACTGCGCAGCTGCATCCGAAGACCTCATCCACCTCACGCTCTGGCTCAGGTCTTGCATCGACCAGCCAGCGCAACAAGCCTCCCAAGAGCTGCCGTACTGCAAGCCTCCGCAGCCCCTCATCGGCATTCGGACATGTCGCGAGCATGATCAGGGCACTACCTGCATGCTTGGCAAGACCATGGTGGATCTGCCAGCCGATCCTCAAAGCGAGACTCAGGCCTTCTACTATACTTCTGGCATTCTTCAACTTTGTCGAGAAGGATTTCGGTGCGCCAGACACTAGCTGCGCGCACGCATGGACAATCTGTTCATAAGCATCGCAGAGGCGGGGCGAGTCGAACAACACCGATGTATTTACGTGCAGAGTCTGGGCCAGCAATGAAAGCTGCGCATCCAGCACCTCTGCATTGCTTTCAACGAAGGTATCAGTGGTTCTCTGAGGGTCCTCAAGAGTTCTGAAAAGATTTTCAAGGCCCAGTCTTGCTGCGAAGACCAGCTCCTTGAACTGCTGCAGGATGTTCGGTGGTGGCTCCGCTTGGACGGCCGAGAGTTGCTGTTTTAGCTCCTCATGGCTGGGTTCGAGGGTCAAGCCGGTCTGGAAGCTGGCAGCGGCATCAGCTGCTCTTCCCAATGCAATCTCAGCCTTCCCTTTCACCAGCCAGCCCTCAAGGCACTTGTTGTCCAGGGAGACGCAGGTCTCTGCATCATCGAGTGCTTCAATGTGCCTATTGCACTCGTTGTGGGCCTGTGCACGGGCCAGATACAGAGTTGCATCTGGAGGATTGAGAAGGACGGCTTCACCAAGCAGAGCGAGAGCTTGATCTGCGCTGTCTGCCGAGCGTGCTCTCTCTGCCAGACTTTGAGACTCAATAGCTGCTTCAGGCGAAGGATGGTTTCCTCTGCCAGGGTCAAAGTTGAAAGATCTTGAACCCATCTGTTTATGATGCTCATTCGTTCTCAGGCGCCTCCTATTTTAAGCTCAGGCTGCTGATTAGCATCTCGTCATCCTTATAGTTGGTTCTTGCTGCAACAGACCCTCAGATATGATATGTTTGTAGCTTCTCTCCACTGCTCCCTCCCCACTTCCCCTTGTTCCCCATGGGCCAACACCCAAAAAACCCGGTAGGTCCTGGGTAGAGAGGAACCATCAGCAAGTGCCCATAATCGGGCGGGCGCCGTGAGAGGCGTCCCCGCCGCACGAAGCGCAGAATCAGTGCTCCCAGGCGGCCGAGCGATTTCGCCCAGCAGCCCACTTTGCGGCACAGCCACAAGGCGGAGAGGGTAGTGCTCAGACCGACCAATCTGGACAAGATCACTTGGGGCTCGCGGAACCAGGGCATGGCGCCATGAGGAAAGCTTGTTTCCTTGACGAACGTCCTCACGAAGGCTGTGTGTGTGTGATAGAGTGCTATGCCGGTGATTCCGGCAATTCATTCACGTCATGCATTTATAAAACTATTTACAGTCCATGCTGGCTTGCTGGGATAATGAAGGTGTTGAAGCAGCAGTTGCTTGACTCTTTGTCCAACAGCTCTAGGTGAATGTGATTGAATTTGGCTGTCAGGGACATGAGAAAGCGTGAGGAAAGCGGGCGATTCATGTATACATGTTCTGGAATCTTCAATCGCATCCTGCCACATGGCACATAGACATACATGGACCGCATGCAGCTGCCTGGCGAATGCCGCACTGACAAGATTTGAACAGATGTATGCCTTTCAGAGGTGAGATCTTCCAGCAGCTGCAAGATCTGAGTCATCAACTCAAACTTCGTCACAACGACATGCGCTGCTACGAGACGAGTACTGGGCTCCGCTGCTGTGACATTCTGCTACTGGTGCCAGTCTTCAACGCTTGATCGAGTAAATACTCTTGGGTTACGTTGCGGTCGTGTCGCTGAGGTCCGTGCCATCAACGAGCAGTTTACAAGTAGCTGGCGCTGCATGCCGTCCAGGATCGGTGGCGCCTCCAGATCCTGCACAAAAGATGCCATCTCCTATTGTCCCGTGAGCTTGTCGACCTTGATTTCGACCGCAAGATTCAAAACGACGAGAGGGGGGTTAAGATGGGTTAAGGGGTTGGGGGCCCGTCGGAGAAGCGGGACAAGAGCTGGGCAAGTGGAGTAAACGGGCGGGGCAAGAGGGGCAAGTGATGGGGACAGTGGGGCGAGCATTCTTAATTTTACCCGCTCTCGGACTACAGTCATAATATGGAGCTGTATCTCCAAAGGCAGACAATGCTACAGCATGAGTTCTTGAAGCCAGGTATCCTTGGGTCCTTACACCAAGGCTTTGGGGTGAAGGCAGGCTTGGGTGACTTTTTGGGCTTTTTCAAGGATCGTGGGTTTGGGATTGAGGTTTGAGAGCTCGTGAGGTTTGGAGCTTGGGTTTGAATGCGGGCCCTGCCCTTGACAAGGAACCCTGCGCGCCCTCTTGCACGGTTCTTTCTTTCTTCCGCATTCTTCTAGTTGCGACAGCACAGTTTCGAAAAAAAGTTTCCGCGACGCAACACGGCCTTGCTCTTGAGCATGCGGTCAACGAAGGCTTCGACCTAAGTCGACGGTAAGAAATGCAGCAGAAACGAAACGAGTCCGAAGGCAAATGCCTGCTGTATGCCAACCGCCGTCGGCTGGCGAGGCACCTTGGAGGTGTGGTGAGAGCAGTGCACCAGAGATGGCTGGCGCAGCTGGCGCAGCTAGTGACGTTGCAGCTGCCATCTTCACCCGCAGTCGTGTGACTGCATCGAAACCACAGCAAGCCACAAAAAATGTCTAGGAGCGGGGCCTTCGCGAGATGCTCAGAAAACTGCAGCGCATCACGCAGGATTGGGCAGCAGTCGTGGTCAACACCAGTGCGACAAAGGTAGGTTAGTTGTTTAACATTTTGCTGCTGATGAAGACTTTAAGAGAGGTGCTGCACAAATCTTCACTGCGGCACTACGCCATAATTCGCTGGCTCGTCGGTGCTCATGCGCGCATCCTCTATCAGCTGGCACCTCGCGGAGGGCCTTAACACGCAGCACGTGTCCCCAGATATTGGTTCCATTCACCTGGCAGCCGAGCTGGCTGTACTATGTCCAGTAATCAAGTTTTCACGAGAGCAGTGCACTTGGCAGAGCTGGTGTTGGTGCAAAAGGCAGTTGACCAAACTAGGCCGCCTTCCCCTGAAATACGCAGCATCAGGCAATGCCATGCGAGGCGGTGCCACGAATCCCCTTGCATCCCCTTGCTCTAGCAGCTTTAGCAGCTTTCGTGCCTCGGTCAATGCTCGATCAAAAGCGAAGCAAATGATGCGCACCACGTCGCTGTACAACCTGCAGGCACCCCCTCTCATCCTGTCACCCAAGTTGCGTTGCAGAAGCTGGCTGAATGTATAAGTGTCGGCACAAGCAGAACGTAGCAGAACACAGCAGAACCGGCGAAGGCTTTGCAATCGGCGCACTTCTTCTCGAAGAAGACCGGCCCCAGAGATCGGAGGCTACCTGGGTCACCAGAGACAGAGAGCCGTGCCAGAGGCTACCAGAGGCTGCAGATGTGTGGGAGGTTGTCACTTTGAATACCTTTGAGTATTCTTACCGCGACAACAACAACCGGCTCCATGCCACTAATATTCACTATTGCTACTGGCCTCATACCGGCTCGCCCAGCAGCATGGCAACATCCTATGTCGGCCCACGCAGGTCCATACCCAGACAGAGCATCTTGACTCGTGAAACACCTTCTGAAGCTGATCGGGACCTGTGGTTTCACTGTGTCTGCTGAGATCTCAATTGTGCTGGGCGTCCGGCCGTTTGCTAGCATCCAGTCCACGTAGTCCTGTCACAAGCGGCGCTGGAATTTGAACTGCACAGAGCTCTTCTGTTCAGTTTGTGCATGCTGCCCTCAAGCTCACGCCTGCCACACTGAGTTGAACTACACAATCCCAGAACAGAGCAGGGCTTTTGGACCTGTCTCGACATGTTTCTAAGAGGTGCTAACCCTTTGAAACTTCTGACCTGGACTTACATTCCGCGCCTTCCTTGAGCGCATAGTAAATGGTCTAATTAAAAGGATTAGGAAAATACTATTCTTGTATTCGCCTGTTAAGTAGTTTATAATCTTTTAGGGGATTCTTTGTCGTTATCTTATTGTTCCCGCGAGACAAGGGTAAAAAGGATTTCAATGAACTGGCTTTTTCTACACTCAACATTTGGTTTCTTCTTCATTTTCTATTATGATTTCGTCTTTCTTCCTTTTTCATTTCTTGTCCAATTAATAGAATTGTAGAAAAGAAGAACGAAGTGAATACAAATATAATATGCTAAAATACTATATTCTGAGTAGTTTTACAAGTGAACTTAATAAATGCACTAAAAGACCATAAAGTATATTATAAAGAGAACTCAATTATACTAAAAGTGAAGAATAATAAAAGAGAAGATAAAAAATTTGAAAATGAGAAATAGTAAAATATAAGAAAACAAAGTCCCAAAGAATATATTTATAGGGGCTTACAAAATTATTACAATTACAATCTCTTCTAAAACTACTTTATTATTAGCATGCCCGGGCAGTAAGAAAAGAATAATTAAAAGGCCCGGGGCAAAAACCTTAATTAAAAATGCAAGAAAGCAAAGTGAATAAAATATATTCTTTCTCCGATTCATAATGAGTCCACCATAATAATATGAACGTAACCATAAGCCCTGTCATGCAAAAGCTGGATTTACAAGTGAACGGACGTAGCGTTAGAATGCATGTTTTGTTCATTCACGAAGGAGTTTACGTTTCACTTCGTAAGCCATTAGTAAAAGCATAAAGTACGTTCATTAGGAGTACAAAGTTGTGTCATTCTTTTCATTTCGTGTTTCACTCACTAGTTTCGTTCACACTTTATTCAATTTATAACGGGCATATTTTAAGACTTCTTTTTGCCCGCTTTTTCCTGCGTTCCTTTCACACCTTATTTTAATTCACGCACTTTACTACGCTCGTTTGTAATTAAAATAATGTGTTCACTTCACTCTTTTAATTCACTAAATTAGTCTTTTAATGGAGGATTCTGTAGCTAGACCACATCTTACGTTCATTTCCTAATTATAGAAAGCCATTAATAATACTACTTAAGGAGACAAAAGACCACAGTTGATGCACCATGAATATAACTATGAAGTGAACACTAAGAATATAATAATAATGGGCCCTTTGCCAACATCCTATTTTCCCCGGAGCTTATTATTAATTGCATGAACGTAGTGAGCGTGATAAGAAAGAAAGGGAAAAAGACTATTAAATTCACTAATTGTGCCCTTTTGCAATCAGCCAGAGTAACGTGTTGAAAGGGGCACACCAGGTGAAGAGGTGAACTCCAGATAAACGGAACCTGTGAACGGCGACCCCAACTTGGAGTCTCTACGCAAACCATGAAGAGCCTCGACAGGATCTCGCTGAAGAGAATTCTGCTTCATGCGCTCTCCCTGCACCAAACTGCTCTCCAGGGACTTCCAGATCCGAGGCTGAGATACGTCCACCGCCGCACAGCTTTTGATTTTGGGCTGCCGCCCCCTCCACCCCCTCCCAATCTTGCAGAAACGCCAATGCCCAGAGAGCCAGAGAGCCTCTCGCATGAACTGCACAAAGCCTTAGTGCAAGCAGTGATGGTCAACAAATCGCATACCTTCAAAGCCTCCTGCTGCGGTGCTCTTGTGACAGAATGCTTGATAGGAGAAGCGAATTCAGATGACGCAACTTGATCCGGGTGCTTGGCGCTTTGGCGTCAGCTGCAGTGTAGCTGGTCCTGTCTTGAGCATAAACAAGGACGCCAAGGGCAAACTCTGTCATCCTTTGCTTGTCGGCTTTTGCAACCCATGCAAAACACAGCATCCAAGAGGTCCTTTGCCGCGCGCAGCGGCCATCCCAGCTGCTGAGCGTAGGTCTTTCAAGACCTGAAGCACATTTCAAGTGTGCGGAGCTTGCACAGCGCGTCTTCAGATCCAGTTCCGCAACTGCAGACGTTTACATGACAGCTTGCTGCAGCAAGCTGTTGCAGTTTGAGCACCTTGAGTGTGTTCCAGTGAGCGTCGAAGGGGCCGACCACACGAGTGCGAAGGCCGGCCTTGCGGGTGAGGTAGGCTACAGGTGCAGTGAAGCTGCTCAAGACTTCGAGAGTGATTCTTATGCAACGTCTCCAGGCCTTATGCAGGACAGTTGTAGCTCCTTTGGCCCCAGACTGCAGGGCAGACATCCAGGACCTTGATGGCAGAAAACAAAGCACCCCTCATATTCACACAATCTCCCCATGTACGGTACAATTTGCTTAAGGCACCGACTGATGCGAAACGGACGCAAGGGACTTGCCGACCAAATCTTTGGCCTGGAAGCTTCAGGGCTTTCAGGGCGTAGGACTTCTTCTTGCAATCAAGTGCTTGAGGGGGCGGAGTGCATACTTCGAGGTATATATGGCCATTCACGGTCACTGTAGGCAACCACTACCCCATTCCCCTGGAAGTTCAGCAAGCACACACCCTAAACCCAAACCCCACGACGGCACCTCTTTGACATGCAAAAACCCAGAAAACGATCCAAAAAGGAAATCAAGGCCTGACTCTACATCGTAATCCCCCAAACCAACAGGAAAATCCAAGGGGCTTGGTAGTATCCATCCAAGATCTGTTGCTTCCTCTGTCGGCCCAGGGTTTCCTCCAACGAGCAAGCCGAAGCCAACGTGGTGCTCTGGTTGAAAGGCTTCAACAGACTTTTCAAACCTTCTAGCGGGTCTTCACTTGGCGGGCTGGCAACGCCCCCTCTCCCCACCCACCCACTCCCAACCCCAATCCCCTCCTACCCGACACCTGCCACCGCTCGCTCCCCCATATCCCTCCCTGTTCGTGTGGTGATTGGGGTTAGGGGGTTAGGGTTTAGGGTCCCGGCAGCACCCCTGCCCGTGGTGTTGTGGTTGGGCTCTAGGTTCTTTGTTTTCGGGTTGCATTCGGGTTTGAGGGTGTGAGGCTTAATTTGGGGTTTAGGGTAATTTTAGGCGTAAGGCTTTGAGGGGCATTCTCAGAACTGTGGCGCTTTTGGAACACGAAGAAGCTACGAGTCGGGACAGTTGAGTTTTAAATTTCTTCTAAGAGCCCAATGCCTTGTACTGTCCACTGCTAGCACGGAGGCCGTAACATTTCGGGTTTTGTTGCACTTTCGTATTGGGACAATGCAGCGTTCTCCCCAAAATATTCGGACATTGCCGCTTTCCATCTTCCACAAGTAAAAACAAGCTGTACCGTCCAATGTCTAGACCTCAAAACGTGTGTTCTGCGTTGTTTGACTGATTTCGAAAAGCTCAAGACCCTGTACTGCCCCAAAGTCTTGGGCAGCACTGATCCGGGCGGGAGGCTCTCAACACCTTGGTTTTTGTGGAGCTAACATTTTCGGCCAGGCCTCCAAACATTGGGATGGAATAACTTTCTCGCGTTTTGTTGGGCAGTCAGGCCCACACGGGTTGCCTTCTGTTTCATCAGGCATTACAGAAGGACTCAGTTATCTCCGTTACAATGCGAAGGCCAGACGCATGTTCCCCTGCTTCTTGCGTATTATCTGTTACTGGTAGGAGGAACTTCCCTATTCTTCTGTGAAGCCAGACCCCTGCTACTTCATTTGTTTCAGGGAATGCATGACCAAGGAATTTTCTGAGTTTCATACCGAAAGAAGCAGGATCCATGACTCTGTATGACTCTGTTCCGTCGTCTTTTGTGTCCCTCTCAGATCCTCTCAGCAACTGCATATTTATACACTTCAAGCGCCTCAACAGGAGGTAGCTTCAGCGCCCACAGGCCGAGCTCCTCCGCTGCCTTGGCTCCCTGGGTCAGGGCTTTCAACGCTGTCGAAGCTCGCATTTCATTGAAGCAACTCTCTGTGTCTCTCTCTCTCTCTTCTTCTTCTTCTTCTTCTTCTTCTTCTTCTTCTTCTACGGGGCTTGCGGGGAGCAGAACCCCCCCCTGCGCGCAGGGCGCGCCCAGAATGTATCCAAGGTCTGCGCGACGCTATGCGCGACTGAGACTGTGGGCGTTTGTTGAGGTTCTCCCGAAACACCAAACAGAAACACCAGCGTGTGACCTCTCTCTCTCTCTCTTCCTCTTCTTCTTCTACCCAGCGAAAAGCCCGCGAAAGGGACCTTCTTCCTTCCTTCCCTCGCACTTAGCCCCCGGAGGGGCCGCCCAGAGGGCATGCAGTCTCTGCGATCCAGTCGGTGAGAGTTGGCCCCTAGGAGCTGCGGTTGACGATTACATGATTACCACGTTGCCAAACCCCCGCCCGGACAGCTCCCAGGTCCCAGAAAGTTAGATGTCCTTTGGGTTGGAAAGGGACCTCTCCCTCTCTCTCTCTCTCTCTCTCTCTTTTCGTGACATGTGCTTTCAGATCACATAAACTCGGGCCTTCGATGCAAGCCGATCCAGCGGCCTCATGCCTCAGTCTCTGATGTCTCGGGATGTCTCAGGATGAGGAGCGTTTGAGGCTCCGGACCGAGCTGCACGAGGTGCCTGGAGACCTAATGCAAGAGTCTTCTTCTTCATGGCTAGGCTGTGATCTCGATCAAACGAGGGCAGTGAACGAGCTGCTTTCATGTGCTCTGATGCTGACCTTGTCTGAATCAGTTTTGATCCTTTCTTGTGTTCAGCGGCCAGGTGGGCGCTCTGCACGGTTGCTGACTGCATGGAGCATTGAGAACTTCTTCGTCCAAAAACTCGAACATGCACCATCGCAACCAAACGCAAGCAAACGGTGGACTGAAGTGACATTGACTGTTAGTTTGCTCTCGAAGCAAATCACATGGTGCTCTTGCTTTCACTATTATTATTTGCTGGTGGTGGTTGGGGGGTGCGGTGGAGGGGTGCGGCGTCGGGGGGGTGACTTGGGGTGAGGTGTATGCTAGTAGGATGGGAAGGGTGGCGTGCTGCAGCGGCCGCCATTCCCTTTCCGTTCAGCTTCTGACTTGAATGAATGGCAGTGAACGACGATAACCTCTATATATACATGTTATCTCCATCATCGATTTAATTTTCGCTCAGCTCCCACCTACCTTAGCTGCCTTAGCTCTGCAGTCAGCCAGCGGCCTGGATGGATTCCAACACCACCTCAAAATGTCAGGCTGATCTCATCACGAGCCGGGGCAAAGACAGGTCAGGATTTTAAACGTGAAGGAGGAGTGGAACATGAACTGATGAAGTCGCCGCCTTTGTTGCATTTCGCATGGCCTGAACAGGGTGTCATTACGGTGATACAGCTGGAAAGCTCACTTTTCATTCTGAACATCATGAAGGCACTTTGGCGCCTGAATGCCGCTTCTCCGACCCGATTGCCTCGCGGCAAGCGAGACTACAGCAAGGATCCCAGACTCTTGGAGGTTCAGCGGCGGCAAGTAACTGCTTTTCAAATTTCAAACTGTGCAAAGAGTTTCAAGATAAGGTGAAACGTTGTGCTTGGCTGTCCATCACCGATCATGGTGACACGTGCGTGCCAATGTTGCCGCACATACAGGACTGTTTAAAATTCAGGTCAACATGCATTTCATTGACCTAGCAAAGTCCTTCTCATCTGCATACCCCTGTGGCGAGGTCAAGGCTCAACCATACTGTGACTGGCACTGTCCGTCAGCTTGTTGCAACTTCAGGTGGACCAACAACATGGGAGATCTCTCAGCTACATCAGGAGGCATCCAGAACGGCAGCCGCTCACGCCTCCGGGTTCAATCTCTCAAAATTTGCTTAAGCTCTTTCTCGCGCTCAGCAACATACAAGTGGCAGGCTGATATTTTGCAAGGCCCAACGCCTCGAGCGCCAGTGTCCACACCATTGGCAAGCCGGACTAGCTGGTCCTCAAGAGTCTCGCGCTTGCGAGCGTGTAAATACACCACAACCACAGCACCTAAGCATCTGAGAGCCCGGGCCATCTGAAGACTGGTGACGCCCTTCCCATCCTTTACGAACATTGTCCTGCCGGAGGGCAGGATGTGACAATGTGCCGCCAAAGCCTGTCTCGTGCACCTCTTGCCTAGGACCAGGTGCTCCGTACGCCAGCAGGTGTTGGTATATGCTGTGCTATGCAGTGCTTCGCCACATGCAGTTGTCCTCTTTTGTGGGCAGAACAATGGTGCGGTCTCACGCAGTGTCACCACTTGGGTCTGCGTACAAACCCACTTGGTGCATCTTCGCTTGAACACGGCTGTTGCTAGCGGGGCTCCAGCAGCCTTGGACAGTAAAACCTCAAACGTCCGTGTATGCAGAGCACGGAATGACCCAGCCGATAGCATCACACTAGCCGATCTGCTGTGAGAATCTGCTGACGTTTCTGCCACTCGTGCTGAAGCGCAGTGCAATACTCAGCTATGCTTCCTCAATTCCGGTCTGCTATCGGCATTCTGCAGGGCACACATCGCACGAGGCATCAGGTCATGTCTCAAAGATCTGTACAGTTCAAGGAGCTGAAGGTCCTTAGCTCATCGGAGCTCCTTCGCAGCAGGGAGTGGGTCTCCGTATCGGTCTTAGGCCCTCAGCTCCTCCTTCGGAATTTGCATCTCCCCAGGGCCCTCTCAGGTAGTCGGAGAAGGACCGTGGTGAAGCCAGACCACACATCCCAAAAGACATGTATGCAGCTGTACGCTCCTAAAGACCTATCCTCAGAAACCTTCGGCCTGCATCCAATGCTTGGGCTTGGGCGTTTCCTGCCGCCTCAAGCCTCAAAAGGCAGAAACTTGTTCAAAAAACACATCTGAAGGCTAGCTTTTTTTGTTCATGTGGAGCAAGCCAAAAGCAGACTTACGAGAGCTCAGGCAATGTGATGTCACCTTGCGACATCCACTGCGCTGAGCGTGCTATTCCGGCTAATCCCCAATCTCTGCATTTTGCGCTGGCGTTATGCGCGGCCTGTCAGAACAGCTTGTGATCTCCGCGACATGAGTGTGCTTTGGCCAATACAGCTCAAAATGCAGCTCCGAAAATGCAGCTCGAAAATGCAGGCTAAATGCAGGGTCTACTGAAATGGGCAGTGGGTGCAGAACCCGACTGTGCCCAACAGTCCAAGAGGTTCAGTTCGTCGCCGTGGCAAAGAGCGGGTAAAAGTGGTAATAAAGGATTGTGGAGGCAACTTGGGGGTATATGCTGGCATGTTTCTAGTGGCTAATCCGATGAGGACCAGGTGCCTTCTGAAGGCGGGACAAGGCGGGTTGAGTCGCTTGGAAAGGAAGGTGCTGCGGTTTCTCGTCGGCAGGCACAGCCAATATGTAGCCGCGGCAGCTTAAAACTTGCTTCAGCCTGTTACGCAAACGATTTCATGGGAGCAAATCTGACATCATCTGGCTGGGCATACACATCACTACACCTCTGCTTGGTAGTTTGACGAGGGTGAACTGCGTGAACTGCATATTGGCTTGAGGCACCTGGTGCCCGTGCAGCACCGATTGCGCCAACACCTTAAAATCTGGGTAGATACACCTTTTGGCAAATGCCATCAGAGTGCCAGACTCTTCTCGGCTCTGGCACTTGATAGAACGCAAGCATCCGATAACGAAGGGATCAGAGAACCCGAACCCCAGTAAACCACAAAAGCACGTCACATCTGGACTGTGCCCGCTACAGGCAACCTTTAATTGCATGGGGTTGCATGTCCGTTCCTCTCATTTCGGTGCTTGCACAGGCGGTGCCTCTCCGTGCTAGACCTTGGTCTATTTCACAAGCTTTGCGTGGCTGCGCGTCCAACCACAGCCAGTTGGACTGCTGGAAGCGAGGACGTCTCATCCAGTCAATGCGTAGCATCGCAGCCACAGGCGCATCATGCAGCAAAGAACGATCAATGACTCATTACATGTGCCTTGCTAACACTGTTTGGACTAGATTTCCATTTTGTCAGGTTTCTTTCACTGATTGGCACCATTTTTCACGCCAGATCAGTGAAACCGCCTCATGTGCACTGCCGCATCCTCAGCTAACCAACCCTGGTGGCCCTAGAATACGAGAGACACGCGCAAGACCAAGCAAGGTGAGCATAAGCCACGGCCTCCTTCTTGCAAACGACCAGGCTGCCAGGTACCGCAAGCTTAGGCTGTCAAGTCACATCGGTATCTTGCAACCGAAGCCAGCACCTTCCACCAAAGACCTCGGATGCACACATGCTTCCTCGTTTTTGGCCGATGTCTGCCCCCCCCGCCTCCATCACTGTAAACCATCACTGAAAACCTGCAAACCTCCACATTCTGAAGACATGGCACCAAGGCGGCCAGAAAAACCAGGATTGCCCATCGAGGATTGCTGTGCAATGTGGAAAGGCAGCTCGCCAGACCAGATTGAAACTGCGATGCATGCCTTACAAGCATCCAAGCTTTTTGCGACAAACAGTCGGCCCGGACCTACAAAATACGTCAACTCCTTGCGTGCGTACGTGCATGCGTGCTCGTGCGCGCGCGTGCGAGCGCAACATGTGTGTGTGTGTGTGTGTGTGTGTGTGTGTGTGTGTGTGTGCGCGCGCGCACACTTGCGTGCGTGCGTGCGTGCGTGCGTGCGTGCGCGCGTGCGTGCGCGCGTGCGTGCGTGCGTGCGTGCGTGCGTGCGCGCGTGCGTGCGTGTGTCTGAGTGTGTCTATGTGTCCGTGTGTCTAGGTGTCTGTGTGTCTATGTGTCTGTGTGTCTATGGGTCTGTGTGTGTGTGTGTGTGTGTGTGTGTGTGAGTCTCTGTGTGTCTGTGCGTGTGTCTCTGTGCGTGTGCGTCTCTGTGCGTGTGTGTCTCTGTGTGTCTCTGTGTGTGTGTGTGTGTGTGTGTGTGTGTCAGTGTGTGTCAGTGAGTGTCAGTGTGTGTCAGTGTGTGTCAGTGTGTGTCAGTGTGTGTCAGTGTGTGTCAGTGTGTGTCAGTGTTTGTCAGTGTGTGTCAGTGTGTGTCAGTGTGTGTGTCAGTGTGCGTCTGTGTGTGTCTGTGTGTGTCTGTGTGTGTCTGTGTGTGCCTGTGTGTCTGTGTGTGTCTCTGTGTCTCTGTGGGCGTGGGCGTGGGTGGGTGGGTGGGTGGGTGTGTGTGTGTGTGTGTGTGTGTGTATGTGTGTGTGTGTGTCTCTGTGTGTGTGTGTGTGTGTGTCTGTGTGTGTCCGTGCGTGTCTGTGCGTCCCTGTCTGTGTGTGTCTGTGTGTGTGTGTGTGTGTTTGTCTGTGTGTGTCTGTGTGTGTGTCTGTGTGTGTCTGCGTGTGTCTGTGTGTCTGTGTGTGTCTGTGTGTGTCTGTGTGTGTCTGTGTGTGTCTGTGTGTGTCTGTGTGTGTCTGTGTGTGTCTGTGTGTCTCTGTGGGCGTGGGCGTGGGCGTGGGTGGGTGTGTGCGTGCGTGCGTGCGTGCGCGTGGGTGTATGTCTCTGTGTGTGTGTGTGTGTGTGTGTGTGCGTGTGTGTCAGTGTGTGTCAGTGTGTGTGTGTGTGTGTCAGTGTGTGTCTGTGTGTGTCTGTGTGTATCTGTGTGTGTCTGTGTGTCTCTGTGTGTCTCTGTGGGCGTGGGCGTGGCTGGGTGGGTATGTGGGTATGTGGGTATGTGGGTGTGTCTGTCTCTGTGTGTGTGTGTGTGTGTGTGTGTCTCTGTGTGTGTGTGTGTGTCTGTGTGTGCGTCTCTGTGTGTCTTTGTGTGTGTGTGTGTGTGTGTGTGTGTGTGTCTGTGTGTGTCTGTGTGTGTCTGTGTTTCTCTGTGTCTCTGTGGGCGTGGGTGGGTGGGTGGGTGGGTGGGTGGGTGCGTGCGTGCGTGCGTGCGTGAATGCGTGCGGGCGTGGGTGTGTGTGTGTGTGTGTGCGCGTTTGTGTGTGGGGGTTTGCGTGTGCGTGTGTGCGTGCGTGCTCGCGCGCTTGCGCGTGCTTGCGCTCGTGTGTGTGGGTGCGTGCTTTCGACTTGTCAGGTTCGCAGACTCTCTGGTGAGCCCTTCGTTTCATTACACAGCCGCCTGGCAGCACTTTCTGTTGCTCAGTGGCC
Source organism: Symbiodinium natans (assembly GCA_905221605.1). Taxonomy (NCBI): domain Eukaryota; class Dinophyceae; order Suessiales; family Symbiodiniaceae; genus Symbiodinium; species Symbiodinium natans. The sequence continues at coordinate 225,633 of CAJNDS010002298.1, forward strand.
AAGGCGCAGAACACCACTTGTAACTTACTTGTAACTTGCTGTGCTGAGAGACCTAACTACTTGGAATGGCCCGTGTGTCTTGCCAAGAGACTGGTTTGCAGACTTGGCAAACTGATGGGCAAGCTTCTCAAACTTTTCGGAATCACGACACTGCGTGTGTTGCCTGATGGCTGCAGCGCAAATCAGAACTGTGAGAACTTGATGCTGTTAGGCTGTTAGGGTTCTGGGGTTTAGGGTCAAGCTGTACTTGTGCTGCAGTTGCCTCTCGGTTGGCTGCGGCTTTGATGCAGCACGCTTGCCTTGCGATGCTCGAGACGAGAAGCGGACAGGAGCTGCCATGGTGTGCCACTCTGATCACTCTGATCTCTGAGATCCTTCCAAGCCCTAAAACCCGAAGCGTCAACCTGAAGCCTGAGCCCACAACTCCAAACACATCGCGTCAAGCACAGGACCGCATGGAAAAACCACTTCAATGCCACGGAGCTTGGAGCGCTCGTCTCGGGCACGCTGCCGGAACTTCCTGAGACTTTCGGAGAAAGGCTGAACTCTTCGAAAGCCGGGGTTTGGAGGGGTTGTTAGAGTTTGGAGTGGACTTGCCGACAGACATAGTGAAAGCTGGACAAAGACCCTGCATCTGAGACGTGATGTGCGCCAAAATCTCAGGCGGCGACGGGACGGCGCGTCGCTGACCGATGAATTCCTGATTAGTTGAGAGCAGCCCAAGGAACCAAAAGGGCCCCAAAGTACGAAGCAATTGAGCTGCAAAGGCTCCCAGATGCTCCCCCAGTCAGCCTGCTCAGTTCTCCCATTGATGGCGCTGTGCCCGTTAGGGTCTCGATCTTTTTCTTCTTCTTTTTGGCCGGCTTCTTCTTTCTCTTGCTGACCTTCGCACTGAACTGATGAGCAACGCAGACATTCACATAAAATGGCATGAAGACAGATGAAGACAAGCAGCACTGGCTGCTTCACCAAGAACATCTGGAAACGATTCGGCAATGTCTGCCTGCGTCGGGTTGGAGCGGATTGTTCAAGCCAGCACAACAACTGCTGGCTTGGTGTGCATTAAGTCTTGAAGTGCCTCTAACCTGTTGCGTGCGAGAACATGGCCCTCTTGAGCCTCCGGGGAATCTGCAATCGAGCTCATGCGGTCAACGCTGTCTGCCACCGTGGAGAGAGCCACAGAATCCTTCGGAGCAGCTGGCACTGACAGCTGACCCGCAGCAACCCACAACCATCTCTGGGATCTTGTTCCTTCCTAAGCTGCAAAGTACACAATGCAATCGAGATGAATCGAGATCTATGGACTCGTGGCTCCCAACCCCTGCGTCCTGCGAGCAGTCCAGGTCCAAAGAAGGGTGGTCTTTTCCGCTTTTCTCTTCAACTGGCGCGTCGATATCCTGTTCGAACCTCTTTGCCGGCTCCAAACTCAAACTTGCCTCTTCAAGGGTGTCTGAGGGCTCCAGGTCCGTGCTCGAAATTCCGAGCTCGAAAGGCTCTAGGCTCTGCTGAACATGTTCGTCATGTCCGGGCAACTCTTGCATACTTCTGGACCTCCTGTCGTCATCGGCTGTGGACTTATCTTCGCCTCAGTAGTCTCACTTCTTCAAAGGTTCAAGGGTATTGTCGAGGACGCAAATGCAGACTTATGTTTCTCAGAACTGTGCTCCAGAAATAAACTGATATGACGAGAGCAGCAGCGCAGGGCCGCTGGCCATGGACGAGTCTTGCAGAATGTCTTTCAGCACGTCTGTCTGAGATTTTCGGAGCGTCTCAAAGTGCTTTAGGATCTAACATCGCTCAGGATCTGCAGTTCGAGAGGCGGCCGGTAGGAGCCGCCGCCTCTGCGCTCGTGGTGCTCGTAGGTTGCGCGGACGACCTGAGGCACCCGCTTTTCAGAGGCACCCATGGATATGCTTCCTTTACATGATGGTACATGATGGTACTCTGGTTCCTTCAGCTACTTGATTGGCCAAGGCGCGTGTCCTGATTGTCCTGGCCGGTCGTTGGCGAGCTACAGGAGCTCGGCGTCATACACCTTCGGGCTCAAGCTGTTTTTGCAGGCTGTTCTGGTGAAATTGACTCTAAGCACTAACTGAACATAACTTAACTTAACGACACCCTACGCCACAACTGTCAATGTTGCCATGTGCTGGCCAAGCATCATGCTTGTGTCGACGTTCCAGAGGTCCTCGCCATCTGAATCTGAATCGTTGGCGATGTCGGCCCATCTTCGGCGTGAGGATTTCGAATCAAACCGGCTGACCTGAGATGCAAATAGGATTGGGGTGTCGGGCTTCGGGTTTTGGAGTTGGCACGGCGATGCACGACGTACAAATCTAAACGGGTGCAACAAACCCGGCGTCTGCAGACTGGGAACCTCCTCACTCTCTGCCGCCTTCGTGGCGACTGGAGAACTCGGAGGATCGCCCGGGGGATCGCCCGGGGGATCGCCCGGGGGATCGCCCTGGGGACCGTCCTTGGGACCGTCCTTGGGATCGCCCTGCTTGCCCTTGTTGTGACGCTCGTCGGGACAGGGACTAGCCGTACTGGGGCCGTTCGCTGGAGCCTTCTCCTGTTCATGCCAAACATGCAACCCAAAACGAGGCTTCCAGCGCATGCAAGTCAAGAGCCTGGTTCACAGCTCTGTGCGCTCGGGGACGAGCAGCAAAATCCTTGGGTCAGAGGTAAGATGCTACTTGATGCTACTCGGTCTAGGATCACGGGGTGCAGCTGAGGCCACTATGTCAGGAAAGTCAGGCATGGACCCCCGAGCCCTGAAAAGTCCAGAGCAACACTCCTTTATTTTGATCGTCTGCGGCTTGGGAGCTGTGTAAGGTGTGTCTGGCTGCGGCGCCATCTTTGGAGCTGCCGCAGGCGGCGGAGGAAGAGCTTGAAAGCTGCACATCGAGATCTTGGCCGCGAGATCTTCCCAACAACATCGCAAAACATTCGCAAACATTGTGAACTGATATGAACTGATTGTAAAGATTGAAAGATGCATGGCAATGCATGAGACCAGCTCTTGGGGCTCGTGCATTCGGAGGCTGCGACGGCGCTGCTATGGGTGGCCCATGACAAGATTTCATCAGCGGCGCCACGACTGGTGGCTGCACCAGCGCTGGTGCCGCGGGCGGCGCGAAGCGAAGCTGTGGATGCTGTGGCACCTCTGGAGTCGGCGGCGCCGTGCTGAAAAACCTCTCGAACACAGCGCCGTGGGAGGAGATCAGGATGAATCGAACACGAACAAAACACTGGAGGAACACTCCCGGGCCCGTCCCCAAAACTACAATCCCAAGCATACTCACTTGGAGGTGCCCGTTGGCAACTGGAAGGTACTCGAGCCAGAGCAATTCATGGTCAGACATTGAACCAGTGCTGTCCGAGCAGCACACTCGTGCCTCGGTAGATCAAGGTTGACCCACAATCTGTCACATTCTCTTGGGGTCAGACTTTTACTGTCTTTTACTGTGGCTTTCATGGTGCTCAGCGGGAAGTGCCCTCCACGTGCGGCATGGGCTGCCCAAGCCGGCAAGAGGACTCGTCTCCAATTGTCTGGGCCAGCTCAGGGCTGGTGACATCTCCCCAACCTGAAAGACATGTACAGGCACCATGATTTCGACATGACAACGGCCCTCCACAAAACTAGACACCTAATCGGCCTGCTGAACTGGAGGCCTGCAGCTCGCACTTCTGCTGAATGAGTTTCTGTTCACGTGTGTCGAGGCATCTGTCTTGCAGATCCCGAACCAACAGCTCTGCAAGTTTCATCGGGCTTTGCAGCTTCGCCTTAAAGTGATTCCGAGCAGCATGAGCAGCAAGTGGCGGCAGGTGGCTGCCTTGCTGCATATGATATCCCTGCGGAGACGGGCTTGATGGAACAATACCTGCAACACTGCGATTGGCTGCCAATCATTTCATCCTACGGTCTCCTGTTCATACATCACACTATCACACTTCCCCAGACTCATCCAAGCCTGCTGACGCCCCCCACGGGCTTGATGTGGGGCTCACCCCTGTCAGGTCTTCTTGCGACCGTCCAGAAGAGCCCTTGAGTCGACCTCCGTCTCCGAAGATATACATGGCTCGAATTCGCCTGAAGAGAGAGGTCCCTGCCAAAACCCCCGTCTGGCACTGCTTCGTACTTTTACCCGGCAGGGACCCCTCTCAGTTGGGGTTTCTTCCCTCCTAAAGCTTTCGCCGCCGTCTTGAGCCTCTCTAAATCCAAGTGACAGCTCGCTGCTCCTTGATCTGCCTTCACTAAGAGAATACTCTGTGCCACTCTGTGCTTCCGCAGTTTCATCTCGACCTGGACCTCGAATCCAGGCGGTCCTGCAAACTCGATTGGCCTTGCGAATCTCCTGTGGCAAGCGGCAAGGCGGCAAGCGCTGTCCATGTCTGCAAGCGACCGCAAGTGCCACACGTGCCGACATGTTCATTTTCGGGGCCTCGGGATCATCCTCTACCAGGATTCCCTGACTGGACTTCAAACCTGGTGCGTGGAAGACGTGGACACCCTCATGGACAGCCGACAGTGCAGCCGTTGAGTGATTTTATACCCAACATCGGGCCTTTCTGCTGCAGGAGCTTCACCATCAACTGATCTTTGGAGCGCCACTCTGCCTGCACAGGGCAGAGCGATCACGCGCAAGGGCCCTTGTATCCTGCTGCAAGCAGCGCTCCGTTCAGGCTCTTGAGTCCCTTGAACTCCATGATGTTTCTTAATTAAGGCCCAGTCCATCCCCGTCCCACGGTCGCCTGCCAGGTTTCGCCCAGGAACTGGGGGGCCAACTCGGGTGGATTGGTGATCGCCTGGTTCAGACTGAGCTCTCTGCGATGGAGATACGCAAAGATATGTGCTGCCAAAGCTGAGCCTCGCTCTGTCCTTATCACATGCAGGATGTTGTCGCACTCAAGTATATACCGTTTTTGCATCACTTTCACCGCCGGGAGCCCCTCGTGGCCCCATGCAATACTGCAAACAACGAAATCGAGCCGTAAGAACGCAAACGCTCGAGCAGCGCTCCCCGCCAGTCACGTTTACAGCGTGAGTTCGGGTGTTTGGGAGTTGCCGAGGGCTTTGGAGTTGATGGTGGAAGGTTTTACGGAATGTTAACGCTCAGAGTTTGGGGGGCTACAACCTGATACCACGCTCACAGCCTGCACACATGGGCCCTCTGGAACTTTCTTGCGTGGGTGCATGGACGCGCGGAAAAACTGATCTCAGACTTTAGAAACTTAGAAAGCTCCAAATCGCTGACTTTGAGGGACTTCGGCGACGGGGATGCCTTATAGTTGCAAGTGAGAAAAGGTGAGCCCATGCAGTTCTCGCGGACAGTTGAGAGAGGGAAAACCGTGCACTCTTTGCGTTCAAGCTAGAAGAGCTGTGTGATGTGTCTTCTTTCAAATCAGTATCAGCAGACTTATTGCAGGAACTCTTGGGAAAAGTGGCACTGTCTTGCTCTTCCTCTTTGACTCTTTGCTGTTCTTAGAGGACTTACGGCATAGGTTTTTGTGCAGCAATTTTTGACACGAGCTGACGCGCCGAGCATGCAGCTCCTACCGAGCTCGTCCGAGATGCCGACGTTGGATTCCGCCAGCGTTGGTTGGAGATTAGTCAATTCTCACATCTCTCACAATTTTAGATGGGTTCTTCATCTGCATTTACTACTTGCTGGGTTTGACCGATCGTGTCGGTGGCATGCGGTGGAAGGCAAGACGGGAGGCCGTCTCTCCACGACAGAGCCATCGAACACCCACAGGGAAAACGTGGGGAAGGAGAAGGGTCTCGTGATCAACTCGATGTGCATGGAGGTTTTTCTATTTCAGTCATTCCGAACAATCTATAAGCCTTGGGCCATTTCGCGAAAAGGAAACCATTCGTGGAATGCACCCGGTGAGCTCTGCGTTCAAGGACGCTGATGATGACACAGACTGATCCTGTGTACAGCGAGGGGTGCCATCAAAGCAACAGCAGAACAAAACACAAACGAGAAATGCACTGCATTTTGACTCCGACGGTCTACATTCAGTTTGTCAGCAGACCTGTTGCAGGAGAAAATTGGGGAGGGCCTGACTGAAGCAAGGGGCATGAACGCGGGGGGTCGTGACTTCCCGTCCCTGGAGGGGACCTGAAGCAGGGGGGAGTGAGGGCAAGGCCGAACGGGCACGAAAATGACGGCTTGGTCTGTTCAGAATTTTCAGAGGAGACCTGAACAGTTTTGGGCGGGAGAAGCTGTGTGATGTGTGAGCACGGCCTGCTTGTCAAAGGGTGAAGTGCCGTAGGTGACACCAATGTGACCGTAGACCTGCCGCGGCTGGCAAGTGCTTCCAGCCAAAAGGCCATGATAGCACGACAAATATCGTCAAGTGCACCGCAGCACTACTTTTGTAAAAGCTGCGCCAGGGCTTGAGTCGGTTTGAGGACAAGCCTGATCTCTGTGGCACAACGTCATCAGTCCAGCCTGAGTAAAGTATGATCGAAGACCCAGCTGATGGAGGCAGAACTGCACGGGGCCGACAAAGCCCTGCGACTGGAGCGGTCTGCTGCGGTACTTCCGGAAATTTGTAGCGTGCCCTTGCCTTGGTGCAGATCACCATCTCGGCATCCTCCTTCTGGAGGCTTTGCAGCATCTTGCGAACCTTGTGATGCACTCATAGCGACTGTGACGTGATGCGCAGGAGCCACAAGTAGCATGTCGCATGCCAGCCTCCTCCACGCGAGCATTCCCGCCGAAAGCCGTACAAGGAAAGCCACCCTGACCAAAGGCAGGCGCGGTTGACATGTGGCTCACGCCGCAGGGAGCACGAAGGAAGTACACACCAAAGTACACACCCGTGCACGAACTCCCATATGCAATAACTTGACGAGTTTACAAACAGTTTAGCGTGTGGCATGTCATGAAGAATGGAACCCGCACTAGGCGCAATCTTCGAACACAAGAAGAATGTTTACAGTTCATGCCGTCAGGCGGATGGGCCCACCGAAGACCATACATTTGTCTGACCAGTCTCCGTTGACTACGCTGCCCCACCTGGGAGGCAAACTCACCAGCGCTCAGCTCCTCAATCCGCGCAACCTAGGTGGCACGGGCCCCATCGCTGCGTGAGGCACAGTTCTTACCATGGCCTGCCCGAGCTCGCTCGTTGCGTACGGCTTCGGGATGTTGGCACAAACTCCGTCCTGCCGGCCCAGACAACACTCACAATGTTCAGTGTGGATGTTTAGAGCTGGGGATGCTTGCGAATGTGTTTATGATGCTGACAAAGCAACATGTGGCCTGTTTCCAGCCAGCAAGCGACTTGAACACATGAAACACCTTCAGCAGAGAGTGGAGCGGGTGGGTGGGTGTAAGTCGACAGATTGTGAGAGAAGTCCACGTATTCACCCGCGTTCAAAAAGTCGAAACAGTTGATGCTCTCCCAACCTCCAAAGCCCAACTTCCACAATGCGGTTCATCGACTCAACATCAACAACAAAACCAACAGCAACAAGCAACAAGCAACAAACAAAAAACACAAACAACAATCAACAAGCAATAGAAACAGGCAACAGGCAACAGGCCACAGGCAACAAGCAACCATCACCACACACCACCACAACAACCTCCGCAACAACCTCCACCACCACCACCGCCACCACAACAACCTCAACAACCACAACAACCTCGACAACCTCGACAACCTCAACAACCACAACATTGTGGCATCTTCAGCACCACCGCAGCAACTAGGCAACCCCTGCCCCGACCCTACATCACCACCAGCAAAGAGAAGAACAGCGTTATCGCCGCTGAGGCACTGTAAGGGTCTGATCGAAGTCAAACATGTAAAGCCTGCCGTGGGCCAAAGATAGTGAGAAGAGAGAAGTGAGAAGTCCACCCATGAGCATATGGATAAATCAGGCTCGCCTGACAGGCTCCGCTGCACCAGCCTAGCATGTCAAAGAATCGGAATTTCGCAGGTGCCACCCTTCCCATCAAGGCTCCGTGACCTCGCCTTCCACATGCGGATGTGTAGCCAGGAGGCAAAAGCAACATGGATGCAGTTGCAGCAGTCCCGACTTGTGTCTCCACTGCGACAAGCTTCGAAGAGATTTGGAGCTTTTCTCTGGTCTCAGACTTTTCTGTCACACGGTCACAGGTTTGTCTGTTGTGACGATGCAGAGACTTCTGTGTGTGAGTGTGTGTGTGTGTGTGCAGGCTCCGTTTTGGCACCTGAGCAAAAGCTGACGTGCATGGCCGTGCTCCATCATGCCTGTAACATTCTGTGAACTCTGTAACGTTGTGCACGCTTCCATGAACTACACTTTTCATCTTGCCCGAGCGGATTGCCCGAAGGCCGACAGGTTCAACCCAGGAACTGCCAGGCGCAGGCGGTTCAACGCCTCCAGAGAAGAGTCAACGCAGTCAATGCACTGACATTCCAGCACGAAGCTCCAGGCACGCAGGGTCGACATCGGTCGACCGAACAAGCGCTCTTCAACACGGCAGTGTGTTCCACTTAATTATCGCAGCACATCTCTCTCCAGTACATGCTGCACACATATGAATACGGAGCCTGTGGCGAGATGTGGTTGAAGCTGACCTCGAGGCTCACAGTATGGTCATGTGGTGCCATTGAGACTTCATCTGCACGCTTCATGCCCATGCCGCCAGAGGGCTCTCAAGGTGCGCAGGGCCGGACAGCTTGGTAGAGCTCGCGCCAAGGCTGCTGCACCCGAGTCGCCGAAGCCTCTAGACAGAGTGCTATTGAGGCTATTGAGTTGCTTCAGTTCTCTACTAGCGGTCTAGCCAAGAGGCAGTTTTCGCTCAGCGAGAGCAGGCGCAGGTGTGCAGAATCTCTGAAGCGTCCAGCAATTGCTCGTATCCCTATGTCACCTATACCGTTGTCATCGAGCTGCAGCTCCTCGATGAAGGAAGTCAAAGTACTTGCCAGGAGGCTGGCTGCGGCGCTTCCCATCTGATTCTCATTCAAGCACAAGCTTTGCAGGCTGGGGCATTGTGGTAGAACTGTGGCCAATGTTTGGAGGCTGTCTCCCAAGCCGAGCTTGGCTGCCCGCAAGGTGGACAGCTTCTCGCAGCGTGGCAGCTCTGAGGCCAAGGCAGAAAAGCCGAGCTCTCCAAAGCTGTTTCCACTGATGTAGAGCTGCCGAAGCTCAGGGAGATTGCAAAGGGCATTGGCCAAGCAAGTGGCCCCTGCATCACCAATGATGTTGTGAGAAATGTCCAGGATTTGCAGCGTGCCGGGCAAGTGCGTTGCTATGGCTTCCATGCCGACATCGGTGATCTTGTTGTCTGCTAAAACCAGCTTCACAAGATGCTGGCTGTGAACGAGCACCTCGGCAAGCCGCAGCGCGTTAAAGTCATCCCAACCACGGCTTGAGAAGTCCAGCCACTCTTGCAAGCCAAGGATTGACGTGAAGGCCTTGTGGTAGAGCCTTTGCGACAGGGCCACCATGTGTGAATGTTCGAAGGCTTTGCTTTCGATCAGCAGGTTGAAAGCACTGGGAGTAGCAGGAGGGCTTCCACGGCATCCAGATGGCGGCGGACGCGGAAACGAGGACTCTATGGCTTCACTAGCTTCCACCATAAGAGACTCGGAGCACCCGAGGTTTGCAAGCATTCGCTGAAGGCAGGGCCACACATGTGGAGAGCTCGAGCTGGGCATGAACCATTTGGTGGTGCTTGGTGATGCATACCATGCGCTCATGTCCTGCAGGCTTCGCTGGTACACGGCTTCTTGATCAGGTGTTCGGGGATGCTGGTATAGGCTGCACCAGTCCAGAAATACTGCGAATTCCATGTCATGCTCGTGCTCAAGTGATAGTCGTTGGCGATGCTTCTCCACCATCTTGGCAAGAAGCTCCTGCATCCGGCAGTCAGGATCGGCATGCTCCCCGTCGGGCCAGAAGTGTGACACGACGATCAGTCTGGAAGGTACGTTGCCGGTCAAGCTGCCAAAATCATTCCAGAAGGCCTGGTAGCGCAGAAAAAAACGGCAGACCACTGTTTTCCCGCCCCACATATATCGCCCCACCTGCCTCCGGTGGTAGGGACTGGCGCCGAGGAAGGGGGTTCACCGGGTCAGCAAGGGAACGCCCGTGGAGCCAGGAGGCTCGCAACAGTGCCACGTGACCCTGTTCGATGGACCTGCAAGCATGCAGTTTCAAGCAGTCGTGGGAGCCATGCGTTGGTGCTCATCATTGTTTGCATCGCTGTGCGGACTCTTACAGTGGCACCTTTGCAAAATGGGCAGGCCGGCAAAGTCCTCGAAGACGTCCTCCGCCTGCGCAGTCATTGTTGCAATATGTTGAAATCTGCTGCAATACAGATCAAGGCATTGGGTGCACAGTGCCCACTGCACTGTTTGCGGCTAGCCCTGGCATTCTTCACATGGGCAACGTTCTGAAGGCAGCTGTCTCAAGCGGTGGCCTTCAGTTCACCATCCATATCCATATACGGCTCAGCTACAGGCGGGCCATTTGCCCGAGACCTTATGAACTGAACAACTCTTTGGATCAGCTGGCATGCTGGCAAAATGGGTCTCCATTCAGGCGAGAAGCTCACTGTCCAGGATCTCCTGTCACATCCGAGCATGCCGAACTGGTGCATCTGGCTTGGGTACCTCAATGTACCTCGCCTATCCGACCAGCATCCGGGAGCGGACGCACTACTGCCCTCCAAAGAGCTCGCTGCAGCTAGCCATTTGCTCCTTTTGTGTGTGTATTCTTGCTTTACTATGGCATTGCGTGAGGCAAGCCTGCCTAATTACTCCCCCCCCTTAAGAGCGTGTAGCTTTCCAACGCTCTTTCTCTTCATATTCGCTTCCATGTCACGTACCTTGCATTATCTTGCCGCCTCGTAGTTTCTTCTGTAAGCACCTGGAAGTGGCGCGCTCGCTGATGCCATGGCCACGTGGCCCCGGCCGAGGCGGGTCGCGTAGCGTCTAGAATTTCCTCACAACAATGCGCTCCTTCCCGGCTTCTTCAAAGCAGTCACCTGGCTCCACTTCCGCCTTCAGCCATGTAGGACTAAGTTTGAATTTGGTCGGTCCAACCAGGAGGGTACTAACGAGCAGTGTGATGTCCTTGGCGGGTAAGCATGGTTTTCATGCTTGGCGAAGCTTCAGATTCAAACCAGATTATGACGTGCCTGGATGGTATTCCGCAAATCTGCAGCTTCCGCCACCAACATTTCGGCCTTCAAGAATGCCTCTCAGGAGTCGCAGCTAGGGGTGGCAACCGGGCGATGCAGCCCTGCACACCCTGCCTCTTCCAGCTGATTAAGCTCCTATGACTGGCACGAGTTCGGCAAAGAAAGCAACGCAAGTGGCCCAAGTAGAGCTGCACATTTTTCCATTCAACAGCTTTGTACTTCACCGACCAGCACTGCAGAGAGCACGGCTCGCACGACCACGGTGCCGTACGGTGCCGTACGGTGCCGTACGGCGCTCAATCTGGCGGCTCCTTCTCGGGCTCGGCCTTCAAGAAGTGCTCCTGCGATGTCCTGGCCTTCATTCGAACTGATGGTGCGAGCATTGCGATTTACGCTTCAAGGTTTGAACAGCCTGCCTTGCGGCGAAGATATCGGATGCTGCCTGACACCTGGTTCCACTGCTTCCTGAGCTGACACGCTCCGAGTTTGCCCTTGCTCACTTCCAAAGCTCCGAGGATGCCCTGAAATGCCCTGAACATCGATTCTCGCGATTCACCCAGACAAGCAGCATGACAGAGAAGTCGACTTGATACAATCGCCTCAGCTACAGCCAAGTTGCTGAAACGATCGCCCCTTGGAAAACACAGGAAAACACCATCCCTTGCAACGTGCAACACGCTGGGCTTCATTTCGAAGGGCTTGTGGGGCCCCAGGGCCAGGGAGTGGAAGCCCAGAGCATCCTGTCGCACAGGTGTTGCACAAGTGTTGCACGTGTGAACGGAACAGCGAACGGAACAAATTTGCAAGTTGTCCGAGACACATGGAGTGACCGAGTGGCCTGGGAATATGCGTCCTCGAGGACCTGCGCATCCTTGCTGTTAATACGATGCCAGGTGGCATCTTGCCATTCCCACATGGTGTCACAGAAGGAGCTACCGCCGCGTCTGTTGAAAGCCCTTACACTGTCTGAGTTGCGACATGTCTCCATGTACATTCACATATCGTTTGCATCATGGAGCTTTTCGCTACATGCAGAGCCATAGGCGCTCGTGTGAACGAAGCAGCGTTTAACGTACGAAGCCTCAGAACCTCCAACTCGCAAGAAGGCGAAATCGAGCGTCCTGCTTGTCACCTAAGCCTCCCGAGCTTTTTTGTATCATGCCCCGGCTCCGTGTTGCTTGGTCAGGGACGAGAAATAAAGGCTCGCAACATTAGGACTAGATCTGCGGGAGTCGCACGGCTCCTGCATTGAACCAGGCGCTCGTGAGGCTGGATGCGACTCCAGTCCCTGGCTCTCTCGCTGTGGCCCTCCGGAAGCATAATTGTGCAGGGCCCAACTGGCATCTAATTGCTGACCAACAAAAGGTCATCCTGACTCCGTGCATCCTGACGCGTGAGGCGGTGCCAACTTGGTATCATCATGTCTGCGTAAACAGCTGCAGCTGCCACAACCTTCAGGCATGCAAGGGGACTAGCGTGGCAACACATGCGCTCTGTGAATTCACCGAACTCAGGCCGGGTCGCTGCTCAGTCATAGGTACATATACGTACTGAAAAACTCCATCGCTTCATGAGCTAACTATTCTAAAAAAACACAAAGACCAACTGGCACATCTGATGGTTTCTGCAGCTTGCAGGATGTCTCTGCTCCTGCTCCCGGGTCTGGATTCCGCATTTGCTAAACTACCAACTTGAAACGCAGATTAAGCTGGCAGACACTAACTTCCGGCTCCCCAGGCAGAGGCAAACGTTACGTCTGTGGGTGCCATGTGCAAGCGTGAAGTGCAGCTTGATGTCGTCACAATTTGCTGGGGAGATGGACGGTAAACTATTAAAGCCTTCTCGCTTTGAGGCAATGACCCCTGTGGCAAGATCATGATGGGAAGGATGTCCTGACAGAAGCCCTGTGGAAAGGTACTGCGGACTGCCCCGCAGATTGAGAGTACAAACGCAGGACATCGCAACATGTGCTGGCCATGGGCCGTAGTTTGTCGAAGCAGGCTGCTCTCACTTTAGACTCTGCAGCCTGCTCGACTTCAGCATTGAGGAACTTCACAGAATCGGTTGCGCAACGGTGCCAAGCGCTTGGTCACATAACCTGAGAGGAAAAGCCAGTGTTGCCGCACCGAAGCAATTGAAAAGCAATGCGATGCAAAGGTGCTACAGACGACTCTGCAGGAGTAGGGCATCTTAGGGCCGAGGCAGCGCACGCAGTTGGCCTTTCCTCCTCCTGTTTGTGCTCTGTCATTGAGTCATGCTTGTCCAAAACAACATGTGGGGGCCACATCTGGGGCCTCATCCGAGATGAAGGATAGGGCGGAGTAATCTCTTGCCTGCAGAACAGCTGGGCTATGCTGGGCCTGCGTGCTCAATGCTCATGGTTGTTGCAGTTGTTGCATGACTGACATGTGACTTGGGGCTGAACTTCACGTGACCGGCACCAGTTGCTTTCATCCTCTTCCTTCAGCATTTCTGTGAGACAAGAGTTCGGTCCAAGTTCTGAGTCGCAACGCTAGAAACGTCTGCCGAAAATTGAGAGCACGTTGGGTCTCACCGTCAACGTCGCTGCATCATGTTGCGATGTCAAGCTTTTCCCATCAGCTTCTTGCCAATGGTACGTGCTGGCAATCTCCGCCCGAGACATGTCGCAACGCGCATCACGCATCTGTTTTTGCAGTCACGCACGCATGTTCTAGCTCCGCACTAACAAAACAAACCAGCAATGACAGTGAGCACAGCCGCTTTCCATACTTAATGAGCACACACACACACACACGCACACGCACACGCACACGCACACGCACACACTCATATGACGTGGGGTATATATTTCTTGCATCCCCAAAAGGACACCAGGTATATACACTCACCAAGATTCAAAAAGGAACCTTATATACACTCACCAAAAACAGAAATATAAACCCTGCTTCATATGACACCTGTGTTTTGTATGCATCTCTTCGAACATGCTGTTTCAAATTCTTGAAGTCGTGGAGAGAGAATGGATCGTCTCGGAGGATCACATTGGCTAGATCACATTTTTGCCGGCAAGAACGCCCAGTGATGTTCTGCAGCATACAGGCCAGCTGCCGACTAGAAGGGTCAGCTCAACCACTTGCTAGTCATTGCCATTCCTGTTCAACTAGACTTCATGGCAGGCGTGCTTCTTTTTTCTGTCCTTTCACCGATTTGCAAAGTCTTCCACGGTCCTCTTCCTCCTCCTCGTCGATGCACATCATCCCTAAACTCAGCACCTCAGAGTCATTCAGCGTGATTCAGCGTGTCTGTCGTAGCTCTTTGCTTCTTCTATAAATCCCCTTGGGCGGCCAGCCCCGCCACAGGTGACTAGCTCCTGACCAGAATTTCAATTGCGAAGCTCTGCGGTTCAAGGCGAGTTGTTGGTCCTTCATTCTTCTCCGCCGCTGAACGCCCTCCCAGTACATGCAGTCCATCTGGCAGAGCGGCGGCAAAAGGCCAACATATCTCGCCATTTGCATCTGACGTGTGCAGCATTTCCATGAAGTGAACTCAGAGCCTCTGTCCACTCTATCACTTCGCCGACGACGCAGCAGGTGTCGTCACGCTTTCCACCCTTGCCTCTACATGACTCTATGACATGCCTGCTTAGAATCTGACGCGCGACTGGTTGAAGATGAGGGGCTCAAAGGACAGAAGTAGGGTTAGGGTTGGCCCATGTGACCCATAGGCGGTCGCAGCCAAACTTATCTTAGGTCAAAAATCACAATGAACAGTTTTGGGGCTGTCTAGAGTCTTGTGCAGAACATTGGCGAACATGCAACATAGGTGTCAGCCGTATCTGAGTAGCTGCAGAAGTCAGCCACGAGTGGTGATGTCACAGCTATGCGAAGTAAACCAGCGACTGTCTACGTAGATAGGCCAACTGCGCAGAACAGGGCTGCGGAGCTCTTCTACTTCGGAGGGAGGCGCCAAACAACACGTGTCGAACTGAGATCTTGGCCGATCGGCGTCTCCGGGTACTTGCCGGTCCGCAAGTCAGCCTTGCACAAAACTCCGCAACAGGTCAGTCACACTGTCACACTAGATTTCCGAATCCGCATGTGCTCAACCACCTTGGTCTTCATGTGACAGGCATCCACAATGTATCTGGCCACCTCCAGGCTGAAAATCGTGCGTTGTGAGAATCGTCACACTGCAGTCCATTTCAGTTCCATGTCCTGGGGGTGCAGTTCGGCTCTTGGTTGGTGATTTCTGCTCGGGCTGCTGAGGCTCGACAGTTTGCATTCGTGCGGTGCCGTGCAAACTGTTAGGCGCCTGAAGAGTCTGCAAGTATTGAAGATCATTGGAGCATGTCGCATGTCAAAGCCTCCCCCATGAAAGCCTTGTTCAAGGGTCGGAACCTAGGGAGGCAAAAAGGGACACAGGCAGAACCACTGGGTGCCCCTGACAGGTCCGCAAGAATGGTCCCCTAGGTGAGGGGCTTCTCGCCGGGAGTGGAAGGTCTCGGAATCAGCTGGTTGATGATAGCAACTACCTCCGCCGAAAGATTGCAAGATTCTGGTTCATCCCAAAAGGCACTTAGATTGCTTGCCAGTGAGATTGTCACCGTCGCGGATGGTATTCTGTCGCCAGGCCTCGTCCTTGAAGAGGTTGTCGAACACGCCATCGCTGCCGATCACCACTAGGTCGCCCTGACGTGCATAGAGCAATACACGCTCGGGCGCTTGCTTCCATGACTGCCGTGGGCATTTCCTGCCTCGTACACGGAAACCTTGCTACAATGCTTCTCGCTTGCTGTTCTGTGCCCCCCCAATACAATTTGTCTGTAAACCGTGGTAACCGTACATGGCCCTCCTCTCTCCCTCTGCCCAAGGCTGCAACCATGTGAACAGCGCTTCCTCTCTCGATCACCTCAAGGTCGTCGAAGGCATTGAGAGTGCGGTTAAGCAGGAATTACAGGGTTTCACAGGTGGTTAGACCATGTTGAGGTGACTGGGGCTTCGGGATGTCTAGGAAGATGGCTCAGGGAAGATTTAACCTTTTTCGAACTACTTGGACATACGCCTTTCTGCAAGGGCCAATCGCAAAGGCCTCAATGGTCATCCGCTCGTCGAAGTTGGGGTCAATTCTACCGTCAACTCGGCAGACCTGCTGTCTGCAGCCATGTGTAACGTGCACTGTAGATAGTTGTGGTATGCTGTAGATAATGCAGGGTGAGCGTGCAGCTTGCCAAAGCCTTGAAGACGAGCATGCTATACACCTTTCCTACCAGTTGCACGTTGCTTCCCGGCACGCTGCCTGCAGCGGACACTGGCAGTTGCCGCCGATGCGTTGCATCTCCGTGTTAAAGACCGTCTCGTACCTGGTGCCCACGGCTGCATGCGTGGCTGGTTTCATAGCCCGATTTCTCTTTGCTTGTATGGCTTTGCATGAGGCCCGAGCTGGAGTCTTCCGCTGGACATTGTCTGGCGGAGCACCATCAGCTCGCAGTCGCCTGCAGGAGCTGCTGAAGCCGCCAGAAGGACGCACAAAAAACATTTCCGGAACAATAGTTAAATAAAAGTCTCAAAGAAGCCTATCGAGATGATGGCCATCATGGGGTGCAGCTTGCCGTGGATCCTGGTGCTGTTGTCGAGCACGGAGAGGCCTCGGTCGTACGGCATGTGTCTTGTGGATGTGACCTGCACCATAGGCGCCCGGATGAACGTGGCATGCGGCGAATTTGCATCAATGACCTCCTGCCTGCGACTGCGAAACATAGGACGCGTTGCAAGTCAAGAGCTTTCGCAAAAACAAAGAACTTTCAGTCAGCATTCAGTGGGATTCAAGTCAAGCGGAAATGCCGTGTGCAAGGTCCCTGAAACTTTTCAGCGCAAGCGCAGATTCGATCTCGTTCCGTATGGAAAGCCGCTGTCAACCGGTCAGGCACGGCGCGAGCAAGCGCGAAGACGTTCTCGGAGATGGTGATTGCGAGTCATTTACAAGCACGAGGTACCAAAGGCACTGAGACCAGGAAAGCACTTGGCTCTTTCAGAGCGGCCTCTGTCTTCAGTGGACAAGAATTTGCCAGAGCGTTTGATCGATATGCCCGAATTCCTGCAGCCTTCGAGTCGCAGCTTCGCTGCTTGCATTGCAGTCAACAGCAGTCCTCCAGGGGCCTCTTTTTTGCGACCTTGTGGCCTGAAGGCAACGACGGTCCCAGAGTCCCAGAAAGATCTCGACTTCAAGCATGGACCAATGGACTCCCGGCCGCGCGAGTCTAAAGGCGTGCTCGCTTCGCACTCCCCTCTGGAAGGAGACCTGTCCATTATGGATGTCTACGCATGTCAAGCGTTGTCAAACTGACAGCTGTTGACAAGGGGGAAAGGACTGAAAGTGTCACAGAGAGCATGCTCCCTCAAGTGTGCAGAAACAAGCCCGAAACAAGCCGTAAGTGTACCCTGGCCAGGCTGACCTCGCAGAGCTTCCTGTTGGGGCTCAAGTCCGAAGATGCCACCAGTGTGCCAGAAGAGAATGTGCGAGTTTTTGAACTTCTCCGGATGTGCTCTGGCGTGTTCCTGGTCGGCAGTGCTCACATATCAAAACTATCATGTTACATCATGTTGCATCATGTTACTATGTTATGAGCTATGAGTGGCAGAGATTACATCAGTATGCTGCATGACACCCAGTAGTGGAGCTTGATGCTACGAGTACATCCAGTACCTCTCATGCTACAAGATTCGAACGGTTTGAAACATTTGTGTAAACTTGCATTTGCTGCATCCGTGCTTCGCAAAAGTGGTACAAGGCCTTGCCGGAGTAAACGTGGTCCAAAACCACGCCGGATGCAGCAGCGACCTCTGCAATAAAGGCCAGGTCCCCAGCTGCTGGTACGGCATAGCCGAGGCCGGCTCCATCATAAATGTTGAGGGCGTCTACTACTCCAGCAACCTCCTCCGGTGTACAGCCAAGACCCTCCGCCTCCTTGGCCACGAGGTCGTAGTAAGCTTGCGGGGTGTGCTGTATGTTTACGCCGTGTAATGTGAAGCCCAAGCGGGCCAAGTAGCAACCTACCGCCAATCCGGCCATGGTGCCTCCGGAGCCTGCAGCAACAACCACGTGGTCAAAGCCGCCAAGGGGACCAAGTTGGGTCATCTGCTCTTGCAGCTCCTGTACTGCCTGGAGGTACCCCCAGGTGCCAACTGGCGTGGTGCCTCCTACAGGGATGACATAGGGCCTGTGGCCTTTTGCCCGGAGGCGGTCAGCCATCCTTTGATTCAATTCATCTGCCGCTTCCAAGTTTCCTCCGAGCTGGTAGTACTCCGCCGCAGAGCACAAGTGAATCTTCGCACCCATGAGGCGACTGATAAGCAAATTGCCCTGCATGCCTCTGACTGAAAGGGGTTCAAAGGACAAAACTCTCACCGACAATTACACGCAGACAGAATCGCACAGACAGAATGTCACAGACTTGATCGCAGACGCACACACTTCGCTATCTTTTAGTCGAATGACCTGGGTCCTCATCCGCCAAGGTGTCCTTGACCAGCAGAACCAGATGAGGCTCCAAGCCCGCCAGGCGGGCGGCCGCCGCGGTGGCGCGGCAGTGGTTTGACTGGAGCCCGCCAACAGTCAACACCGAGTCGTGGTTTCCTTCCAAAGCCTCTGCGATGAGGAACTCCAGCTTCCGAGTCTCAGGGACCAGCTTCAGTGAACTCATACTGGGTTGAGAGCAGCGAAATCACTCTTGAGGGGGTCTGCCTATCAATGCCCTGTGCCTTGTTCCCAGTCAACTCGACCCCCGTCATGTCATCGCGCTTGATGGACCACTTCCTATGCATGGAACCGTGGACCCGGACACACCCACAGCCCGAAACACGGCAGCTTCGAACGAATCAGTCTGAGCTTCACGTTCAAGTCACGCAGAGCAGGACAGGCCCAGGGCATCCTCATGAGCAAAGAGGGAAGGCACAAGCATCCAGCAAGCTCTCACAGTTTGGATCTTCGCGAATTTTAGGTTCGCAGCTGCAGCTTAAATTGGCTTGAATCACCTCTGCGTCCAAGAGGCACTGGTGTAGGCAAGTGACCCAGGCGAAGCCGCCGATCCGGTGCCCGCAACGAACCAGCCCAGCGAGGGGCCTGCGATCTCGCACTGGTCAAATACAGTAAGAGCTCGGTCAACGGGGATCACTGCAGCACAGGCCTCGTAGCTCACACACTTCAACAGCTGCATGGACAAGCTGCATGTGGCGTGGCCACACGTGCCCAGACGCTTAGCAGGCTTAACGAGCAGAGCTTTTGTTCTTGCAAGAAATGCGTGTTGAGAAAGGTCAGCCCAAACGCTGCGGTCCGGTACAGAAGCATCTGCGCGCACTATCATCTACGGTCTTGAACTTTAAAATGCTGTTAACATGTTCTGAGAGGGACTTTTTGAGAATGTGCAGGCTGAGCACCTGGCACACCGTGGTTGAGCCCAGACTTTCCGTGTTTTCGAAAGCCTGCAGCATGTGCAACATGCGCTCTGGCGCTTCATCTGCTCCGGGCTTTTGTTCAGCCGTTGCCTCCCGCACCAAAGGAATTGGCCCCCTGTAGAGGCCTGAAATCTTCCCAGCCTCACCATGCAGCCCGTTGGCACATGCGTGACAGTTCATGCAGGCTTCTCGGCCCTGAAGAATCGGCTTGATCCGGCACCAGCAAAGACATCGCCTGCTCCTGGCAAGGTCGGACACTGAACGGAGCATAACCCCCACAGAGAGGCTCCGCCTCACAGCAATCAAGCAGCTCTCGTGGAAGCTCTGAAGCATCTAGTCCATACTCCTGAGAGACGGTTTGGAAGCCATGGATAGCAGAAACTGTGCATTTCGGCCAGGCCATGAACGGTGCAGTATACAGTGCGTGCCTCGATCTGAGACACGCCGTCTGCACAACCGAGTAGCATTGGAGACACCTCGTGAACAAGTGCTCGCCAAGAAGCTTAGGAGGCTTATTCGTGTCGCAGGCTGAGATTGAAGCCACCGTAGCATCTGCGTCTCGGTGCCCAGGGGCAATTGCCTTTACATACTTGCGATGAAAAAATGCGGCATTCATGCAACACATGCGCTCTTGAAGAATGTGCTTGGAAAGCAGCCGTGCCGAATCTGATCTATCTGATCTAAAGCCATGCGCCCCCCACCTTTTGAGGATGCGTCTTCTGATACGCATTCCTGGCTGTAGGGAAGCGTTTGGACTCTTCCGACAATCTCTGGACACAGATATTTGGGTTCAGCCAAGTTTCCCATTAAACATCAAAGGCTTGTTCTTCTGATACCTGCCGAGGCAATCCCCACTTGCCCCCCTCCCCCCCAATGTCGAACAGCTGTACAACAGTGATATGCAGCACGCTGCAACTTTGTGAAGTCAGGCTGCTGTTCGGCCAAGTGCTGCTCACGCCGAACCAAGGAATCCAGATTACTTCGCTGCTGGTCCTGAAAGGCATGCGGCTTGCACGCTTTCTCATGCTACCGGGAAGGCCGCAATGAGCGTGCGATTTTTCGTCCTCTCACCTGTCTATCTTCTACTGGTGACGAGTGCTCTGCCGATGCGCTGCAGTTACCGCTGCTCTGCAAGTCAGTCCGTGTTCACCAGGAAGGTTGGGGATCGACCTCGAACCACAAGCTGAGGGATGAGAAGAAGGAGCCCAAAGGTGTGTGCGGCTCTCAGCATCCGGCCGAAGGTGCGCTCCATGCCCGCCATGGCCGGAGCCTCCTGGCCCCTGGACACCGGTACACACACAGACACATACACGTGCACGGGCACTACAGCAAGATTCGCAAGAACCGATATCACGCAATCCGATATGCCATGACGATGTGAGAAGCTGGCGCTGCCACAGTTGCAGACAGGAGGCTGGCCCCGTCCCTTTTTTCACTTGCTGCATCTGCATCCGGAGCAACCCACAACCTTGAGTATATGGAAGTCGAACCAATTTTTTACAAGGCAGGTAGCACGTCCACCTGCGAAACGGATTGGAATGGTCGACAGGCCGCGGATTTGCGTGGCCTTTGCACAACCATTCAGCTCCCAGGCTGCGCTGCGTTGGGGTGTGCGCCGCGCAGCCTTGGGTGCTACGTCGGCACGAGCAGCAACCCCGGCAAGGCACCTCTGATCAGGCTGCTTAGGTTGCTTGGCTCTTTGGAGCGAGACTCCCTCCACATGTGTGCGTAGGGACGGCTCCAGCGATCCTGTCTACCATGCTCCCCACATGGAAAGCAGCTTTTCATCCAAGCGCCAGGGGCTTCTTCGCCACCATCTTGATTCTAATAGCATCGTCTAGATTTCTAGCACTCAATTTCGCCGCATCCCTCTACGTTTCACCACTCCGCATGCACCACCCTTGCGCCAGAATGTCAAGAATGCAGTGCAAAGCATCCCGGAGCCCAGCCTAGGCAAAGGCCCTGCAAGCTCAGGCTTGTCACATTGTCCGAATGCTTTGTTGTCCATGCTACTTCATTTTTTCTTCATGCTCTTTCTACTCAGTCTTTGTTCTTCATTGCCAATTTCGTGCTCTTTACTGTGCTGTCTGCTTGAGCTCTGGGCTTCCGGGTTCCAAGGCTTGTTTATTCCCAGTGTCCCTGGTCCCGAAGAAGTCACTAAAAAGGCAACGAATCGCAACTCCTGGGTCCCTGCGGACCGGGCCATCAAAAGATCTTCAGCAGCCTTCCGCTGGGGCCGCGACTCTGAGCAAGAACTGCTTGCAACTTCAACTACCTGCTTTATACTGGCTGTTTGCGCGTTTTGCAAGAGTCACCACAATTTAGGCAGCCTGTCATACTGCCGGATAACATGTGTCCACAAAATGTCCCCTTCAATCAATCGTGACTCGGTGCGGTATTTCACGGAGAGGAATGTGAAGTCTTAGCTGTGCCCCCTTCAGTCACTGCTCGACTTGCTGACTAGTCATCAGATGTCATCAGCTTTGTTTGGTACGATGTACCGTTCGGGCGTGAATAGATAGAGCACTCCACAATCCTTGGCCGTGTTGGCCACACTTTGTCGGTCACCTGCTGCCCGATTGCCGGCATAGCAAGGGGCAGCAACAAAACTTGGCCAGAGACCCCCCACAAACTACAACTCTTGGCACTCTAGCTGGCCGTGGTAGCGTGACTGTAAATGTTGATCGGAAATGTCCTGCTCGCCTTTAAGGAATCACTTCTGAAGGTGCCTTTTGCGCGGTTGCCTCTGGGGCCCTTTTGATGGCAAGCCCCTCTCACCGCCAACTGTGTCTAGACTGACACAACAAGCAAGGGCTCACGCAAACCTTTGCTGCTTGTCATGAAGCATGATTTCCTTCAGTTGGGAGGTATCACCTACGACCAGCCACAGTGGCTTGGCTTGAGACGGGCCTGAAACACTCTTTGCAACCGTGCTCCTGACGCACGCCGAAAACAGAGCATTGTCAGGGTCTGACCGTACAATAGGCAGCCATCAGGAGTCCCGGGTGCGCGACATTCAAACTCACGTGAAGATCATTGCACGCCGAGCTCTAGATTGGAATGCCGGCACTTGCACAGCGTCAGGTTGCAATAGTCTCAGCAACTGGTCCTGGGTGTTCTGGGCTAGAGGTTGCTTTGCAACCCGAGTTCGCAAGGCCATGTTGGTGGGGATTGAAATTTGTCCCACCAAGCATTCAAATGTGGCTGCAGGCACCATTCCCGGTGGTCTCTTCCTCAAAGGCTCCGCGACATAGCGAGATTCCTAAATTCCTAGATCTCTCAGACTCCATCATCGAGCCGTGATCATGATCTCAAGAGCCATTGAAGGACACAGGTGGCCCGCTTCCAAGAAGTCTGTAACAATGGCATACAAGCGCTGTCGCTTCCCAAACCTTTCTGGCCCTTGTGTCGGAGTGCGACAGCACCACTGTACTTCCCAGCTGCCGGGAACCTTGGCCACCATTTCAACACTTCATCTTGTCATGTCAACCATCCCTCAACCCAACGATCCTCGAGCCGCCTCAACGCCACCTCAAACCCTTATCTGCGGAGCAGCAAGTCTTGCGCTCGTTCACGGTGAGTCCTGGCGTGCCCCTGTCTCCGGGCTTCAGGAAGGTTAAGGTCTATAGATGTCTCTAGATGTCTATGGTCTCTAAATTCCGAACATGTCGACTGTCTACAGAGCCTATAAGCTACAGATGCCACAACGCTACACCCCATGTCCTCATCCTCAGAATTGAGGTCAGCCCAGCATTGACGAGAAGTACTCATCCAGGTGGTTGGAGGCGAAGGACTCTCGGCAGATTTCAAACTGTCCTGCAAGCTCATTGCGTGAGACACAAGTGGGAATGAGCTAGTGGGATAAGAGCCCACCTCCGAAAGTTTATGTTTGGCAAGCCATGTTCGTTTTATGCAAGCAACCAGTCTGTGGTGTGAGGATTTGGTGGCAAGTCCGTAATATTCAGCCCAGCCAGCACTACTCGTCAGCGAAAAGTCTACAGCTACAGCACTGCAAGGATCAACTTGTTTTACCGTTGTACTGCAGCTGTGACTCTGCTTTCCCCAGCTGCCAGCCGGTCTCTAAATGCCGGCTTGCAGCTCTCCTTGGCCAGCAGAGTCTAAGAACTCTGAGATGCGCGGTGCACTGCTCAGATGTGGCTCACAGGGGAACTAAAGAGGCAGAATGGGTGTGGCCTAGTGTGACGGCAAGCATCCGACTGGTGGAGCACTGCGCTTCTTTTGGCAAGCACTCCGCAGCCTGCAAACACGCGCTTTCGGCGGTGCAGCGATGCCATTGTGCCATGTCTCCCGACGATCAAGCTCCCGATTGAGTTTTGCAACACACACACACACACACGCACAGAGTCACACACATAAGGTGCAAATTTGCGTGCCTTTTGCCAGGCATCGCCTTGGCTTCTTGTCAGGGCTTGTCAGCTCAATGTTGACTGCAAGCAGCATTGTCAGGAACACGTGATGCAAGCAACATACAACATACATACAACATACACAGACATTTCACTATGTTCATATGTGACTGGTGCTGCGGTTGTTGCGTACTATGTTGGTGCGATTAGTCGTTCCGTCCACCTTCTTCCTGCGGCAGTTCCCCACAACTTTACAAAATCGTTGTCCCAAAGGTATAGTGACCTCGTGCCCATCCAAGGAATGCTGACGGGTGGCCGGAATCGCTGCTTTCAGGCTCGGCCATTGTTACACAATCTCTCCCACTGTCATCAACCTCAACATGAGACTGATGCCGGCAGACACACATACCATCAAGGAATCCCAGCCTCCCTCTCATCGCCCGTCAGGCTCTCTGTTTCTTCGCCTGCGTCAAAACATCCCCACTCTGCAGAACACCACGATCCACCGACCCCTCCCAGACGGTGCCTAGTGAGGCTGCAATAGAGCTGCTACCACTAGGACTGGTCCTTAAGTTCGCGGGTTTCGTTTCTTCGTCTCACTTCGCCCAAGCACTCCCGGGTGTCCATGCTCTTTGCCCTCCCAAGGCGAGAATCAGCGGCATCAGCAAGGTGGGCTTAGGACGAAGAGATCGCCGACTACGGATCCACTCTCTCGCGTGCACTACACCTGAACGTTCCAAAGAGATGTAAGACGTAAGGTTTACGCAAGGCGTAGCAAAACCATAGAATGCCACAGAAGCATGCAGCAAGAAAGAGGAGATCACGAACATCTCTCGAAGAGCGGTGAGCAGTAGGCTTAACCCTAGATATTTATAGGAACTCGGGTCTGCGGCCATGAGCGCATTGCAGACTAACCCACAACCCTACAGCCTAAATTTCTAAACCCTTTTTTCGCACATCCGAGATCATGAGTTTTCAGGACTTCCGGGGCTGTCTCTATGAGGTCCTTTCTGTTTTCGACCTGTGTCCGAGGCGTGTTTCGGACCCATGGCTTTCTGTTGTTCGTCCAAAGGCAAGGTGACTCGGGAGCACTTTTCCTGACCTGACGGTCACTCGACTTCAGTCATGCGACTTCTGTGGCCCGGACCCTGGACCCCTCGACAGGGAAGAGGCTGCTCCCAGGAATGCCTAGGTATGCATGGCACCGATGCCCAGCTCAAAACAACATCGGTGAAGACGAGCAACGCATAGAGGCATTCGGAGCCACGCCGACAGCCACCACTTGCCTCGCGCAGGAGAAGCTAAAACAATTGCAGCGGATTTCGCTGCCATCACATAACCAGAGCCAACCTATCATCCACGCAGCCCTGACGACTCAAACCACTGAGGGCCTCGAAGAGGCACATGATGGCCTTGCAGGCTCTTCTTTTCTCTTCCTGCGCAGATGATTCTCCCGACATGATTCACGGCCGTGATGCGCGACAACACGGTAAGACCAGAGCTTCAAGTGAGAGTCCTCTCCGTGCGCATATTTGCAGTTGCTTCGATCACATCGATTCTTGAGCCAGAACTTGCAGAGCAAGGTCTTGTCCTCAGTCCACTGAGCTACTATACGGCACCAGCTTTGGCAGCGAGATGCGTGTAAAGTCGCCGAAGCTGAGGAATAGGCCTGTCCAGTGCGACTTGGACTTCGAGGCTCCTTGCAATGTGACGATTGCTGCCTTGAGAAGCCAACCTATGTGCCAGTCCTGAGAAGAGGTTGAGCGGCCATCTGACACATTGCTACTGCCACATGGATCCGAGTGCGAGAACCAGCAAGCCTCAGCTACGAACGATTCAGGCTGACAGAAGCGTGGTGTCATCATGTGTCAATAACTCCACCAAAGAGCATTCCCGAGATGACAGCTTCCATTACGCAGGTGCTTGCACAGAATCGCTCCGCCTTGGCAACGGCAACAGAAGCGGGCTGAAGCTCTCTCAATGAATCTGATTCAGAGCTTCATTGATCCAAGAACATGTCTATGAACCAGATATTCACAGGAAGGAGAAGGAATTTGAAACCACCAAAGGCGGACCAAGCACAGGCTCGTTGAAGCTCCTCGTCTCCGTGTGCATACCTGCACTGCTGGCCACGCTGGCAACGGCCTTCCTGCCAAAACTTGCCTTAGCGCCGAGCGAGAGAGCGAGAGAGCGAGAGAGCGAGAGAGCGAGAGAGCGAGAGAGCGAGAGAGCAGATGGCGGATCGCACCACGAATCGCGCTTTGCTTGCTGCTGAGCCGCATGGCTGGGTCTTGTCATACCTTCCAAGCTGCCAGTCCTGCATGGACAGGCTGCTGCACTTTGGTCATCCTGACACTGCCGCTGCCACCGCATGTCGCTGCCACCGAAGCACGCGTTTGTAGCTGCTGGGCTCCAGGGGCGCAGCTGCGGGTCCCAAGGATGGCGTGTCCTCGGACCGTTGGGCGCAACTCGCGCTCCCTCCCGATCCCTCCAGAATCCCTCGGTCGAGTCGGGGTGCGAATGGGTGCGAGGTCATTGCGAGGTGTGCGGTTCGCGGAATTTCGTGGAGACCGAGGCACAGCCTCAGAGGCGGTCGTGGAAGCAGCGCTCTTCCCCTGCACAGGTTATCCAGCGGCGCCATGCGCCATGTGCTTCAACAGCTTCTCAGCTTCTCCGCAGTCAGCATACTTCTCATACTTTGGCAAAGTTTGTGGGACAACGTGACAGAGCTCCGTTGCCTCGCAACCGCCTCGGGACGTCACAGAACTGAAAAGGGACTCGGGGCAGAACAGAACAGAGCAGAACTTCGGGCTGCTTCCGAGTCACTCCCAGGCTCTTTCTCCTCAGCTGTGCGGCTTTAAGGCATGGCCAGCTTGGGGGTGACCTGGGGGTGTTTTGGGGTGTTTAGGGGTGCGGGTTCAACACCTTGCATCTAGGCTGCGTCGCTGCTGTAAAAGGGATCCCCAGCCTCCTCTTCCAAGACGTGCCTCCACATCAAACAACGCAAGAATTGAGGATCCTTCTACTGTTGTGCGAAATATGACGGATGCAAGAAGCTCTTCGCCAGAGGCTCGCTTGCGCAACTAGTTACAACTGACATTTCTCCCAGCCTGTACAAGCAGTCTTGTCCCAGGCGGCAGTACCTTTTTGTGTGAGGCCGCTGTTCTACTCTGTCTTACTCTCAAAGATGATGTCACCTGAATTCCGCAACCCCAGCAAGAGCAGTGTGCGATAGAATGGGGATTAATTTAATGCACTCTGCCAGGCATGGCAACGGCAAGGCATATTCCTACATGATCATTCGTGGCACCCGCTCGCGAAGAACTGGCAGGTCAACGCCTGGCACGCCTTTCTCTTCTCTTCCTGCCATTTG
This sequence comes from Symbiodinium natans, assembly GCA_905221605.1. Lineage (NCBI taxonomy): Eukaryota > Dinophyceae > Suessiales > Symbiodiniaceae > Symbiodinium > Symbiodinium natans. The sequence continues at coordinate 252,958 of CAJNDS010002298.1, forward strand.
CGTTTGCAATCTGTATCATTCGTGCAGCTCCTGGGTGGCGCTTACAAGCGTACAACAAACAAAGCGTATCTGCGTAGCTCTCCTCGCCATGTGCATACTTGCAATCGTCACGCTGGCAGCGGCTTTTGAGCCAGAACTTGCCTCGGTGCTGTGCACAGAGGAAATCAGTTTCGTGTAGCTTCACACATCGCACTTCGAACATCCCAAAGAATCCCAATGCTGGGCCAAGGCACAAATCAAGGTCTTATCGGACGCTACTGTCATCCTGGTGAAAAAGGCTTCACCTTCTATCTGCTGCCGCCTTGCGCGCCTCGATGGCGCATCACCTGACAGAGCGCATCCGCATCGGCCCTCTATCAAAAAAATGCTTGAAGCTACACTCTGTCAAAGTTGGTCAAAGTTGCCTCGACGTCCCTGGTTGATAACAGTTGGTCTTGAGCCATATACTGCGTTGCACGCGGAAAAGCTTTAGCACAAAAACATGGCCTCGCAACGTGACATGATTTTGTCGAGCAACGCGTCGAACAAACATGACGGTGCCGCCTTTTCCCTTTCCGGGATCCGCCCCCCCCAATGTGCTAACCACAAGCTTTGCCGAACCGAGAAGGAAGACCAGCTGCGGCTGCTTGCTTCGAAGTGCTTCGAGATGCATCTGAGACATTCTGAGACATGTGAAAGACAGCGTTCCCAAGTACCTCCACATGGTTCTACATTCTACAGCCGAGGCTTGCACTGCGTGATGCCGTGCAACCCTTTTTGTCTCCGAATTCAAGCTCCCACTTTGGGCGCAGGCGAGATGAAATAACAAATGGAGTCGCGGGGACACCGGAATTTCAGCAGTCCTCCACCATCTCTTTCGGGCAGCCTCTGCGGGACGGGGGTGAAACATCGTGAAACTCCTCAGCCACGACATTCAAGCATCTGCTGGCATCTGCGACCGAACATATCGTCTGATCCCGAAAATGACAACGGACACATTCGCCACTGCCTAACTACCGCCAGCTAGATTTCTCTGGATACTTCGAAGGTGAGATTGGCAACCCTGCCACTGACCTGAGCACCCGAAAACACGCAGCGTTCCCCGGAGACCACGGCATTGGCATCCCATTCATGATTCTCAAGGAAACAAGAATTCAGCACCGGATGCCCGGCACGGCCTGCAAAAGCACAGGACCATTGGAACCAATACACCGCTGTGGCTCGCGCTCCAAGTTGGCTTTGCCCGGCGAGCCCACTTGCGGGAGGAGAAGCGGGACGGACTTTGAGCCTGCCATGCCTCGCTGGTTCGGTGGATACCAACTTCTACAAGACGCATCTGTTGAAGGCTAGAAGGGTGCGACTTTAACCCCTGCCTGGCAGGGGGACCGAAGGTCGCTCTACCGACCTGCCACAGCCAAGTCGCATTCAACCAACTAGTTATGCCAGATGCATCACGAAAGTCATCACGAAAGTGGCTCCTGCTAGAAAAGGTCAAAGCTTTTCGCAATTTTTCGGCTTTCTAATCTTTCCTTCTCTACTATGTTTCCATAGAAACACGCTAAACTTCCCAATTCGCCTTTAGGTTGCAAATAGAATGATGCAGGCGGCAAAAGGATCCGAGGAGGAATGGGCCCACATCTCTTTCCGTTTCGCAGCTGTGCGTTTGGGGTTGCAGCGCCAGCCACAAGCAAATAGAATGATGCAGGCATGCACAGATATGCACAGCACAGCCGGAAACAAGCTTTACATTTCCCGTTTGCAGCCCAGCCAGTTGAAAACAAATCATGCAGGCACGAGCAAACTTGCCTCGTCGGTTCTGGCCGAAAGGCGTCTAAACCCCCCCTCCAAGCACACCGAACTCATGATTGGCGTGGTGCTGCACCTGACGTAAGACTTTGCTTTCCTTCGTCTGCGATGCACGCTCTACACCCCGCACCCCCCCCGGCTGTCGAGGCGGCGCACACAGGCGTTTACAATCAAAATAAACAAGCACTGCATTACAAGTGCAAAATGAGCGGGGCCCGGAGACCAATTGACCGACCGCCGTCTGGAAGACGGACCGACTGACCGGCCGTCTGGCTACAAATTGAGATAGGCACATGCAGGAAAGCAGAGGACAGCTACAACTTCATTGCAAGTGACAGTTGATTGTTTGCCGCCTCTCATCCATAGCGGGAGCCAGGTGTGCATATTGAGGTGCCCGTCCTGCGTTTGAACCATGCGTAGAACATCTCAAACCCCGCCGCGACTTAACCCTGGCACTCGCACTCAGTACCCGGCGGCGTGCCCGTGGCTTGGGTTCCTGTGCAGCTCATTTGACTTCATCTTATTCCTTCAACCAGATCGCTGCAGCTCTGCTTCGAGGCGTGCATGTGTGTGTGTGTGTCAGCTAATTACACAATCAGAAGCAGAATTGGGTCTTGCTTTGAAACTCCGGCGGTTGACCCAACTGCCTTGCCGTAGGCTGCATCTTTGAGCTCCCGCACGAGCTCCATGCCTAGCCGCCATCCAACCGTACAAAGGCAGAACATTCCTGCGAGGGATAACGCTCAGACTTGTCGCTCTTCTGTCTGCCGAGGCAGGAACTTCCCACCGATGGATGATTCACCACCTTCCTGAGCTTTGCTTTCCGCTGTCCGTTTGCACTCAGATGCTTGTTCGCAGATACGTTCTTTCACCGAAGCGAAGAGCTCCATGCATTGCAGCTAGGGCGCATCTGGTCGGCCATGTTCCCGAAGGGGCCACCCCTCACCTGACAAAGGCCAAGCTGGTCGCTCAGACCCCGGCATTGCCCGCAAGAATGCCCTTTATCCCCACCTAGCTTGCTGGGATGACAAGTGAGGGTTATGAGGGTTAATGCCCTGTGAAACATGCAAGCATGGATATGACCTGTGTGGTGTGCTCCATTCGGATCTCCTGCAACTCGACTCCGCAGAGAACACTGTCGTCTGCATCAACCTGGTGATCGAACTCAGGGTTTGCTTCACGGGGTTGGAGATCTCTCGAAATCTTGCCACTTCCATCGCCCTGCTACTCAGCTCTTTCAACTCTACAACCGGCTGACATCGGCACCTTGTCCTGCAAGCGACAGAAGTTCCCCCGGCCTCAGAAGCCGCCCCGAAGTCTCAGTCACATGCAAAAACGTTGAAGCGGCCGCACCGTAAGGCTCTCTGTCAGCATAGTGGTGGTCCCAGTTCCTCACCTCAGGGGAAGCCAAGCGCTTCAACGCTTCGCCCCAAACGCAAAGGGTTGAGGATGGTTGACGACCATTGGGAACTCTGCTCCTGAACCCTGTCCAGGAGATTCGAGCGCTGTGTCCAAGAACCTTCGCACAGTGGACCTTCAGGGTCTTCTGGTGCCCCTTGGGCTCCCGCTGCATCGCCAACGAAGGCCTTGCACTTCACATACATTCCTGCTCAGCAAACATTGTGGATAGCAGACATCCTGCCAACAGGTTTCCAAGACCACCAAAACCGAGCCTGCGTGGTGTGAGCAAGTTCAACAAGCACGTGCAACTTGAACTGCGGGCTCATGATATTCCAAAACCCCCAGCTATCAGACGCTTTCGAGACGGAGCCCTGTCGAAGCTGCATGCCTTCCGCTGAAACAGAGGTCGAACCGTAGGGGCGTACGGCCTTCTCTGGCACTTTGGGCACATTTTATCACCGAGTCCTTTTGGGCAAAGGAGGAAGAAGCCGCAGGTCTCCTGAGCAGCAGCGAGGCGCCACGCGAGAGAAGAGAGTCGCTCTCTTTCGCTCCCCGTCCTCGCCCTTGGCTCGATAGCCCAGAGGATACAAGTGCAACCTCAGGCTCTTTTAAGAGCTCAGCTATTTCAGCTCAAGATGCAGAGAGCTGGTTTCAGATCCAGCTATTTCAAGCTCTTTCAAGATGCAGAGAGCTGGTTTCAGATCCAGCTATTTAAGCTATTTCAAGAACTCCAGCAGCTCAGGGAACAGTGAGCATGCTGCTGTTTTGAGGCTAGTGCAGCATGCAAGCTCACGGGCGTGAACGCTTTAAGTTAAAAATCTTTAACCATTAAGCCTCCGGATCTTGCATGGGTGTGCTACGGGCTGCTGACTGAGTCTGCAGGGACTTCCCCTTCGTCACACATTCATGAGGGCAACAACGTTCATAGCGGATGCCATCTACAGCATGGCAACTATGGGAAACTATGAGAAACTATGTCATGTAGGCCCACATCGAACCTGATCGAAGCTCCACTTCCATCCACCTTTTCTTGGCTCCAGGCTGCAGCCCTTCGAACCCCCCTGCTGCGAAGGGCGGGGACACGATGGGCTCCCACGCCTGGAGCAGGCTTTCAGAACTTAGAAGCAATTTAGGGGACCGAGTTTAAGTAAAAGGGTGTTATCTTATTGGGGGGAAGTTTTGGGATGGAGATCTCGGAGCTTAAGGGGGGCTTTTGCCAGTTGAGAGGGTTTGGCCCTGTTTCTGGAGGATGAGAGTCTCTCGAGTATGATCCAGCAAGCCTCCTCCGCACCAAGCTCATTTGCCGCAGCTCGCCTAAGCAACTGCGCATGTTGTTAACATCAAAGATGCACACTGCAGACATGTCCTTGCGCAGCCACATTGGGCACCATGCGCAGCAGCAACTCGCTCGGAGATGCGAGCAACACGCCATTCGATTCGCTTGACCTCTGGTTTCTGAGTCTCTTCTGCTCTCTTCTGGTCTCTTTTCTTGTTGAAAGTACTTGGTGTCCGGGCCATTAGTGAGCGAACTGCTGTGGCCTCTCGCGCTGCGGCCTCCCGCACGTGGTGGGAAGTTGATTCAGAAAGGGTAGGCTCGTGGGTCTTAGGTCTCAGGTGGCTTCTCTGCATAGTGCCTGTGCTGCATCTGCAAATTTCACGGATGCAGACAAGCAGGGTGGGTAGTTGACCTGGCCGACGTTACACAGCATGAAAATCCGTGAAAGGTATCTGCAGAGCTGTAAGTGTCATCTGCGCCCGCATTCGTTTTGTCGGTGAATAAGCATGAAGGCGGCGCCTTCATCAGCGGCGCAGTTATGTCCAGAATCTCAAGCCGCACCTGAGCATGGCTCCCCCTTGGCAGATTAGGACTGATGCCCCAAGGTACAGTGCCCACATTCCCAAGAAACAGGGGCCGGTGCATTCATCGTCTTGTCGATGCTGTCCAGGACCTGACTGAAGCTTTGGCCAGGTCATCAAGAGGATCGTCGAATCCAGGATCCCTGCCGCCAGCCGCTGCGATCCCCACTCTGGGGCTTCGTCGAACTCTGCAGCAAAAGACCTAAGCTCCCGAGCCAGCGTCGTGTACACCGGCTGGTTTTGGAAGGCTCATGAATGGACAGCGCGAAGAGGACCCTGCAAGTTGAACCTTAATCGTTTCAGCTGTTCAAACTAGGCATGCTCGAACTCGTGACCTAAGTTCGCATACTGTCCCGGCTCCTTCTTTATCTGCCAAACAGAATCAGGAACTAACAGTTGTGAAGGCAACACAAGAGCACCGCTCCCAAACTAACTGAAGAGGATAGGTCAGCCTAAGTTAGATATCTGGCTGTCTCGGGTCCATAGCATACTCTTGGCGCCAAGGTGTAGACGAAAGGACACCTGTCCACTGCAGCATCTTGCTGAGGGTGCTGGTTAGTTGTTGGGTCTCCTCCGCACACTTGAACCTCATGAACCTCAAGCTTGCAGAGCAAACTGCTGTAGCTGAGCCGTATTTCCGGAAATATCTGGAAATTACTCCTATTGTTTCCCAAGGAAAAGAAGGCACGAAACATGCCATTCTCGGAATCCCTTCCCGCCCGGCCTGGCCCCTTGGAGCTTGAAGGAAGACTCCAGCCGACCAGCGACTCTCGCGTGCCTGCAGTGTGCTGGAGGTTTATCTGCCTGCTTTCTGTGCTTCGGGCTGCTCCGGGGCTGAGCTTCATCTCCTGAAGCACTTCTTTATGAAAGCTGCATGAGATATGCAGATGGAAAGAAAACACGTAAATGAACATGTAGTGTACCTGCAATGCAATGTACATGTACATGTACATGTCATGCGAATGTCATGCACCTGCAATGTAACAGTAGTGCAAATGTATAATGTGAATGTACTGCGAAGGTAACTGTGGATGTAATGTACATGTGATGTGAATCTAATGTACATGTAATGTCAATGTAATGCAAAAGTACTGTAAATGTAAGGTACATAAACGGTAAATGTACTGGACTGTAAATGTCGTGTGAATGCCGTGTGTACATGCCATGTAAATCAATGTAAATGCCATGCCCACGCCAACGCCATGTAAATGCCATGCACGTAATCATGTGATGTACATGTAATGTAAACGTACCGTGAACGTAATGTAAACGAAATGCAAATGTAATGTAAGCGTAATATAAACGTAATGTAAACGTAATGCAAACGTAATGTAAAAGCCTAATGTATATGGAATGTGAATGTAACATAAATGTATTGTAAATGTAACGTAAATGTAACGTAAATGTAATGTAAATGTAATGTAAATGTAATGTAACTGCAATGTAAATGCAATGTAAATGTAATGCAAATGTAAAGTAAATGCAATGTAAATGCAATGTACATGCAATGTAAATGCAATGTAAATGCAATGTAAATGCAATGTAAATGCAATGTAAATGCAATGTAAATGACAATGTAAATGCAATGTAAATGCAATGTGACTGTCATGCAGGTGTAATGAAAAGGTAACTTACATGTAATGTTTGTGTAACGTAAGTGTCTGTACATGCAGTGTAAATGTACATGTAAACGTTCATGTAATGTACATGTACTGCAAGCGTCATGTAGAAGTAATAAATATGTAAATATGTGAACATATGATATGCGTAAAACATGAAGGTAATGTAAAGGAGATGTCTAGATACTACACATGCAATGCCAACTCGCCGAGTGGTATGCAAGGAAGCAAGCGTACTTTCCTTCCGCAGCGAAGCAGATCTCGCGGCATTGATCTTCCAAGAGGCCATGCGACTTGAACCCTCACTATCGCCGTGAGATGTCGTGACGCTCTCGACCTCCATTTGTGTGGGACCAGGTTTCAGTCCAATCAGGCCAACAATAACAAGCCATGCTTCCAAAACTCTTGCTTACTGTCATGTGCTGAAACTTGTCTCAAATTTGGCAGATCGAGGCCGGTAAACAGCTAGCACTGATCCCCGTCCCAAAGTGCCTCGAGATTGAGCTTCCGTAGAGCAGCTTCCAAATCTGGCGGAAGGTCCTCGAATAGTCACCAAGAGCAAAGGCAGCGGCTACGGTATCGATGATTGTTGAAAACAAGCTTCAGCCAATTCAAAGATAACCACAAATCTACAGCCTGGGTGCTACGCTGAACGCCTCCGAACGAACAATCCCTAGCAGTACCAACCTGACTTCAAGTGTTTATCTCAGCGGACGTACCGGCTGCGGTCCTCAAATGCTTCCAATTCCTGGCCAGAAACGTGAAAGACCAGCTTGTGCCGGTGCAAGAAGTTTCGAGGACACCTGACAGAACCAAGCCCAGTCAGTTTTGCTGCGTGGCGCACTATACTGTACGACTTTACACCTCTTTCTCACCAAGCCACCAGGCCAAGTCCTCTGCGTAGGTGCTCGTGGACGAGTACTTCCCATCAGTCAAGGTCGGGTGCCCAATGTAGCAAGTGTGAACCCGAATTTGGTGTCGGCGTCCAGTCATGATCTGAACGTGAACCAGGGTAAAGGCTCTGTGGCCGTGAAATGCTTGGGCTAGTGATCGAACGCTCGTCCGGGAAGGTCGTCCGGCGTCTTGTACCAAGCTCGCTCTGTTTGAGTCTGGGCCAAACGACAGCCAGTTGATGGGAGACCTAATCCCGGACCTCGAGGGGTTCAGCAGCCCGTGGCATAGAATTATGTAGCCCCGCATCAGCAGCCCCGTGGCCAGCTGAAACTTGAGATCGAAGAAGGTTTCGAAGGAAGTCGACACTAGGATCAAGCCTGAGCTTGGAACATCCAAGCGATGCAAGAACCCGCGCTGGTGACTTGTCTGTTGAAGGATTGGGCACTGACGGTATGGTTTCATGGCCCGCACAAAGTTGGAGAGCAACCCGCGATCGTCAAAGAACTGCTCGGCCTCGTACATGGCATCTCGTTCATCCACTTGCCAATGGGGCGGCTTTCGCACCAACAAGGCGCCTCGCAGCTCCTGTGCCCAGGGCTCACAGGGCTCGGGATGCGAATCTCGCGCACCTCCCTCCAGTTCCTCATCCTTGTCCTGCTTCTCTTTCGGTAGTGGCAGCGCTGGAGTGCGTTCAGCCCCATCGAGCCGGGCACCCTGCCTCACGAGTGCTGAGCGTACGGTCTGTGCGGCATTGGGCAAGAGCTGTCCGGCAAAATGAGCAGCGTACAGGATGGCAAATGCGGCCGTAAAAAACTCTGTCCATGATGCCTGGGACATGGATTGGGATGGTAATCGAAGTGAGCGGCAGGCCAACTCATTTTGAAGTTGACCCAGCGTGCCAGCTGTGTCCGTGTTTGACAATGCCCATGCCAGATTGGCCATACTGCGAATGCTGAGACGTTTTGCCCCATTGGCATTGGCCCCTCCTTCCATCTGACGGAAGGCGGCCTTGCTCAGCTGTTGTGTCAGCGAATCCGAGTCGGACAAACCGCCGAGGCGGCCCAGAGACCACAACACGGCCGAGAGCTCCTGAAGCTCGAAATCATCAGCGCGCACTGCGGCTGCCACTCGCCGAGCGGGCTTGGCCAGCCCCGAGGATCCGGCTCCCAATCGCGAGAGCTTCGCAAGGCGCCAGACGACCTGCGAGGCCTCTGCTGGAGTCACACGCAGATCATCCCATTCCAACCTACCCTCCCGGCTACAGATCCGGTACACCAGCGCGCCAACCTTGGTGGGACTCTGCTTCTGCAGCAGCAACTCCAAAGCTAGCTGCCAACGGCCAGCTTTCTCACATGCATTCGATACACAGTTGAAGGTGATTTCATCGCAAGGCAGACCTGTCTCGCTCATCACAGCTAGAAGGGCAAGGGCTACCTCCCATTCACCAGGTTTCGCGCATGCACTGATTGCAGCATTGTAAGAGATTGTGCTTGGATTCACGGCCTCAGCTGACATATTCGCCAGTAGCTGAAGTGCGTGTTCCCACTGGCCAGCCTTTTCAGCTGCGCTGATAGCTGCGTTGAAGGATATCTCGTCAGGGATCTGAGCTAGGATTCTCATGGTGACAAGGATGGCAGATGCTTGTTGCCATTCTTTCGCCGCTTCACATGCACTGATCGCCGAGTTGTAGCTGGCCTTAGTGTGCGTTTTCTGTGTAGTTCTTCCTAGCAGGAAGGTCTTGCATGTAGCTGGATTGGTCTGCCTTTCTCTACAGGGATCCTGGCAATGTTGGGAGACACGCTCATCTCAGGCATGACCTTCAGCAAGTGCGCTGCAAGCCTCCACTCTCCAGCCTGGCACACGACCGGCCGATACAGTGCTGACACGGCTAGGAGCCAACACCAAGCGCAAGGCCTTATCAGCAGCATGGATGACTTCATTGAAGGCTGTGACCTTTGGAACGAGCCTCAGTTGTGGACAACATGGGCAATCAACCATGGAGCTCTAGAAGCACAAAGCATTCCAGTAGTGCCGGGCAGCCTGGAGGACCCCATCTCTTGCAGCAGCAACCAGGCAACTTCCCAGGAGGCACTCGCCTTGCAGGCTGCGATGGCAGACGTATAGTCTGCCTTGGCTCAGAGTGCTGCATGCTCTCAAAGCTCACAGAAGCGCAAACGCTCGGGCCGCTAGGGGTCATCTTGAGTCTGCAGTGTGCCCGTGTACTTCGGCGGTGCTGGTACACATATAACTTACCTATAACTTACCAACATTTACAAGTAGCGCTCAAGGAAGCTGTGCAAACAGGATCTCACACACAAAGACCCTGAGAAGCATCTGACCCATCCTGGCTACCACCTGCGGGCGCAGCGTATTCGCCTCAATGCGGCGCAGCCATGCCAGCGCTGCTTGCCAGTGACCCTTAGGAGCACCGATCACTTGGCTGGCCAGTCCATCCACTTCAATCGAGCTTTCCTGCTTCGAGCAGGCGGGGCTTCAAGCAGGGAAGGCCACCAGACTTGACCCAGAAATACCAGAACACACAACCATCTTAACATCTCCTGACATATCAGAACAGTGCCAGGTCTCCTGCAACTGGTTGACAAGGTTCAAGGCTTCAGCCCACAGGTCGTCACGGCCAAGCACCTGGGGATCGCAACGCTTGCACACCATGTCTCACCTGGTCTCCACAGGCACATGTAGACACATGAACACACATGTACATACTTGAGGCAAGCTGCACACGTCGCGGCTTCGGCGAGGCCAGCGTCGAGCAGCTGTGCGCGAGATGCCTCGGAGATCATCTGCACTGCGAATTGCCATCCAGAGACAGGATCCTCGGCAAGTCTGCAGTGATGAGATACCATCTGTATCTCCCTTGATGCGTGCCCTTGCATAAACCATTCTACGCGAGACTGAACGACTGCGATCATCTGCCAGGTCGCAATGGACTCAACCGCGGCTTTGTAAGACCTTAATTGTTCAAACTGATTCTCGTGTCTATTCGGAAGCAAATGATGCCAATTGCAAGCAAGCGACGCTGCATCAGGATCTACTCTGATCTTCACCATCTGCCGTAGGATCTCAACTGCCGTCTGCCATTGCGCGTCTTTCTGCAAGGCAGCCAGCACGCTTGTGCATGTCAGCATGTTTGGTTGGCAGATGGCTCGCTGCATCTCGTTGAAAAGAGCCAAGGCGTGCATCCAGCTGTGCCCCACACAGGCGTTGATTGCGGAGTTGTAGATGGCCGTATCTGGAATCAAAGAAAACATCGGCATGTCACGCAGCAGCTCAGACGCCAAGACAACTTGATTGCCCTTTCCGCACGAGTGTACAAGCATTGTATAGCAAAGAAGATCAGGCTGACTGCTGGCATTCAGCATGCTGTGGAAGAGTTGGAAAGACTGGAGCCACTGACCTCGCGTAGAGCATGCTTTGATGGCCGCACTGGCAAATGCAATGTCGAACTCAGGCAAATCCTGTTGCTCGAAGATACATAGAGCAAGTGACCATTGGCCGCCATTGTCGCATGCCCCAATCAGGGTGGTCATGCTGATCTGATCCGATTCGATGAAACTTTCTGCCATGAGCTGGGACAGTCGCAAAGCGTCTCGCCATCGACCACTTGCGCGACAAACGCTCATAGCGGAGCTGACAGCAACAGTGCCAATCTGGAGCTCCGAGGACTGCATGGAAAAAAACAGGTCCAAGGCGAGCCGCCAGTTCGAAGTCTGCTCACATGAGCTCATAACACAGTTGTAAGAGATCTCGTCTGGAGTCAGCCGAAGCTCGGGCATTTTCTCCAGCAGACCCAAAGCTGGTACCCACTCGCCGGCTCGACGACATGCATTGAGAGCTGCATTGCAGCTAATTTGGTCCGGATGTGCACAGGCATCACTCGCATCAATCATGCTATTGAGCATCTGCAAAGCAATCTGCCAATTCCCATTTGCACCGCATGCACTGAGTGCGGAGTTGCAGCAGATGGTGTTCGGCCTCAACCTCAATGTCTGCTGCTGATTAAGCGCAAAATGGGCTATTCCGAAGCAGTTGGATTGTAGTTTCCGTTAATCTTCGCTCTCTTCGTGTTTTTAGATTTTGCTTTGCTTTGTGAGCAGCCTCGGACGACGAACAGCTTCTGAAACATGCCTTTTGTACAGCACTTTGGGGCCCACCCGGACAGGGTACTCAAGTATATCTGACAGAAGATGACAGAAGCATATCCTAGCCAATGTGTCTAGGCACCGCGTGTCGCCCATCCACTGCAGAAGGTGCAGCGCAGCTTGCCACTGCTCACTTTTGGCACAAGCACTGATGGCGGTGCCAAAGCTAATCATGTCGAAGCTGGTTATCGAGACCTCTGATCCAGGCCCCGCCCTCGCAAATGACAGCAAACAACTACACCACACTTGGAACCTCCAAAAACCCAAAATGGCTCTCGTGTGAAAGGCTGTGTCGCCATACCACCCAGTATGGCTACTGCCAGCTGCCAGCGTCGCCCCTTTGAGCAGGCGTTTAAGAGCTTGTTGCGGGTCACCATTTCTGGCTGGAGGTCAGAGTCACACATCTGCAGCAGCCTCAATCAAACCGATGCTAGCAGCAAGCATGCGAACCCATATACAGTCAAATACACCCCAAACTAGTCCTGGGCATTTCTTGCCCCGCTGTTAGTTGCAACAAGGACATGCTCGACTCCTTTCAAATAGATAAGCCTGCTCAATCGCTTACTTGCACAGCCGACTATACCAAGGCACAAGCTCATCGCCAGCTGCCAATCTCCCCTTGTGCTGCATGCAGAAATTACGCTGCCATAGTGCAGTGCGTTGATCTGAGTCCTCCGGCAAGCACAAATGCCAACCCCGACTCGTGCGCACTGTGTCTCGACCACATGCGCTTCGACAAGCCCAGATGCTTTTGGCTCCTGCCGTTTTGCAGACTTCGCAGCAGAGTCGCAGCTGTGTGTGGCCCCTTGGTGTGGGCCAGAATCCGCAAAGCTGTCGCAGTGTGCTGCGGGTCTTGCAACCACTGCGCCAGGTCCACCAACTCCGGGGAGTCCTCAGATGTCTTTGGAATAACCATGACACCAGAGATCTCCACAAACCTGCACCAGCTAAGGCACCAGAGCATCATTGGAGTTAGCCCAAGACTGCAGCAATTGAATTTGATGACTGGGAACCTGCTGCAAAACTGCAGCTGCTTGCCGTGTCTTTGCGCGATATGAAAACAAATGAGACAGCATCAGCAGATGTCAGCAGCTTCTGAACTATTAATCCGCCGAGGCCTCGGGCCGTAGGTGTCTGGGTAGCACAAAGCAGGCACCCCACCTCTGCCATGGGGCCGACCTCCTTTTTTCTCTGGGCCCCCACCCCACCTGCCCCCAGCCCCCTGGTTTGGGTTGCCTTGAGGCGGGTCGCGCAGCGTTAAAATTACACCTTTTGATACAGTTGAAATTGACAGCGTTGACCATTATTGATACAGTATTGCACCACTTTGCACCACTTTGACACGTTTTCTCTGTACTTCTCTCCTGCCTCGGTCCGGAGCTGAGGCGGCACATTGCGCATGCTCTTTTGCAAAGCTGCCCCCCGCAAATTCTTTGAGAGCCATTTTTTGAGCCCCGAGAAAGCTTGCAGAGAAGAATCACATGTTGAGTTACACATACCCCCATCAGGTCCGTGTGGAGCATGGAGCAAGTGTGCCAGCACATGCAGTGGAACAATGCACATCTGTTCTCATAGCAGCTAGCGGCCACATGCCTGAAGACGGAGGTGAAGCTGAAGGCGTTGCAGCCCAGCTGCTGAGAAGCTCGGACTGGCGAGAGGCACAGCTGTAGAAGTCCAAACAAGGACTGGGTGCACCCAAGCTTGGACCAAATTGGACCCTTCCCTGCCTGGCAATATCCAGCTTGCCATCTTTCTGCAGCTTCGCAGCATCAACCTGCAGGATTCGATGTCGGGCCCCCTCATGCCACGAGTACAGTACCATACAGTACGCTCTTGTGGCCCTCCACCTTTTTAGGGCTCTCTCCCTTACCCTGAAGGCCCTAGACCCTACACCAGCGTCACCGCCTCGGCCTGCCAGTTCACAACCCGAGCCCAACTGCACGTGGCAAAGGCCAGCCTACAGCGCAGCAGCGCAGCACATGCAGCCGGAACGTGCAAACGCAAGGCACGGACTGATGGAGGAATGGCGACATGATCCGGAATGCTTTCCACAGAAGTCACGGTTCGGGCCCTGGCTCCTCTTTGCATTCGGAGCCGAATTTCTGCAGCTCTCTGACGGATTGCTGGTGACGCTCCTGATGAGCCACATGGACATGGCTGGGAGTCAAGTGAAAGTTGCAGTCTTGTTGCTCTCCCCCTCCTCCAACCTATGCTCCAAGGCTGACAGCTGCTCCTTTCACAACTGCACATCTGCGAGATGCTCTATGATGCGATCCCCTCTCCCTCTTGCGCCAGTGTACCACCGAAACGTACCGAAACTGACACGTCAGCAAGAGCCTGAACGGCCTGCTCGCCGCTCCTGGGCATGAATTGTTGTCGAGGACCAATGCACATCATGCACTTGGAGCTCATTCGGTCATCGGCCACAGTACAACGAGATACAGCGAGCATATCTGACGAGGCCTGCTGCCAGACAGCAGAGCCTCGACGGCTTCAACTCCTTGGCACTGTGCACCAATGCGCCCCAACTCACACACAAGCAGTGCACGTCGTGCACGTCGGTGTGTTTCCAGGTCCGACAACACGAGGCCGGTCGAGATCAGCCAAGGCGGCCCGGCTCGTCGTCAGCCGCTCCTCCAACTTCGCCTCTTGTCCCTGCACCATGTGGGCGTTGGTTTAGGTTCCTTCACCGTATCAGGCCTCTTATGCATCTCCATGTTGAGCTGTATCTTCTTTGCTCAGATGTCAAGTTCAAGAATCTCTGAGCTGCAAAATTGCTTTGTATGAGTGGTAAGGGCGAGGATCTTAAGAGAACACCTGCTGAAAGGAATAGGTCCTGCCCCCTCCCCCCCTCCAGCGCAAAACATGCGCGAAACTGCAGCGAACGGACCTATGACGATTCAGGGCTTGCAAACGGGCAAACTTGCGGTACATGCCTGTCGTGAGTTCCTGGCACCCCGAAACAGCAAACTGACATGTACAAACCAGGACTGGCCCTGGGAGATGCCAGGGCTGAGCTCAGTGTGAAGTGAGTTCGACCAGTCGGGGCATCATGTGGGCAGTATTTGGGCAATTTGGGCTCTCTCGCTGCCACTTTCGGAAGAGCACAAGAACTTCTGCGTCACCCCGTCCTGACCTGACGCAGGCTTTCCACAAGGGAAATCTCCCAAACCGATGCGAGAAACCAAACGCTTAAAAAACCAGCTGGCTGAAAAGCGAGCGTGATATCAGAAAGAATTGGAAGCACCTTCGTCGACCCAAGCTGCACCACCGAAGCCTCTCAGCAACACGGCGCTCCAAAGTAGAAGCTCCCATGCGCGCTCTCGCCGCTCGGGGACTCGCCTCCACCCCGGCCAAGCGCTCCAGCGCGGTGGCCAGCTCGGCGCGGTGCTGCGCTGCCGAGGATGCCTAAAGCTGTCTCTGACACACACGTTCTTTATCTCTTTCTTTCGTTCATTCTGGCTTTCTTCCTTTCTTTCTTACGTTGAGTCTTTCGTTCGTTCCTTCTTTCATTCATTCTTTCTTTCGTTCTTTCCTTCTTCCCTTCTTTCCTTCTTTCCTTCTTCCCTTCTTTCCTTCTTTCCTTCTTCCCTTCTTTCCTTCGTTCCTTCTTCCCTTCTTTCCTTCTTCCCTTCTTTCCTTTTTTCCCTTGTTCCCTTCCCTTCCCTTTCCTTCCTTTCTTTCTTGGGGCGGGTCGACAACCCATCGAGCATGCTGGCCCCAAATTTCGACCCCCTATTTACTTCTACCTTATCGACTGTCATTCAGTCAGCTGTGCTGTTAGGTGAGACTCAGCCTGATCCTGTATTTGCTTCGCCCCTTTTACAGTACGCTTAGACCCACACAGACACACACACACACACACACACACACTTCGTCTTCTTCTTCTTTTTCTTCTTCTTCTGCCTCTTCTTCGTCTTCCTCCTCTTCTTCTTCTTCTTCTTCTTCTTCTTCTTCTTCTTCCTTTTTTCCTTCTTCTTCTTCTGCACGCTTGATAGCCCCTCCCCCCCTCTCTCTGCCCGCACAGCCAAAACACTGGAAGGGGAGCCGCCGCAGGACACATTCTCTCTCTCTCTCTCTCTGCACGCTTAGCCCCCCCCGAAGGGAGAGCTGCCCCGGAGGGCGCGCAAGTCCCCAGAGTCATGCGGGTCAGCCGCGGTGTTCGCGGCTCTGCTGGGGTGGGGTTCTGTCGCAAAATGGGGCGTTAACGAACAGCACTGTGCGACCTCCCCCCTCTATACTCCCAGTGAACTGTTGCCTGTCCCCTCGTTGGGGGTGTTTCTGGCTCAGCCGGGGGTGGGGCTTCCGTCACGGGATTTGGTTGTAAACAAGACAGCAGTACGTCTGAGAAACTGTGTGACCGTCCCCCCTCTGTATCCCTCGGCGAAATGATCCATCCCTCATTGGGGTGTTTTCGGCTTGGCTGGGGTGGGGTTCCTGCCATCATAATGACTGCCAACAAACCGAAAATGACCCAGCACTGCCATACAAACCGATCCGGACCAAACACTGACATTCATGGCTGTCCCCCCTCTGTAGCCCCGGCAAACTCTCTATCCCTCTTTGGGGAGATCAGTCGCTGCTGGCCCCTTCATGCGTGCGTCGTCTCCGTGAATCCATTCCTTCTGGTAATTGATGGTGTCGACGTTGTAGCCCCCACCCTCTTGGCCGCTTTCCTCTCCGATCTTCTCGTTCTTCCCCCTCCGACTGTGATGACGAGAACTCTTCCGTGGGTTCTCTGTGGTGTGTGTGGTTTGGTGGGTGAGGTGGTGGTGGTGCGGTCGTGTGTGGTGAGTGGCAGCGTGTCGTGTTGGTGGGCCGCTCAGTTGGGGGTTCAGGTTTGGTTGGGCTTGCCGCCGTGGTTTGCCCCTGTGTCGCAAGTGGGGGCGGGTGCCATGGTATCGTGTCCGGCGTGTCCCCCCCCAGACTCTCCGTCCCTCGTGCATCTTCTGCTTCCGCGCCTGCCCCCGACCCCTCCCCCGCCCGTTGGGTCTCCAGTAGGACAATGGGCTCACCCCACTGTGTGTGGAGCCAGTCATCTAGCGCGTTGATGGCTTGTGCGGCGATTGCTGCCTCCTCCTGAACCAGGAATGGCATGAGTCCTGCTAGGAGCCCTCTGGCTGTGATGACCCCTGTGCTGTCGGTGTGGTGTGCCTGTGCGGTTCTGTCGCTGTGGCTCTCCGTCCCCCCTTTTGCCAGTCCTATCACATCCGCCGGGTGTGTCTTGGCCCCCCCCCCTGCCTCCTGATGCTGCTGCTGTTGTCTGCTGCTCTGACATTCCCCCCTTTTGAGAGGGAGAGGGAGGGAGGGAGGGAGAGAGAGAGAGAGAGAGAGAGAGAGCGAGAGTGAAAGAGGGAGAGAGAGAGACGGAGAAAGAGGGAATGCTTCATAAGCAAGAGAAGAAAAGAGCGAGAACATGTTTGAGAACATGTCGGATATGTCCTCACAAGAAAGTTTGCAGGGGGAAGCCCTGGCTGCCTGGCGGTCTTCGGCGGCCTGGAGCGACTCCTCAACGAGGCGCCGCTCTGCCTGGGCTGCCTCGGCACGATCTGGATAACAGTAGACGAACGAAAGAGAGAGAGAGAGAGACAGAGAGAGAGAGAGAGAGATAGAAAAGAGACAGAGAGATAGAGAGAAAGACAGAGAGATAGAGAGAAAGAGAGAGAGAGAGAGACAAAAAAATGGCCCCTAGGCCGGCACCGCTCGCGACGCACCCTCCACGCGCTGGAGCTCCGTCCTGAGCTCCTCTTCGAAGCCGCGAGCGGCCTGCAGGGCCTTCGCACAAAAAACAGGGCAGAGACAGAGACGACGGGGCACAGATGACGGCACAGACCCGTACGCGGGCTCACAAGGACATTTTCAAGACTTGACAACATGCTGAAAAAAATGTAGATGTTGAAGCCACTGCTCGCTTTGGAACAAAGCCCAGATCCGAGACACACGTGCAATGTCTTCAAAGCCTTCCTATGAGTCGGAGAGGAAGGCTCCAGCTACCTCTTCAGTCAAGAGTTACAGGAAGCCTGCTCGAGAGCCTCGATCTGCGCACCCGCTGCCCGCTTCTCCTGACGATTGGCGAGATGTCGGGCAAACTGCCCCCGGCTCTAAACTTCCATCTTTGGGCCTCGCTCCTCTACGTCCTGCAAGGCCGATTGCTCCGAAGCTTCCAGGCGCGCGGAGATCTTGGACTCCAGCATCGTGAAGCGGTCCGCAAATGCCTCAGACAAAACGGCCCAAAAACGGATAAAAACGAACCACCCCCCTGGGTAGCTGCTGGAACACAGTGGCACTATGATTGGCAGGGCTTCTTCCCAAAACACTGGCCAAGCCTGGTCCAGCTCCTTGAGCTGTGCCTGGACACACCTCTCCATCTCGCCATTCACGGCCGCCAAGGCTGAGCGTAGCTCCGACACCTCGCAACAGCAGGGCGTTTCCTTTAGATCGCCCCTAGAATCCCCACCTTCCCTTTCAGGGCCTCCTGGGAAAGGGTTGACGCTGATGTCTCCGAAGTCTGGGAAACTTTGGACACCGCCTGGCAGCTTCTCCCCGACGTGCAACAGGACGACATCCCTCATGTTGTGATGGTCCGAACATGTTCGTGTCAGTGGCTGTCTTCATCCCAAACAAAGCCAATGGACTTGCGGCGGCTCAGCGAGGGTCAGTGTTTGACCCAGTTTCGTCAGCTGAGGGGGGCATGTGATGCCAATTAACCAGTGGCCTTCGGCTTTGGCCGTGGCTTGGGGGTGAAAGATGTGCACCTTAGGGTGGAAACGGGCGTTTCAGGCTCAATGGCGTGTGCTTCCGCCGATGGGCCAGAAGCGCCAGAAGCGCCAGAATCTGGCAGAGCAGCCTGCACCATGCTGCAACGGCTTCAGGGCGGCTCAAGGATGTAGTTTGTACATTCGTCTATTGCAGAAGAAAGCTCTAGTATGCTCTAGTGCAACACACGCATGCTGTTGTCAAGCAGAACATGAAAGTTTTCAAGTTGCATGAGCCCCTCGGACCTAGGCCGAAAACGAGCCTCGCCCCGCCCCTCCCCCGCGGATCAGCCCCGAATCCCTTTGTTGCGTGCCGGTTGGCTGCCCAAACACCTCCTTGCAGTGAAAGGAAAGGCTCTGTGGGGAGAGCTCTCGTGATTCATATGGCAATATCAGAGGCCCTCGGGCCCTCGGCCTCCCGAACCTCTGCCTCCTGGAAGTCTGCAGGCAGCGCTCGCGGCACATCCGCCGAGTGGAAGAGGAAGTTCAGCGGCCCACGGCTGACCAGCGCATTGAAGTCCTTGTATTCGCAGGGTTGCTAGCACCTTCTCTTCAAAAACTGGAGCTTTGGCGCATCTCTTGTTATGTCGGGAGGCATTCCGCGGAAGGACGGCCACAACCTCAGCATGAGCTTAACTTTGATGTCCCAAACCAAAATCGGAAGGTTGTAGCTGAAACTGTCACAGGACGCATCCTTCCCCCCCTCCCCCCCAGTTTCAATCTTCTGCACCTAGTGGCCTGACCGTCGCTCGGCGTCTCCAGATCATCATTGCCTGCACAAGCGCTGGCACCTTCATCCCTTGAACCTTCGGCAGAACCGCTGCCATCGTGTTCGTCGTGTTGACATTAGTATTCGCCCTCTCTCTGAAGAAATTGAAGCCACTGTGCTGTTAAGCTGCGTGAGGACTTAGCCTGGGCTTTGGCTCAGCTTCACTTTGTGCCCTTGGGTCAGCTCTCAGACTCGGAGACTTTGTGAGCAGGAACTGGGCCTAAGAACTCCAGCATGTCGGCCCACTTCTCAGAATCCACGGCGGCAATCGCAATCCGACCTCGCAGGTGTGCTGACTCATGCTGACTCATGCTGACTCTGTGTTCCATCAAGCCAAATCAAGCAAAGCCAGACTTCTAAAAGAACACCCTTTTTCCCAAGCCCCCAAGCCCCTCAACCAAACCACACGAGGCAACTCTCAAGGGACCCGCAATGACTCGCACCTGCTGGCAGGAAGGCAGGGTCGCCGAAGGCGAGCCCAAGCTCCAGTTGCAGGTCCGACTTCTGAGAGCCAATGATTGAGGGCCAATGATTGAATGATTGAGCTTAGGGTCAATTTCAGGGAAGTAAAGCAGCCTGGTCGTGCGAAGCTGGGCTTCTGGCAAGCGCCCCGCCAAACTCCTCTTGCGTGAACAGAGCAATTCCTCACGATCAAGCAAATCTGGCTACCAGCTTCGCCAAGCCAATCTCGGGTCCTTTCTGCATTTTGTCATTTGTTGCTGGCTGTGCAATTGAAAGGGGAGAGGTGGCAGTCGTGAGGAACTTCTTGCTCACGAGTCAAGACGATCCGAAAAGATGAGACCCATACACGCACGCACACGCCCACCCACCCACCCACCCACCCACGCACTCATGTGTTGGCATTTCTTCATGGTACCTCGGGCCATCCTTGCCAGCTCTTTCCCTTAAAAGGCGAGAGTCGCAGCACCGCAAATCTCGTCCCTTGACCAAAGCCGCCGAGCACCACGTCATCCTCAGGAGTCACTGAGGAGCAAGTGTCGAGTAGTATCGATGCACCACGCTCTCGACTTTGAAGTCCGAAGCCTCCAGAGGTTTGTTCTCGAACAACAGCCTGAGAAGAGCCCGCAACTGCCCCCTTCATCGCACTTCTTGCAAACGAATAGTTGTGGGCATGAATTCATGTCCTCGCATGACCTTGCAAGACTGCCAAGCAGCTGCAAGCAGGAATCTGGAATCTTGAGCAGCCGCTGCAGGTGTTGCTTCAGCTCACCTTGGCCGGGGTGAGGTTCTGGATTGGCTTGATGATCGAAGGCTCCTTGCCGGGCTCCTGCTTGGCGTCTCGCATATTCTGGAACCCGTCGGCAAGCGCATGGCCAACAGCTCACGGTCATCCATGTCGGCGAAGAGGCAGAGCACCTGGTCCCAAGGCGTCAGCAGGATGCATGTCTGTGCAATGAAAAGCATCGCAACATCTCACAACTCTCTTTAACGCTGAAGGACCGAGCCGGCCGACCCAGTCTCCAAAGAGCCACTGGCTTCGCCATCTGAACAGCCTTGCACATTACAAATGAATGCTTTGCGGCACCTCACGATGTCAATGTAGGGCCAATGTAGCGACGTTCAGCACCGTTCTCTATGAACCATTGGCTTTCCATCTTGCTGGCTCCAGCATGCAAGCCACGCAGAATCTCTCACAAGCAGCACAAGCTTCATGTTCGTCAGCTCTCCTGAAAGCTAACCGAATCACCAACCCAACTAAAGATGAGCAAAGTGTATGCGTCCATGTAACTGTCGCAGAAGTACGACTTCAGCCCACCCTTGTAGAACCTCGGATTTAGGTCCCGAGGTCGTGATCCCTTTTTGGCACCCTCTAAATACAAGGGCCATGGATCCAAAAAAACATAAGGACTGGCCCAGGCTTCGGTCTGCGCTCATTCATACTGTGCTCTGCATGTGTCAGGTGTGTCAGGGGATGCAGCGTGTGGAAGGGAGGAGGGGGTTTTTCTGTAGACGATCGGCAAACCCAGGGGCCCTGGGCAGAAAACCCGAATCCCCTCCTATGTTTGTTTTCCGATCACGGCCCTCGCGTTTTCTGATCCACCCCCCTTCCCCGTCGTTCTCGGATGAGGTTTTCGGATCAGCCCCTCCGTTTGCTGACATGGCTTCACTGGTGCTGCAGAGATGTGCTGCATTGGATGCGTCCGTCGAGAGTTCGTGGTGGAGCACTGGCGAGCGAGGGCCGAGCAGTGAACTCAGCTAGAGCTTGTGCTGCTCAAGTTTCGGAACCTACTCGTGCGAGCTTCAGTACACATCCGAGGATCAGGCTGGATCACCCCATTGGCGTGCAAGGTCTTCTCTAGCAGCACACTGAACCTGAGACAGGCCAGGCCATGTGCCCTGGTACCATCTATTGAGTCTCTCTTTGCTCCGGTAGGCGGTATGTGTTGCTGGGGCTCCTGCTCACCTCTAGCCAGGCTGGCCACGCGGCCTGACTTGAGCATTTTTGGCGTGCAGGAGGCAGATGACCCTTTACCCCCTGTTGCGGCCACGGCCCAAGGCGAGCCAACCGCTGAAATCTGAAAGCGCTTACTGGTGCTTTATGGCGTTGCGCAGATCTGCACAAGCCGAAAGCCAAGACCCTGACCAATTGAACCCTGCTACAGCATCTCTCGTTGTGATCTTTCCAGCCCCCTTAGACCCTAGTAAACCTTCGGCGTTCCCTTCTCATCCCTTCCCGAAGTTCTTCCAAGTGACGGCCGGCCAAGGCCACGACTTCGTCGCCTTGGCTGACGCCAGCCGCGGAGGCCCAGGAGCCTCGAAAACGGATCCAAGTGGAGCCTTCTTGGACTCCCAGACGAACCCATCAAAACCTTGAGCTGCAAGCCTGGCTCCACGCTCTCCACGAAGATGCGCTGTGCAAGGGGAAGCTGAGGGAACGAGAACGACAGCTTGGGCAGCAAGAAGCCGGGGCTGGCGAGCTCCTGCGGATTCGCAGCAGAGGGAACAACAGGCTTGAACGCGACGGAATGAGCAGTATGAGGAGGAGGCTGCTCATCACACACACAGAGTGACGCTGTCGTTCTGTTTCGACGGCCTCGGGCACCCGCACGTCATAGAAGCCCGAGGCGACAAAGAGAACAAACTCCAAGCTGCTCAGCGGCTCCCTGGGTGAAACAAGCACAACCAGATGCTATCAATGGCATCTAAGAAAGGATGACAAGGGCGAACATGACCAGAACCTGCCGACATGGCCAAGACTCGTTTTCTGCGCCGTGTTCTGCAAGTCCGATGCGAGCATCCCATACAGCTCAACCTCTGCCTACTCAGGATCTCACAGCTTTAGATGGCTAAGCGATTCGAACACACCACCGCCTTCAGCACCTCTGCCAATTCTCCAAGCAGTTGCCCATCATCCTCCGGCCAAAAATGCTCATAACCCTGGCAACATGTGCGAACTTTTGAGGATTCCCGAGGATTCCCATGCTTGACCTGTCACGTCATTTGGCAACACTTTGGATTCAGGGGAGAAGAGTCTAGATGCTGCCTAGCGCGGAGCACACATGGATACCATGTAGTTTCAATTCTTGAATCGGACGAGGGTGGTCCTGCAGGAGCTGCCGCGACAAGGCCAGCTGCTGCTGCTCAGCCGGCACGTGAAAAATCAGACAAAGCCTCAGCCCAAGGTGCCATCAATCCGCATAGGTTGCCCATTGTTGCTCCTCTGCCTGAGTCTAACTGCACCGAGGGGCTCTTGCTTCAAGTCCGCTACCTTTGAACGGAGGCACACTTAAGCAATGTGGAAGTCTGAGCAGGAGTCAACATGCGGTTGGGATCTTGGACTTTGCTCCCAGATGCTGTTGTCTGGGCCCCAAGTTGAATGTGCAGCAGCTCATGTCCACCTGTCAAGGTGCGACTGACTTGACCCAGTCCTATGCCTACTCTCGTCACTCGTCATGCTTTTTTCACGGGCACCAAGATGAGCTGGTGGGGGTTTCATGCTGTGATGAGGCCCCCCTGGCATTGAGCGGGGCTTTGACTCCCTCAAGAGGGTTTAGGAGGACTGCCCGAGACCTTGCACGAGTACCCCATTCCGTTTAACTGACGCTGCGCGATCGAAGTCATCAGCGCTGCGGGGCCGTCGGGCCAGGCCAACGTTGAAGCGCATGATTGGGTGGTGGGTGCGCGATGTGCCGTTTTGAGGTGCGGGAAAGCAAAGCTTGCAGGGTAATGTTGGTTTTGTTGTGGGGAGTGACTGACGGCTCCTCTACTCACTGATGAAGTGCGGTCTTCAGGTTTAGGGGCCGGCTCGTGCCACCGAGCCTGAAGCCTGTGCTTTCGAACAACAGCCCAGATTCAGCCAGGCCACTCACGCCCCTGACTTGCACCCAATGGTTCTCGTTCTTTCCATGAACTTCCTCGCATGGGCTCTAATCTGCGTGGTAGCAGAGAACACGGTCATTCAATCAAGCTTATGTAGACGGATATGCTGTCATGAGCCGCCGGGCCTCGCTAAGAGTCGCATACATGCATGACTTCCAGCCCAGTCAACGGGCATGGCTCCGATATTGCTATGTCTTCAGCCCCTAATGCCTTGCCCTGTGCTAGCGAGAGGCTGATGGAGCTCTTCCAAACTTCTTGCAATTCTGTGTTTATCCTCACATTCCGGAATGGACTGAACTTGCATCTGCTCCCTTGAGCCCTTGAGCCCGTCCCAGTGCCTTCGCGTTGCAGACAAAGCATGTGCGGCGAACCGATACAGCAAGACGGACTCTGGCCTCAACAATAGCCCCTGCAACCTCTGCGTTGTCGCGGTCCCGTTGCGCCCGCAAGAACCTGGCCGGCAGGTCGACAAGGTAAAGGAACTGCAAACCAGAATGTGGAACGCTTCCTAGTTTTGCTAAATACGCCCAGGCGTGCTGCACGTCCTTGGAGATGTCACCTTGGCCGGAAGTGCACTGGAAGTGCGCTTCAGTACGATGACGTACGACATCCTTTATCATTTATGCCGGCCACAGGGTCGGCACCGACTGACGACTGCAAGCTGTCAATATCGGAGTTGACCTCAAGGTGACATGGGATACTGTAATGACAATCGCTTGCAATGGCTTGCAATCGACTGGCAAGCAAAGGATACAACATCCAGTCGCGTCTTGGGGAGGCCTGGCTTTTCAAAGCATAAAGTCCGCGCGCCGAGTTTTGGATCTCCTCACACCGGGGTGTGACAAGGCTACCTGCAATTCCCATGCTGGTGTATCTCGCCAGAAAAACTTCAAAGACAAGCCATGAATCCTGACCCACCGCGGTGTGGACCTCATTGAGGACCTCAGTCAAGAAGTAGCGATAATTTTTTGAACTGCCCCCCGAATTTGCCCTCCACAGAACTCTCTGGTCTTCTCTGCAGGGCACACGATGCTCCTTCAAAACTTGGCAGTGTGACCTGGGCATGGAGTGAGTCAAGATCTGCTTGGATCTTGTCGTGGCCTCGACAATTCTCACGTGCCTTGCCCCGAACTCAACAAAAGGTGAGATCACCCCTGAACCCTTGCAAAGGTACCCTTGGCCGTCTCGGATGCTGGCAATACCGGGATTGATGCTGCAGCTCAGCCTGGCGATTGTAAGGGCTTTTGCCAAGGCAGGGTTTGGAACTGTAGGTTGGCATTTGTAGCGGAGAAGCTCTTCACGGCAGAGGTACGGCCTAAGGTCCTGCGCTGTTACCCGGTACCCAGTCACCCTGCAGATCCAGATTGACCGTGGCCAACCTCGAGGGTCTTCCAATTTGGCTTCGCCTCTGAACAGTCAAGAAGTTTGAAAGCCGTGTTGAAAGCGCAAACGTGATAATCCGTGGTAAAGTCATAGCGTTGTTTTCTATCTTTTCTTGAAGCCAACCAGCTGCTCTCTCCTCTCTCCGCTCTCCGAAGGCCACGCACTGCCGGGCGCTCCTGCAGAGGAGGTGGATTGAAGGGCGCGCTCGGGAAAGCGGAGAACTGCCACGCCTTGGTCACTTTGGATGTCACGTTTGGTGGTCGCTTGCGTGGTCATTCACATTCTTTCACTCATGTCCCCGAGCGCTCTTGTGAAAGGCTGCAGTGTGCCATCGCCCACCGTGGGGCATGACTCTGTCGCCAAGGCACGTTCATGTCACACTCTTCGATCGCCATGGCGTGTCTGGTAAGAAGCTCGGAAGAAAAGAAAAACTGCTTCTGACTCCTGCAAAGATCTGTGGGGGCAAGATGAGGCGAATCATCTGCGTGCTTCTGTGGTTCCTATGGGCACTAACTGTACAGCGGCTTATTTCGGCACAGCAGCGGCATTCGCTCCAAGAATGCTCAAAGGCTCCACAGCGAGGTTGGTCAGTCTAGCAGCTCACAAGCCTTTACCTGTACCTGAAATTCCTCTGTGGGAAGTTGTAGACAGAAACCTAAAAGCTGCCGTCAAACAAGTTACCCCAGCCTCTTCCAAGGACCTGGCAAGCGTGGCATTCAATACCCCGAGGTCGGACAATGCAAGACGAGGCTTCGACTAACTAGATACGACGAGGTAAGATGCAGGATGCGCATGAGATTTCCAGATCTTTTGAGCCTCTCTGCCCCACTCTCAGCTCGGCTAAGCAAGGCTAAGGCACTTAAGCGTCTGCACAGTGAAACTGGCTCGTGACTCCGCAATCACACGCGTTTGATCGTGTTTGTGCATATTCCTTTCGCCCACACACCACTTGTGCTGCTCAGGCACCGCTGGTTATGCAGAGCCATTTCGTGCTACCGGGTCTGCAACGCACCCTTCACAACGTAAATGGTCTGATTGCCTCGGGCCAGGCTGTGTTCGTTACTGCCTTGAGCCACTTTCATCAGAATCATGTCGATGCCAAAGACAACTTGAGTCGCTCGCCATCCTCCATCTTCTCAGCAATTTCCCGCAGTTGCTGTCGCACAACATAGTCACTCAACTTGCACCTGAACGAATGCTCTGGCAAGCCACAAAGAGGTGCAGACCCAAGAAGAGCTGCCTCTCGCCATAAGTCTGCTGATACTCGTCCTTGAGACCGGCACGACAAACTCTCTACACAGCAGAAGTACGGGGGCGCGGAAGACTAGGGAACGGGAGTGGAGTGGAGGAGAGGCTGGGGCAATGCATTTGTGTTTGCAGTTGGCTGTCGTTCCAAGGCGCACAGACACTGCTCTGATGTCGTTCGTTGTGTACTGTAGTAGGGCAACGTAAGGGCCTCACTACCGCCGGGAAAGCAAGGGGCGGGGAGAGAGGGCCAGGGGGAGAGGAGGGGGTCAAGGAAGGAATGCTGAAAACAAGATTGATCCCGAACTCCTTTGACCTGACAAGACCGCACGCGCTCGTGCATACTGAGCCTCTGACCATCACATCCTGACGAGTGACAGAATCCCGATGACGGAAGAGCGAGAGCCTCAGATTGAACAGCCCATGTTCCTTCCAGCTACTGGTACCCGAGTGACACCACAATCATTGCACCGCTTCAGGCTTTATCGCAAAGGTCGGCACAACGTTTTGCGGAACTTGTCGTGCGACTCTGTCCCGGTGCGCGCAAGGACCCAAACACCACGAACCTTGCAACAGGTCTCGCACTGTCTCATGGAAGGTTGCATTAAATACCGGAGTCACTCATCATCATTGAACAACAACGTACTGACCTACGAGTACTACGCGAAGGTTCGCGCCTTTTCCTTCCATGTGCACTCCGCCCAAAGCTCGTGGCACAACGAACGCTTTGAAGACAGCGTCACCCAACTGCGTTGGTACACTGACTACTGACCTCGATGTAACAGACCCCCCTCGGCCGTGGCAGTGGTCTGGTCGGGGTTCAGTACAAGATTATGGCCAACTCCAGCTGAGCAATCCTCTTCTCAAGACCGCATGCTGCAAAACCCGGCGAAGCCTTTGCGCACCTCACAGCGGCTCTGGCCTCAAACCAGACAACCTCCTGACCCCACACCGTCGTCCGCGTCCACCATACCTCAAAGCAGTTGGGACAAGTGAGGCTGACTGTTCGCTCGGGGCGAAGTCGGAGGACCACTGGTGATTTCAAAGCTCGCCTGCTCCTCAAACGTCTGAAAGGAATTGAGTTCATGCGGATTCAGGGCCCAGAGGCACCTGCAATCGACAGCAAATGCCGGCTCCAAGAAGTTCATGAGGCCATAGTTCGTGGCAGCCCTACCAAGCGGGCAAGCTTATGTTGGGCTTCCGCATCTTGAGGCCCTCCATCTTGGCTTTGGAGCCCTCGCCCGAAACAGCACGCGGCATACGCGTTCGCGGAATATCGCCAGGGGTGTCTTGCTTCCACTCGCGTGCCTGTTGGTTCGAGTTAGTCCATAATCAGCATGCCCATCGCATGCTGTGTGCTTCATCTGGCGAGGCTGTGCACGCACACACGGAGTTGTTCCCCCTTCCACTGAGTGGTGAATAGAGAATAGTGTCCTTGCGAACTACTCGAACTTGCCCGCAGAAGCCAGAAATAGCATCATCCTCCCCGCCCGTGCTCCAGGCGACTGGCGCCTGCATGTCGTCGCCACCAGTTCTCTGCCGTCAGCTTCTTCTTCTTCTGCTCTTTCGAGCTCTGCCATGAGCTTCCTGTCTTCTTGGACTTCGGGCTTCCTGTCCACGGCCGTCAGCTGGTTCGTGATGGTGGCCAAGTGCTCCTCGGTCTTCTTCTGGGCCTCGTTGATGCCTGGATTCGAGCTCGGGCCCTTCCGGTTTGGAGGGCAGACTCTTGCCCACCGAGCCAAGGGGGGAGGGTCTTGGAGGCTCTGTTGGGGCGTGGCGTCTGCGGTCCTCCTCAGAAAGGGGGTTTGTGCAATGGAAGAGCCGGATGGAGGCTTCCTGCGGGTCAACTCTCGCTGGTACGACTGCTGCAAAACACCATAGCCCCAAGAAGGGACTTGGAATCCTCAACCTGATCACGCCGTCTGCAAGGCATGGTGGTACACACGCGACGACGAGGCAACAACAGCCATGCACGAAGGGGATGCCAGCCCCGGTTTTGGAGCTGGAAGGAAACGCGGCCCAGAGCCGCCGTCAGTACTCATCCGGCCATATCCAACCCATGGAGTCTCGGAAAAGGCCACGCAGTTTCCACGCAGTTTGGAGCGTCGTGGCCTCGGTATCATCACTTCCTCTCATACGGGATGTAGACACTGTGTGACACTGTGACTGCCCTGGAACCACGATGTGGTCTTGACATGTTTTCACTCTGGCGATGCTTGCCAATGCTGTGAGCCAAAATGTTGGCAGGGTAGATTCGTTGGGATGCAGAAATGATGCATATGCACAGCACTGTGCAGCTCTAACGAGCGCCTGCAGCGCATCGAGCTCCTCCATGGAAAGGACACCCAGGAGGTCCTCCTGCACAAGGATCACATGGGGGTTTACGAAAATAGGGGGGTACCTTTTTGGAAAAAGGGGATCCTACTATTTCGGGGTCTATGTTGGGGGCCCCCTATTTTCGTAAACCCTCACATGGTCTTGAGTGGCCATCTTGCACGCTGCCAAGTGTTGTACCAAGAGTCACCAAGCATACCTTGCCTCTCGGATCTCTTCTGTGGGATGCTTGCGCTGGATGAGCCTGGCTGGAACATCTGGCAAGAGGCAACGCAGGCACTGAGATAGAAGCATGTCGCAGCCTTTTCAACTCCTCCGTAGTCTTCGGTCCGGTCAGCAGCGCTTCCCGCGCCTGGACTGCTTCTCACATTTATTGGGAAACCGTGCAATCCCGCCTGCTCCACACCAGCCTCTGGCAAAAGCCTGGCACGTGTCCTGGAACCGGCTCCAGCAGAAACCTTCCAAGGAAAGCGACGGCAGCATGTTTCGACACTGTGCTGACACGGGGGGTATGCCTGAAGCTTGCCTCCACTTCCTGCAGAGCCTGCCATGATCCAATAAGTGTGCATTTGCAGCGACATTCTTCAAACAGTGAACGCTTCTCTGAAACTTGCCAGGGAGGCTTTGGTTACCGGCCTAGGGTCAGAAAAAAGCAGGCCATGCTGCCCAGGCAACACGTACTGGTAACAGTGCTGTACCGCGCCTTGATCACTTCGGTGCGTCGCGACTCAAGCCTCAAGTCAACTGTGAAGTCTGTGGGTCACTCGAGACACTCGGGTCTACATCAAGCACTGCTGTGTACACCAGCAGAGAGATGCTATGGCAGCTCGTGTGACCTTCCGGACTCCGAGCAATCTGGAAACCATGAGCTGCGCACCAGTCATCAAACTCCTTCACCAGCTCGGGGTATCGACTCAGGCAATCCTCATTTCATGCCACTGTCCGTCGGTCATTGGATCGTATCCCACGTGCACGACAATCACTGTCGCAACCAAGCTCACTGAAGCAATCGCTTCAGTCCTGGTCAGGATCGGCCTTCATCTTCAAGTACTGCTTGTCCTGTTCTCGGGGGAAATGGGTGTCAGCCTACGCAGGGCGCACCGTACAAAGGCGCGCCTCAGACTCCTGCAGGACGCTGTGAACTATCTCCCGCAGCGCATTCGCAGCTACTGTCTGCTGGAAGACCTTAGCTGTTGTTGACCCGGCGCATCCCAACACGGTGACCGCGCCATCTTGGCGAGTCAGCCAGGTGGCATCGAGTCACAAAGCAGGAGCACGCATGTAGGCTGCACGGGTACACTTGCATCACACGACACAAGCCCTCAGCAAAGTCATCACAAAAAATGCAATTCACTCTTCCCATGCTCCCCAAGCATGGGCGAAAACCGACATGCAAACAGACTTCGAGAAACACCCCCCCAAACTCCTACTACAGTACGGATTTCAGCATCACAAGAGGATGAGTCGGGAGGAAGAGAGGGAGGGAGGGAGAGAGAGAGAGAGAGAGAGCGAGAGAGAGAGAGAGGGAGAGGAAGAGTGAGAGTGAGAGCGAGAGCGAGAGCGAGACCGGTGAGCGTAAGCGTGAGCCTGAGCGTGAGCGTGAGTGACTGAGTGCGTGCGTGAATGAGTGAGTGCGTGAGTGAGTGACAGAGACCGCCAGCAAGCCGCGCATCATGAGCATAGCTGGCCTGGCTCTTGGCATAGGCCGCCAGCCTGCACGCATCATGAGCGCCAGCCCCAGCCAGCGCGCATCATGAGCATCAGCGGGGCTGGCTCTTGGGGCATAGGCCACCAGCCAACGCGCATCATGAGCATCAGCCCCGCTGGCTCTTGGCGTAGGCCGCCAGCCAGCGCGCATCGCGGGGCTGGCTCTTGGCATAGGCCACCAGCCAGCGCGCATCATGAGCATCAGCGGGGCTGGCTCTTGGCATAGGCCACCAGCCAGCGCGCATCATGAGCATCGGCGGGGCTGGCTCTGGCCGGCAGCCAGCGCATGAGCATCAGCGGGGCTGGCTCTTGGGGCATAGGCCGCCAGCCAGCGCGCATCATGAGCATCAGCGGACTGGCTCTTGGCATAGGCCGCCAGTCAGAGCGCATCATCAGCATCAGCGGGGCTGGCTCTTGCCAAAGGCCGCCAGCCAGCGCGCATCATGAGCATCAGCGGGGCTGGCTCTTGGCAAAGGCCGCCAGCCAGCGCGCATCATGAGCATCAGCGGGGCTGGCTCTTGGCATAGGCCGCCAGTCAGCGCGCATCATGAGCATCAGCCCCGCTGGCTCTTGGCAAAGGCCGCCAGCCAGCGCGCATCATGAGCATCAGCGGGGCTGGCTCTTGGCATAGGCCGCCAGCCAGGGGCATAGGCCGCCAGCCAGCGCGCATCATGAGCATCAGTGGGACTGGCTCTTGGCAAACGCCGCCAGCCAGCGCGCATCATGAGCATCAGCGGGGCTGGCTCTTGGCATAGGCCGCCAGCCAGCGCGCATCATGAGCATCAGCGGGGCTGGCCCTTGCCATAGGCCGCCAGCCAGCGCGCATCATGAGCATCAGCGGGTTGGCTCTTGGGGCATAGGCCGCCAGCCAGCGCATCATGAGCATCAGCGGGGCTGGCGCTTGCCAAAGGCCGCAAGCCAGCGCGCATCATGAGCATCAGCCCCGCTGGCTCTTGGCATAGGCCGCCAGCCAGCGCGCATCATGAGCATCAGCGGGACTGGCTCTTGGCATAGGCCGCCAGTCAGAGCGCATCATCAGCATCAGCGGGGCTGGCTCTTGCCAAAGGCCGCCAGCCAGCGCGCATCATGAGCATCAGCGGGGCTGGCTCTTGGCAAAGGCCGCCAGCCAGCGCGCATCATGAGCATCAGCGGGGCTGGCTCTTGGCACAGGCCGCCAGTCAGCGCGCATCATGAGCATCAGCCCCGCTGGCTCTTGGCAAAGGCCGCCAGCCAGCGCGCATCATGAGCATCAGCGGGGCTGGCTCTTGGCATAGGCCGCCAGCCAGGGGCATAGGCCGCCAGCCAGCGCGCATCATGAGCATCAGTGGGACTGGCTCTTGGCAAACGCCGCCAGCCAGCGCGCATCATGAGCATCAGCGGGGCTGGCTCTTGGCATAGGCCGCCAGCCAGCGCGCATCATGAGCATCAGCGGGGCTGAGGCCGCCAGCCAGCGCGCATCGTGAGCATCAGCGGGTTGGCTCTTGGGGCATAGGCCGCCAGCCAGCGCATCATGAGCATCAGCGGGGCTGGCGCTTGCCAAAGGCCGCAAGCCAGCGCGCATCATGAGCATCAGCCCCGCTGGCTCTTGGCATAGGCCACCAGCCAGCGCGCATCATGAGCATCAGCGGGGCTGGCTCTTCAGGCATAGGCCACCAGCCAGCGCGCATCATGAGCATCAGCGGGGCTGGCTCTTGGGGCATAGGCCGCCAGCCAGCGCGCATCATGAGCATCAGCGGGGCTGGCTCTTGGCAAAGCCGCCAGCCAGCGCGCATCATGAGCATCAGCGGGGCTGGCTCTTGGCATAGGCCGCCAGCCAGCGCGCATCATGAGTATGAGCGGGGGCTGGCTCTTGGCATAGTTCGCCAGCCAGCGCGCATCATGAGCATCAGCGGGGCTGGCTCTTGGCATAGGCCGCCAGCCAGCGCGCATCATGAGCATCAGCGGGTCTGGCTCTTGGCAAAGGCCGCCAGCCAGCGCGCATCATGAGCATCAGCGGGACTGGCTCTTGGGGCATAAGCCCGCCAGCCAGCGCGCATCATGAGCATCAGCGGGGCTGGCTCTTGGCATAGGCCGCCAGCCAGCGCGCATCATGAGCATCAGCGGGGTTGGCTCTTGGCAAAGGCCGCCAGCCAGCGCGCATCATGAGCATCAGCGGGGCTGGCTCTTGGCAAAGGCCGCCAGCCAGCGCGCATCATGAGCATCAGCGGGGCTGGCTCTTGGGGCATAGGCCGCCAGCCAGCGCGCATCATGAGCATGAGCGGGGCTGGCTCTTGGCAAAGGCCGCCAGCCAGCGCGCATCATGAGCATAAGCGGGGCTGGCTCTTGGCATAGGCCGCCAGTCAGCGCGCATCATGAGCATGAGCGGGGCTGGCTCTTGGCAAAGGCCGCCAGCCAGCGCGCATCATGAGCATCAGCGGGGCTGGCTCTTGGCATAGTTCGCCAGCCAGCGCGCATCATGAGCATCAGCGGGGCTGGCTCTTGGCATAGGCCGCCAGCCAGCGCGCATCATGAGCATCAGCGGGGCTGGCTCTTGGCAAAGGCCGCCAGCCAGCGCGCATCATGAGCATCAGCGGGGCTGGCTCTTGGGGCATAGGCCACCAGCCAGCGCGCATCATGAGCATCAGCGGGGCTGGCTCTTGGGGCATAGGCCGCCAGCCAGCGCGCATCATGAGCATCAGCGGGGCTGGCCCTTGCCATAGGCCGCCAGCCAGCGCGCATCATGAGCATCAGCGGGGTTGGCTCTTGGGGCATAGGCCACCAGCCAGCGCGCATCATGAGCATCAGCGGGGCTGGCTCTTGGCAAAGGCCGCCAGCCAGCGCGCATCATGAGCATCAGCGGGGCTGGCTCTTGCATAGGCCGCCAGCCAGCGCGCATCATGAGCATCAGCGGGGCGGGCTCTTGGCAAAGGCCGCCAGCCAGCGCGCATCATGAGCATCAGCGGGGTTGGCTCTTGGGGCATAGGCCACCAGCCAGCGCGCATCATGAGCATCAGCGGGGCTGGCTCTTGGCAAAGGCCGCCAGCCAGCGCGCATCATGAGCATCAGCAGGGCTGGCTCTTGGCAAAGGCCGCCAGCCAGCTTCGCCATCCAGGCTGCTGAGGTCATGACGTTTTTAGCGTCACAGCCGATGCTAACGATGCCAGTTCAAGACACCACCATCCTACACAGCCATGCCTTGCCAGCCATTTCCAAACCTGCGTGTGAGCGCCTTTGCTTTGCGTGTGCTCCGCGAGGGTTGGCGTAGGCGCAGTGGGCAATGCAAGTCGGACATTTCTCACACAACGCCGGGTCTCAAGCGAAACAAAATCCCCCGCGCCATGCGAGATCATGTGCATGTCTGACGGCTTAGGACAAAGGGAGCTTCAAGGCAAAGCTGTAGTTCATGCCGTTCATGCTGTAACCAGCCTGAGGAAGTTCTTCGTTTACATGCGAACCGGCCCTGTCCGTTCCCTCTTGCCACGCCACATGCACTTAGAAAGTCTCAACGGAACATAACCATGAAAGGATTCGAAAAGATCGAGGGCAACCGCAGGCCGACGCAAGTAATATCCATCGGCCTGGGTGGAAGATTGCGGGGGCTCCGGCCTTCGCTGAGCGCGACCATGCTGCCGGACCAGCATCCAATGTGCACCGATATGCACTGATGGGTCTGCAGCACATGGAAGATTGAAGGCCACTTTGCGTACCCGTGACTGGGCGAAGCGAGATTAGGCCACTAAGGGTGACCTCCCAGAAGACTTTGCTACATGTCCCAGCAATCAATGCGTCAATACGCACGTCAAGATACGTCGAGCTACCTGGCATTCTCCGTTTCAGGTCTCTGCGACTCTCTTCACCCATCACCAAATGTGAATTCATCGGAAGCTTGCTATACGAAAGAACTTGCCGATATAACTCTTCTCCGATACGGCACCGCTTCGCGGTTAACGAATCACGAGCTCGCAGAAGCCACGTTCTGGACAACAAATGAGTGAAAAGGTGTGCCTATGAGAATATATCCGGAAGACATCTTCGACACTGCTTCGTGACCAAGGCTCACCACCAGTGAAGTCACCAACCGAAAGTTGCGATTGGAAAAAAGCTCGCGCTTTAGATCATCATCGTGCCGCTAATTACTGAATGTCCTCCTGCGGAGAACGCTTCCGGTTGGCTTGCTCACGGTGCCATGTTTGACATGAGATTTTAGTAGCTAGGCTTCCGGGATCCCACCCGGACCTAATACTGCACTGAGCAAAAATGTTGGGATTGACCCAGCTGCTAAGCTGGATAATGGTAGCTCATCTCGGCGTTTGTCGTCCTCCATGCGAAACACGTAGCAGATTCCGTCTGCAGTCTCGGTTCATCTTCCCTTCTCGGTGTCATCCTCTTCTTTTTCCAGTGTTCTTCTTCTCCCTTCTTGCTCCCTGTCTATCTGCATTTCTTTCTTTGGGGTTGATGCACCTCCATCCCAGGCTGCCCCGAACCCAACCTTAGTCAGCTGTGCTCCCTCTCTATTGTTCTCTCTTCTTCTTCTTCTTCTTCTTCTTCTTCTTCTTCTTCTTCTTCTTCTTCTTCTTCTTCTTCTTCTTCTTCGGCTTCTTCTTCTTCTTCTGCTTCTTCTGCTTCTTCTTCTACTACTACTACTACTACTGCTACTGCTCCTCCTACTACTATTACTACTACTACTACTACTACTACTACTACTACTACTACTACTACTACTACTACTACTACTACTACTACTACAACTACAACTACAACTACTACTACTACTACTACTACTACTACTACTACTACTACTACTACTACTACTACTACTACTACTACTACTACTACTACTCCTGCTGCTGCTACTACTTCTACTACTACTACTACTACTACTACGACTACTACTACTACTACTACTACTACTACTACTACTACTACTACTACTACTACTACTACTACTACTACTACTACTACTACTGCTGCTACTGCTACTGCTACTGCTACACAGCGAAGAGGCCTCCCTGGCGGAGTGGCCCCGACCACGACGGCCCGCTCTCTCGCTCTTTCTTTTCTTTTTGCGTGGGGCCTGGGCGATACGCCATCATCTTTCTCTCCCCCTATCCTTCTTCTGCACTGTTTAGGGCCCTCTCCCGGGGGAAAGAAGCCGGCGGTGAGCCAAGTGGTTTTTGTTCAATTGTCAAGCTCGTTTGGTCCCTGTTCTTCAGGGGTGGATTGCCCCTGCTGAACAATCTCGCGTTCAAGGCGTAGTCGTGCTCGGAGGTTTCGGCTTTGGCCCTCCAGCATTTTTTGTTTAACGTATGTCATTGAGTCTGGACTGGCTCTTTTTTATATTGTTACCTCAACAGTGTGGTGGTGGTACCGGCGCAAGGTGGGTGTTCCATTGCGTTGGGCAAGGGAATGGGTACTGTTGTTGGTGTGTTGATGTGTGGTAAGTCGTGAAGGCCGTGAAGGGTATTGCTGCGCAGTGAAACGGTTAAAGAGGCATGGGGAGGTCTTTTTTTTTTGGGGTGAAGGCAATGGACAAGGGCGATCTCCCAGGGCCTTGGATCACGGTGAGTGGTGAGAGGTCTGTTGGGAGCAAGGTTGTAGATGGAGGCTTGTCTCCCTGTTGCACACGGCAAGGCGACTGTCAGCTCTTCTGTGCTTGCCATCCAGGCGTCACCTGCAACTGCACAGAGGTGTCTCCCAATGTCGAACTGCAGGTAGCCCCCGGGATGCTTTGCGGGTTCGGTTGCTCCACCCTCCAACCAGGACAGGTTCTTCCAGACCAACATGGTGCGATTAGACTCGTGGACCGCGGCAAGGTGTCCGGCCAATCCCCCAGTTTGCTGAAGAATGTACAGTAGTTGGACCATGGGGTCACGTGGTTTTTCTGGGCCAGCATTATTGCTTCCCGCATGGTGCGTGTGTGCCCGCTCATGTCACTGCTCCCCGGCCCGTCTCCCATCGCTGATGATCAATGATCATGCCTCTCTCTCGTTCTGTCTTCCTCGCTCCTCTATGTCCTTCGCTATCCCTCTCCCACACTTCGCCAGGCACTTTTGGGCCATGAATGCTCGGCCTGCCTTGCGACAACTCAGCTCCATGCACCTTAGCACGACATGAGCCATGCCTTGTACCGACCATTTCTACAGTTCTCTGATTGCATTCGCAGAATCGCAGCCAGGGCACGGAGGGTTTGCACCACGAAAGACGTCAAGCCTGCACTTGGTCAAGTTCAGTGCAGGATGAGACTCCTCCGGCTGCCCATAACAACGAGGACTCCCGCCTAGTGAGGCTGCAAAGGCCAGCGAGTAGAAGATGGTATTTGCAAGGCCTCGGCTTGCAACAGCTGTCCACTGCAAGGGGCGAAGCCTGAGGCTTGAGATCATTCACGGTCCGTTCCCTCTTCTTAAAACCAGAAACAGCGAAAACAAGAAAAACGAGATTCACATGAAATGCGCATCTCAAGGTTGACAAGAAACATGAAACAACAATGGAAAACAAGTGAAAACAATTGAGAAACAAAAGGAACAAATGAGAACAAAATCAGACGCAACACGAGAAACAAATGAGACTCAAATGAGGTTGACATGTAACACCAACACCCCGAAATCGCAATGGGCTGCAGGCTCCAAGGCTGCTTGGTGCTTAGGGTTTAGAGGCTTTGGAGGATGGAACTTGTACATGGGTTCTCCTTCTGTTCCGCTGCGGTTGGTCCGTCTCATTGTTCTGTTGCTTTTTCTCATTCGATCTGCTTCTGATCCGGTCCCCTTGGTCGGTCTGAAATTCTGGAATCCTGCCAATGCGTGGCCAAATCAACAAAAAACAAAAACAAACAAAAGAATCATAAAAAAATGAGAAGAAACGGCTTCGCAGGCCACCGAAAAACAAAACAATACAAAACAAACGAGAACATAAATGAGAAACACATCCCAGACGAACACAGGAAACCGGGTAGCCAAAGCCGCTAGGGCAAGAGGCCAGAACATTTCAAATCTTGGGATCCCAAGCATAACTCACTAGCCCTGGATTCCTCGGGGGGGACTTGCCAAGTCACGAAAACGAAAAAACAAACTCAGTTAAGCCGTCTCATTCTGATCTCATTCTGGTCCCATCATCTATGACTTTCCGGACGCAGTTCCATCTACTGTCTCCAAAAAACCCCTGATTCGTGTTTTGCTTATGGACAGAGCTAACAGACCTAAAGATTCTAAACCTAAGGCAACACGGGTGCTGCTCTTCTGAGGACCCGCGCGCCTGGGGTGCAGATCCTCGGCTGCGTCGCAACAGCACTGACGGCACTGTTTTAAGCCTGAGGCTTTATTCGCGGGTACCTCCCGAAGGTCAAGCACCCTCACATATGCTTCACCAGAGAAAAGGCCCGAGCAGCCCTCGAAATCAAACTCCAGGCCTTGCAAACCTAAATCTGCGGTTGTCACAAGGCCAGAGGCTTGCTGACAACGGCTAAGACGATGAAGAAGTTCAGACAAATTTCGTACAGCGCCCGGCGATAGATCATGGCAGGCCACGCAAGCACCTGAAGTGCTGCTGGGCATCTGAAAAGATGAAGGTAAGAGAAGCAGGCCCGCAGCAATGTCGCCCGGTTGCCCCATGCTGCCCATGCTGTGTGCCCTGGGTGTCGTGCGATCAGTGAGCCAAAGCTGGCACCAATCAAGCCGATGACATCCGCCACCTTCTCGCTCCAGAGCGCCACGCAGACGCAGCTGGCCTGTGCATGGGAGAAAAAGTGCGAGAAAACTCAATTTCCCTCAGACATCATCAGACCATCAGACTGAATCAGGCTCAGGATTTCCCTCGCTAATGAGTTGCGGAACAGGTGCAATGATGGTTGTCACGACGACAAAGTGCCTTGCATGCAGGTACAGGTGGTGACGAGTGCCAGCTGCAGCAGGTTTTGCAGATCTCTTACGTCGGGCTCATGCGTCAATGCAGCCGAAGGCCTCACGGGGGTCCTGCGCTCGCTGCCCAGGAGGCCCAGTATGCTCGAGGCCTCCGACAACAGGCTTACTTACTACCGAGGCAACCAAAAGACTGGAAACGACGTATTCACTTTCCCTGTAAATTTCCTGAGCTTCTCGCAGCAGGTGACAAGTTGATCGGCGCTCCAAGGCAAACAACGAGGCCGTAAATGCAACCTTGCAGAGGCAAAAGATGGTGCGAAGACAACTCTTTATTCCTGATTCCACAAACCTCAGATGGCAAGAGGCCCTAGAGCTTCTTCATGCTCTGAAAACGTCCGTTGGCTAGGAAATCAAGGGCCCGTATTGCTAAGGAGGTACTTCCGGGGATCAGTTCTCAGGTATGCATGAATCATGCTCCAAGGTCTCGTCGCAGTTCTGGGTTCTAACTAAAGAAGCCTGCCAAGCAGAAGCTGCGGCCTCTGCGAGACAAGGCACGAACCAAAAACATAAGCATGTCGTCATTTCGATAGTTGAGAATGAAGTCCTGCTCCGTGTATCCTCCAAAAGAGACCTCGGGCTCGTCTTCAAGACACTCTTTGTCCATTACGTCGGCATGCCGCATGCTAAGTCCAAGCAAAAACACATGAACAATGTGTTGAAACTGGGGCACATATCCAGCCACACCCATCAGTGTGTAGAAGAAAAGTTCAATGCACACCTCCGTCGAAAGAAGGGACCAGCAATCATGCCCCTTGCTGCCCCAGCACATATGCAACTACTGGCATTGTGCATACCAAGTCTCTGAGTACAGCGAGACACGCCAGATGCTGCCGCCGTCTGCTTGCTTCAATGCAGTAGCAACGGGCACTGCATTTGTGTGGGCCGCAAACGAGAACCTGCACCACGCAGAAAAGTGCGGCAGCCACAAACATGCCACCACACAGTAGGTGATGCTCCGCCAGGCAGCAAGGCAATGCTGAAGGATTGTAAGGCTGCATACCTTGGGGCTCGTGTGTCCCCGGAAACAAATTTCTTTGGACGTTCTGCTCACATTGCTATCCCTTATTGGTTCATGGCAAGGTACGGATCACTGCTCCACCAAACAAGCTTCCACTGATCGTCTGCACCACCATCAGCGCTCCTGCCACATCTTGCACGTCTTCGCAGGGGCAGTTGGGAGGTTGTAGCATACGGTAGCGACACCGCCAACGATCAGCATTCTGCCGTCACAAGTAACTGCATGCATACGACGTGCCCAGTGTCTGCTCCTGAGCTGTGCATAGCTGGGTGCTCGCCAGGCCACAACCAAGGCAGTGAGGCCGATGGCAAGCACACTCAATACACCTGCTTTTTACTTCTTGTTCCAAACAGTTTATCTAGTTTTCCGGTCCCCTTAGCTTGTGCAGACACGGGCTAACACAAAACTAAGCAAGCAGGAACTCGAGAACCGATGGAGGCTTCCCAAAATCTTCCATGTGCTCATCGGTGACAACGTGGCCTAACTCTGACCTTTGGCTTACGGATTCGTAGTCAGGACTCTTTGACGAGAAAAATCTCCAACTGCTTAGTCTAATGAGTCCACGCAGCAGACATATCGAAGCGCAGAGAGTCGCCTTGGTTGGCTCCGTGAGACGATCGCAAAAGCAGCTAAGCATAGACCGGATCACGTGATGACCAGCACTGCACTTGTGCTCCTTGTGCTTGGCAGGCTGCCGCGGAAGGGACAGCGGCCAAACCACCATGATGGCAATGGAGACCTTAGACATCTGCCAGGGTTCTGAAAGATTGTTGAGCTGCTTGTCCCATTGCCACGCACCTTCAAGGGTCTTCTACTGCACATTTCAGGGGCTTTGTGCCGTCAAGGATTTCGGCCGTCTTCCTCACCATGTCCTCAAACACTTGAACTTGAGGATTTCCTGACCCACTCAAACCTGCAGGGGTTGTTCTTTGATATTATTTGCCTCGTCTATTCTGCATGGCCATCCTCTCCTTGCATGTAGGCAGCTATGAGCATCTCACGCGAGACGTTAAGGTCCAAGAGTGGCGACCTTGGAACCAGAGCTGGCACATAGGAGTGAACTGAACAAAAACTCGTCCTCGTATCCTCGGCACAAACACCTGTCAAATTATGCACTTCCTTGACATTATTAAAGGGGCCTTTTGTGCTCTCTTCATCATAATATGGTGGCGTTCTTTTCCCCGTATAAAAAAAATATATATCCGCCGACCCCACTCCGCCCCTGACCACTTTTGCCCTGCCTTCCGCCCCTAACCCTCCCACCACCAACCCCTTCCCCTGCCCCCCCTCCCCACTACCCTTCCCCTTCCTAACCATTCCACTCCACCTCTCCACTTACCCATCGCCTACTCCGCCCTGACCAATCTTTTGTGTTTGAGACATCCGACCCCTCCCCCACCCCCCCCCCCACCCCCCCTCCACCCCCCCCTACCGCCTACTCCGACCAATTGTCAATCAACCTCTTTTCACTCCACATCTCCACCCCCCCCACCCACACACGCCCTCCCTACCCTTTCCCCCCTCCCCACCACCCTTCCCCTCTCCACTAACCCATCCTCCATCCCTTCCACTGCGGCCCCACCCCCGCCCGCCGGCCTCCTCCGCCCTGACCAATCTTTTTGTGTTTGAGACATCCCCACCCTTCCCATGCCTGCCTACTCCGACCAATTTTCTTGTGTTTCAGGCATCCCCCTGGTGAATCAGGGATTGCAGCTCAGGCGGGCCTGCTCTGGAGATCGGCCGCGGTACTGCCCACGTCACTGGCCCTTTTGGGGGTCGGCGGCACTGGCGGTAGCCATTAAATCGGGCAGCGCGAGGTCCCCAAAGGACCGAGCAAATGCGGACCTTTTAGCCCGGGTCGTCCCGGGAATAGCCTTGCTGGCCTCTGGCCTTCTGCGAAGCAGAATTAGGCCGAACGCCAGTGCCGCCGACCTTTCGCGGCCCGGTCGGTTTTCGTGGGTTGAGGCACGAAAAATGGGACGGGCGCGGATGCCCCATGATGCCCCCCAAGGGGCGCGCATCATGAGCATCAGCGGGTTCAGCCCGGGACCACCAGGCGCGCATCAGGGGACCCCGGGGGCGCATCAGGAGCATGATGCCCCCCAAAGGGCGGGCATAGGACCCTAAACCCTAAACCCTAAACCCTTGACGGATCTGCTCGCCCCGCGCTTCTGCCTGCGCTGCCCGCCCATGGGCGCAGCCCCTTAAAATATATATATTTTTTTTTTTCCTTAAGTTCGCTCTATTTAGTTGGGGTCAGGGGCAAATGTAAAGAACCAATAGCCGGTGTACAGTCCGAATGCAAAAGCTATAATATAAACAGGGGCAAAGAGCCCGTGATGTGCGCCCGTTATTCGCCTCGGCGTCCTGCCGAGAAGCGTTTGGAACAAGCAGACACGGATCCGGTCTCCTTCCCCCTTCCCCCCATGCCTCCCGCCCTGTGGACCCCCCCCCCCCCCCCCATCGCTTGGAGGAGCTGCAAACGGCGGGGGGTCCCGCCTATGGGACCCCTGGGACCCTTCCCTAAAACCCCTTCCCCTTTTTTTGAGGCCTTTCCCAGAAACCCTGCCGGCCTGGCTGCCGAGGCGGCGCGCGCAAGCGTTTACAATTTATTAGAATTAGAGCCAGCCCGTTGTGTTCTCTTCTTCATTCACTTCATTCATTCCATTCACATGCATCTGGGATCCAGACCTGGCAATGCCAAGGAAGAAATCGCCGATGAACATCAAGTAACAGAGAACCGCTGATATCCTTTGGTCGATCGGATCGGAAACAGTGTTTCGATCAACAGCACGGCTGCGAGTGACACAAAGTGAGATGCCCAAGGCGCCCATACACAGCGATGACCACATCCACAATGCGCCCTGATCCACGCCCACGGGCCAATGCCACCAGCTGGGCCATGCCTCTCACAGAGCATTTTCAACAGAGCTTGGACTACACACAGGTCCAATGTCCTCATGGCCCAGGTGATTCAACTTGATTCAACCAGCTACCTTCTTGGTGCGGACAAGCTGCTCTCAGAGTCCGTATAACGAGCACAACTCATCAAAACCTGAAGCAGGTCATGCTCCTCCTGTGCCATCAACTAACCCCTCAATAACTGTCAAATCCGAGTAACTACCAGCGATAAGTGTGCTAAGACTGCCCCCAGTCCCAGCATCAGCAGTCCTGATATGATACCTGAGTGTTGCTCCAAGAAGTGTACGATACTGAGCGACTTGAATAAATTGAAAGTCCTTTTGCAGTTGAGTCAAATTGAAAGCAATGCTATTGCAGTTGCGTCTCCTGAGTTCTTGAGCATGAACGGTAGCCTCAAAAACTTGCCATGCCATGACATCCGGGACTGATAGTAACGCTCTGCGATCTCCCAAGCGCGGCACGACAGGCAACCCGCGCCCATTGCTGAGGAGACCAAAGTGAATACCGCCGCTCCCAAAGAGCCCTGTCAACCGTTCACCATGGGTAACTCTGTAGAAGCGGCAACACTGCGTGTGTTACGGGCACGCTGAACAGAGTATGCCTCCCCCAGCAAAGAGTTGCGCTG
Source organism: Symbiodinium natans (assembly GCA_905221605.1). Lineage (NCBI taxonomy): Eukaryota > Dinophyceae > Suessiales > Symbiodiniaceae > Symbiodinium > Symbiodinium natans. Next base: position 295,665 of record CAJNDS010002298.1, read on the forward strand.
CGACAAGCCGACAATGTGCCTGACAACACATGGCAGACAACTTCTGGGAATCTAGAAGCAGCAGGCAGTGGACAAGCAAACACATGAACAAGGACGGGAGGCTCTTCGGTGATGGTATCAAGCCCCTCCAGGTCAAAAGAGTCCAAGCTTGCAGAGCTCCTGCAGCTGCGGAAGAGGTCCAACAGGGAGCAAAAGAGAATCTGGATGCCCTGAGCTCCGTGCTTGGAACACCTGCGCATGGTCTTTCGGATCAAGCGGGGAACCTCAGTAGCAGCTTCGGATTCAGACATAACTTTAGCAGAGCGCAACCATCCCCTTTCACGGGCCACCCCGAGCTACAGGCTCAACTAGGTATCACCATGGTGTCCACGACCCTCTGACCGGTCTCTCCACATGATCCGCGATCCTAAGCCTGGCACGGCTGCCTGCACTGGCGCCGAGAAGTCGAGCCACAACCATTTCCTGAGTTGGGCACCCTCCGAATTTAAAAACTTATATTTACTCCGTTTATGAGATGCTTTTTACATGCTCGATGGTCGGATGGTCGAGTGGTCGAGTCTCCACATCTCTGCATTGGCCACAGAGTTGTAGTTTCGCAGTCTGGTAGCTAACGGCCTGCTGTTACACCTGGAGACAAAAAGCTGTGAACGATGCCTTCTGATCACAGTACACAGACTGCAGCGTCCTTTACTGAGTCCTCTACTGAGTCTACTGCCGCTTCTAACGTGCAAGCTACAGCCTGGTAGGCGGCGTCGAAGGACAGCTGGAGGGTTCCGACTGCGTGGGGCTGCGCGTGGCCTCGCTGGGTGCATCACCGGATGCCTGGCAGAACAGACCCGGACGGATCCAGGAGGAGCATCTTGTGGAGCCACAACTCCAAAAGAGTGTTACTTAAAATCAAGGCGAGCTCCTTGCAAAGTCTCAGCATGGCATAGGAGGACACCCAGCCAGGCTCGCTTGTGGAGTCATGCCGCCTGAGCATTGCTTCTCGGCTGCACTGGAACGACGTTGGACACGTGAGGACATCCGTAGTCATGCTGCAACCCAGAGGCCGCTGCGCGGACATGACCTTCACTTTTGACTTTTTGGGGGGAGCTGCCACTGACCAGACGCTGAAGACATCGGAGAAAAGTCAGAAAGGGACTGATGTGGAACGAAGCTGACTGCGGGGAAGCAAGAGACTTCATGTACGTGCCTCGGCAGCAGGGGCCATTTGGCGGGAAGATTCAGGCTACAGACCTGATCTGGAGCTTGAGCACATTGGCTGCTGCCCTGCGAGGGCGGCATGGCTTCATCCCGCTAGAAGAACAGAAGACTGTGAGTGGGAAGAGTCTCACTGACTACTCTTCACGCCAGAATTCATGCTGCCTGTTGGGTGCCTTTACTTGAGATAACTTGAGATGCATAGCCTCCGCAAACCCACCGGGCCCATGTTTGAAGGTTGCTGAGGTACAGACTCTGCTCCACTTTGAGATGTCTTCAAGCTGCAACCTTCCTGCCTCGGGCTGATAGCTGCTTAGCTTTGTGCCCAGACACACGTACGAATATGCTCTATCCTGTTCTGATCTCGTAGATTCGATCAGATGTGGCTACAATTCGCGGACGCTTGCGGGTCAAGGAGCTCTCTTGTTCAGCAAGGCCAGCAGCAGGTCACGTGCGTTGCCCTCCATGCCCTCAAAGTTAGCCAGCTTGGATTTCAAGACCCAGTTCCCACAGACCAGGATGGCACAGTTTCTGAGCAGACTCAGGAGTGGGTCGAGTGGGTCGGAGCCCTCGGAGCCCTTCCGGAGTGCGCTCGTGGTGCTCGGCGGCAGGCGCTTGCGCAGCTGTGCGAAGGAGGCGACTCCTAGGTGTCTCACGACGGCTTCGACTTGCCTCTCCACGGGCATCTTGCTGAGGACGTAGGAGCTGAGTCCATCTTGGTTCATGGACGCCTTCTGTCGCAGCTGCCGAAGTCGGCTACGCTCCTCCGCATGTCCGCACATCGACTTCAGAAAGGAAACATTGTCACCGTCCAGCTCAAGCGGCTGCAACTTCGGATGGTCTGGGGCGTGTCCTTCCATGTCAGCCTCAGCTGCTTCATTGGCTGCAAATACGATGTGCTGTAGGTAGATGTCTGCAGATTCAGGTGAAGTTGCATCGAAGAAGTCGAGCCTCTTCCATGCATCTTCTGTGTCAGCTGCCTTGTTTTCAGCTGCGCTCTGTGCACCTCTGCTGCTGATGTACTCCACCCGCACTGGGGCCATGGGAATGTCCGCCGGTTCACTCTGACCAGGCTCTTCCTCCCCACTGTCAGATGCTTTCTCTGCAGCTCCTCCCGCTCCTTCTGGATCGACCGTGACGCCGGTGACCCCGGCTGTCTGCTTCGACTTTAACTTCTCGAAGTCCTCGAAGTCTGGTCTTAATTGATTCACTGCGCGGATAGGTGTCAGTGTCATGCGACCCTGGCGAATGACACCCACAGCGTAGCTACATGCAGGATTTGCTGCAACAGTTGAATTTAATGTATGCCGCTGCTCGTACTTTTCTTGCATGACATCCTCTTCCGCGTAGTGGTCGTTTTGATGCAGCTTGTACACGAATCGCAGCCGACGAGACTTTGGTTTAAGCTCAACCTTGTCCAGCACTCCTTGATCCCCATAAGGTCTGTAGCTAGGTCTGAGGGGATATTGCAGAACATACATGTCGCCGACAAAGTCTGGAGGGTCGTACATTCGGTTCAAGTAGACATCGCATTCGTGGAGCAGCTCGTCTTCTGATTCAGGCTCGTGAGACTCGCACGCCTCAGTGCCAATTTAGCTTCCGAGTTTGCATCGAGGGACCCCTGGCCAGAAATGACCGACCGCTTGCTGACCACTGTCTAGAGTCTCATGTTTGCCTCTTACTGAAACCCCGTGCTGTCTTCTCGACTTCTTGCTCTGGGTGGTGAGGTTTGGGGCGAGGGGGCGTGCGGGATCTGCTTGAGCTTGTGCCGATCTGATCCAAAAGCTTGCTGCTCAAGGACAGACAACAACACAAAGATCAAGCTTATTCAGCTTTGTTTTCCCTTCAAACCCAGGTTCCGAAGCACCACAATGCGAGACAGCGCCGCACTGCCGAGACATGTTGACTAGCCATCTGGACGACAAGGCGATACAAAGACTTAGCCACTTGAGTTGCACCATGCAACCTGATCGTGCTGAGGCAAGCCCGCAAGTTGATCGTGGCCGCTCGGGTCAAGCTCCTCTAACTCCAAGTCGCTCGCCATCGCAGCTTCAGGCAGTTTCAAGCATTTTCAGGCATTTTCAGGCAGTTTCAGGCAACTTCTCAACTTTGTCCAGTGCTTGTGGTGCATCAGGACTTTTGCAACAACATGCCTAGGAATGATGCTAGAAAATACTGCAGTCCTGCAGCTGTTCACATATGATGAATTTCTGCTTGCCACTTTGCGCTGGTCAGAGGTTGCTCTGCTTGTTTACAATTGACAGCATTTGCTTGAGCGCGAGTCTTTTACGGACATTCTCTCTTATCAGAAGCCCAGAAGCATCCCAGCAACACCGTGCACATTCCCTGCAGCAGGCAGCGCAGTACCTGCTGCGCAAGTTCGCTCTATTTTGCCTGTCACTCAATGTTGCTGCAACCGATCTCCCTAGGCTCTCACCTTGCCAATAAAGGGCAAATCCTGCCGCAGCTCCAGCACAATGTGATCCTAAGCCCTTAATTAATTAAGAATTCAAAGCCATAACAAGCTCAGGCAACGTGTGCCTCGGGGTCCCACCATTTTCTGAGCTGCATGCAGTTGTAGGCCAAGGCCTGGAAACAGTCCATGGCAGTCCAGGCAAATGCAGCCGGGAGCAAGTGAGCAAGTGAGGACGCGTCCATAAGTCCAAGCAGCGAAACCAGCCCTGTGGGCATCACCTGCGTCACACTGGGCTCTGCTACAACCTCACACTGCACTGGTCGCCCGAATCCTGCCAAACAACGAGCTCTAGGCTTTCTTAACCGTGCATGTTAAAAACTACATGAATTTACCGCTTGTCGAGATTGGAAATGCACCCAGAACGATGCGACGACTGAAAAAGGTCTGCACAAGAATCGGTGAACTTGAAAGCAGCGGCTGCTACTGGCTGAGCCAGAAGTTCCCACTCCGCCTTTCGTGTGGAGAGGAAGCGAGGCAGCATGCCCGCCTTTTATTGCATCCCGCTTTTTATTATGTCACTGCTGAGTCAGCACGCTCCACCCCCAAAGGCTCAGGTCGGGACTGTTAGAGCGCCGCTGGTCGCGGTGCCCAGAAGGAAAGCGGACTGGCTGCAGTCTCTCTCCAAGAGAAGGGCACGCGAATCACATGCACGATCGAGCCTGCGGATCTTTCTCCACCAACATGCCGCTGGCCACCTGGTGATCCGTGCAATGCGCTACTGCTTCGCTTTGTCACCTGCGGAGCTTGAATTGGAGCTGGTTGGTCTGGGCAAACCTTCCGATTGCCTTCCCAAGGAGCTCATGGACCCCTAGTCAAGCTGTTGCGATGACTCAATGACTCAACGGCTGTGCCTAACTGTGCAATGTTCCGCCAGGTCTACAAACACCAGAGTGTCCCAGATGTCGCATGCGGATGCACGCAATAGATACGCCGCAAGAACGGTGCAGGAGTGGGGTCGGCGAGGCCTGCGTTTCAGGAATCCAAGCTGTGTCGGTTGTTCCATGTTCGTCCATCGGCGTGATGTGGCAAAAAATGTGGCAAATGTGCTTGCTCGTTGCAGGGGTACTGGTCGTTGCGGTGGTACTCGTGCTGCTATTTCCTCGACTAAGCATGTCGTGATGCACGGAGGCCATTCCCAATCGTCCCAGCGTCTGTCTTTTTCACGAAATCTGTTCGATCCAGAATCAAAGCGCCAGTTTCGAATTCGCTCCCGAGGTGATGTCTTTAGGACTCGGTGGCCTTGATGTGGAGCACATGCAGACGGAGAGCCCTGGTTTCCGTCCCCGAGGCTACGCTCTGCCATGGATTCTGGTACTTTTCAGATTCTAGTTACTTCGGATTTACATGGCTTGACCTTTCGTGCTTGTTCTGGGTGCTGGACCATGAGCACTCCGCAGCCTCCACCTCCCAGCAGCGACGGCCTCCAGAATGTGCCGGGAAACTTTCTTCATGTCGTCAGGTCAAGTAGCCTGAGCACCCGACACACTGCCTGCCTTGTAGTATCCATAGGCACCTGCACACAATTCTTTGGAATCTCCAACACCATCATCCGAGACCATCATCGCAGGCGGCGTGTCTTTCTCGCAGCATTGCCCGCTGGCGGGGAATCTTATGCCATTCGCATGGCATGCAGATCGAACCTCATGCTTCACAAGGGTGAGTCGCAGCCGTGACATCTGACATTGCTGCTTAGCTCACACTTCGGCAAGTAAAGCTCGGGCCAATCTAGCCCCTTCTCAAACTCCTCCACCCACTGCCGGTCGGACGGCAACTCATGAATCGGATTCCACCTCAAAGCCGCTGTTTCAAATGGCCGCGGGTTTTCCCGGCTCCCACCTGCACCTGAGCTCCCTGCCGAAGACCCCGGAGGTAGTCCACCGCGGCCACACCGAAGGGACCACTCCCACAGCCTGGGACCTCGAGAGCATCGCATCGTTCTCAGAAGGCTCTGGGGGGCGAAGAGTATGAGTACTTTCCTACTGGCCGCCTCTTTGCTGTATTGCCCTTGCTCGCAAGGCGAAGGGGAATAGACATACCTGGGCACACGCGCACGGAATTTGCAGACCATGCTTCAGTACGCGTGGATACATGCAGTGGGGCGCAGACTGGCGGCAGGCCTTGTAGAAGAGGTAACCTCGTCTGCACGCGAGCTTCTGTTCTTCCCTGCACACATGCTCGGGTTCCAGGCCTAACTCCTTCAAGTTCCTGTAGAAGGGCTCAAAAAGCTGTGCAGCCTGCTGTTTTGCTCGAAGTGGTCAGAAGCAACTCAGCCACATTGGCAACCACATTAGCAGCGACATGCAACAGCTACATGCAACAGCTGACACAGCTGCTGCTTCCCACGGCTTCCCAAAGCCTCCAACTCCATGGAGAGGAATTTGGGCAACTCAGGTCGCCGGCCTCAACTGCTGCTAACACCTGCTCACACCTCTTACCAGTATCTCAAGAAAGGATGCGTGCCGCACGACACCGACTATGGGCAAGGCCAGCATCTCTTTGAGACTGTACCAGCGAGTCCAAGCAGTCGATGGTACTGGATTCCACATCGATCTTCATGTATACCTTGCATCTAGAACAGCATCTTGCAGCAAAGGATGCAGCAAAAACTCGGCGCATGGAAGCATGGCAGCTGCGCGCGCTAAGCTCCACACAGCTTGGCCAAACAAGCGCAGCAGATCAGCGCATTCGATAGTGCCTCCGCTTGACTTGAAGCGGAGTTGAATCGAAGGCTTTCTGCAGCACAAGTACATGAAGCACATCGACTGTTTCTGTTGAAAAGCTCACAGACCGTCAGGAATGAGCTTCAAGAACCCTGGTTCCGAGTCTGCAGCGGACAGAGGTGGCCACGCCGCCAACTTCCTCCACCCACGCCTGCGCGTTACTTTGCTCCTGGCAAAGCAAGGTTCAATAAGGTTCACTTGTCGTGCCGTGCATCGTAGATCATCGTAGTGCACTCTCAGCGTGCCGGGGCAGTCCGGACGCTGGTCGAAGGCGTAGACGGTGGTGCTGCTGCCGCCTCCTCCTGGTGGTGCAACTGCCTAAGACCCAGAGATCGGGAGAGGCCGTCGTACTATGGAAGGTCAGAACTTCAGAACTTCACATGTCAAAGGACCTGGCAGCATGAAGAAACAACAGCTTCCCCGCCAGCACCAAAGGCCTCAGTTGCCACCGTGCTTCCCCAGACAGAGAGCCGCTAAGGGGCTCAAGCCGGAATCTCAGGTAACTGCTTCACCCAGTCGATGGTCATCGCCACCTTCTCAGAACATCTCGTGTCTTGCCCTCTACTGTGGACCTCTTGCGTTGTCTTGCTGCTCTTTGGCCTCTATGGCCCGTCGATTGGCTTCCACGGCAACAACGCGAAAGCCCTGCGACAGGAAGTAACGCCTTTGTCCATGGCAGATACAAAACGCCTGCGCCAGGGAACAACGACATCTCAGTAGCGTACGAGTCCGCTCCCAGCCCCATGCCTCCAGGACGCAGGCCAAACGGCTAAAGCTTCTGACGCTCTGTAGCGGATTTCATCTCCAAGGCCTACATCAATGACCAGCGGAGCAGCCTGGTGAAAGTTGACTGTAGCCTCTCAAGAGTGCCTAGCAGGGACTGCGCTGCCTCTGCTCCATCTGCTCTTCCAATCTCGGCTTCCTCTGGCATAAGGCTTCGATGACAGTCTGCAAATGTCTGCAAGATGCAGGTCAAAGGTGGTCCTGGATGTGCAGCACTGGATCCGGCAGGTGATACGGAAGTCCCAGGATATAAAAGTTGTAGGCCACCTGGCATCGGGGGAGCAGTGTGCGAAAGTTGACCAGCCCAACACACAGGTACCGGCCTGAGAAGGGGTGATGCCGTACAGCGCGAAGAAAGTGGCCTGCAGAGGCTGGCAGATCTGGTTACTCGAGGGCGGCATTCACAGCATATTGGGATGAGACGGGAGCCCACCAGTACTTGCAGATGAGGCATGAAGAGACAGGGGCTCAGCAGTAAGCTCGACATCAGCATCCAAGTGGAACAAATCCCGGAAGGGGAGGACGAGGGGGGGGGGGGGGGGAAGATGCATCTCACATTTCAACACCCGCCAAGCCCAAGCAAACGACTGAGTCGGTCCTCTCCCACCTATTCATTCCTTTCCCCCCCCCCCCCCCCACACCGACGGATCTAGATGGCTCGGACCACCAGAGTAGCTGAACCAAATTGAAATTGAGCTACTCAGACACCCCAAGCAAGCCAAAGACGCAAGCGCATTGAACTTCAAGCCCCAATGCACTCCACAAACATCTTCGACGGTTAGCCCAACTTGCCCGAAACTCCCGAAGCTGGCCTCTTCAAAGGCGCAACCCGTGATTAGAGACAATCCTGACCAGATTCTGTGCTCTTGAGCTGCTCATTGCTTCTGCAAAGGCAGTAACTTCTTTTGCAGATGCAAAACTCATGGGGGTGCGGCCGATGTCGTAGAAGGACCAGGGCTGGATGGACTGCGCAGGAAAATAGCTTTGATGGAGCACACGGAGCGCACACACGGAAAGAGCACACACTGAGCACACGGATGGAGACAGGAGCAGGCGCATGACATGGCTCTGACAAACCCCTGTGCTCGTTGAACGCTAGGCAACATGCTTGGTGGAGGTACAGACCAACAAAAGCCCGACAGGAAAACTTTAGGGCGGGAGGGAAAGTGCTAAACCCAGAAGGCATGCAACATCTAGGCAAGATTAGAGTTCTACACAAGATTTGTCCGATGCTCGACCTGACTTCGCGTTGACGCGAAGACTGCCAGGAGGAAGCCAGACACGCACGTCCTTGGAGTCTCGGTTGGCCACAGAGCCGCTCTGAAAGCCCGCCCGCATGTCTCGGTTCAGGGCTCTTTCCAAACTGGGTGCAGATTCACCTCCTGATTCTTGAGTAGGTCAGGAAGTCTCCATCACCACACAAGACATGACAAAACTCTATGTCGCGCTTTGCAATGCTATGGGGGGCGTCTCTCAGGGAAGGTAGATTGCCCTGTCCTCGGCTCCGATCACCGGGAGCTGAGGGCGCTGGGTGTAGAGCAAGTCCTTCCATTTGACATGGCACGTTCTCCGACGTACATGCTTCACTCCATTTCCACATGTGTTTTTGTTTTGAAAAGCTTTGTCGACTTCAAGACCCACGAACATGGATCATCTTCAACACCTTTCTGTTGCTGCAATCATGTGCAGCCCGGATGCCCTGACAAAGGCAGGGGGTCAGCCGTGCCCAGCGTTGCCAAACAGCAACAGGAGAAGGGCCAGAACTCTTGACTGCCGCAAACGGGTGAATGCTTATCACTCTACTCTGCCCACTGGCTTCTCCCCTTGCACTCGCTCCTGCAGAACACCGCGCGCCTGGAGCACCAGCCTCAGCACTTCAGCCGCACAATTTGCCAAACCAGGCCACCTGAACTCTCCAGAACTCGCCGCCTTGTGAAGCCTCTGTATCTCACGCCGCCAACACGGTTTGGGCGAAGCTTAGGGACTTCATTCTCTAGGGCTTGGAACAATGGAGGATAGTTCGGTTTGGTCAGGTGGGTTACGTGCGCTTCTGCTCTTCCCTCTCGGTGCGTTGCTGTTGGCTGTCGCAGAGCCAACACCGAGTCTGTGCAGGAACGCAATGGAACACGCAAAAAGCTGGGGCAAAAGGGGCTCTGTGACTCTACGGGCTCTGGAAGCCGAGAAGACGAGAGCCTTCTGACTTGGGAATTGAGCGTACACGACTCACAAGACCACTCTTCGGCTGGCCTTCTGCTTCCACTCCTGGTCAAATCAAATTCCCCAGCAGACCTTCGGGTTCTCGGACCAAGCCCAACAATTTGGGTCATTTTTCGGAATCAGGGAGTAGTGCCACGCTCCTCCAGAAAGCTCCTGAAGGGTTCGGCTGTGCAGGCCGTCTGGTGGAAGTACCTCAAGCCGTATAGCACACGGACACAGCCGCGCTGTGATTTTGGGTTGCTGTCTTCGAGGAGCCGCACGGGCAGCCGGCAGCGCTGACCTCTGAACTGACCGCCTGTTCAAGCACTCACCAACTGTACATCCAGTTTCTCATCTCAAAGTATCTCAAAGGAGGCAAGAAAGCCGACCCCGCTCCTCCGTTGCCAGACTGATGAGGAGTGGGCCTCAAGAGAGGCACGCGACATCACGAGGCATCACGTTGCACACATCTGAGGGATAATGGTCCGTCTCGTGCACTGAGGCCATCACTGAGTGCCCAGGAGAGACGAGCAACCATGGCATCATCCCGCCAGTGAACAATGGAGACTCCGAACTAGATTGGAATCTTGAAACGTTTGGTTAGGGACAGCTGGCGCACGCAAAGCAGTGAAGCTCCGACTGACACCATGAACTCACAATTCTACACCATTCGGTGCCATGAGACTAACGAGACTAATGGGACTCAAGCTTCTGCTGAGACGCCAAACATGGGGAAGCACAGACCAATCCCGAGTCCCAGCTGAGGGTTCAAGCTTCTCACAGCTTCTCAGAAAACACGAGTCAGAAAATCTAATTCAGAGATTGAATCAGAGAGCACGAGCACCTCCCGCGGCCAATAGGCCGCCCACGGTGAGATTCGGATGAGCTGCACCTCGCTTGAAACTTCTCAAGAGATGCAGCGACGAAGCACTGCCATGACTTTTCCACGCCGAAGCTTTCAACTTGGCTTCCGCACCGGGTGGAGCCATGACTGGAGGCGGAGCTGGTCGCCGCTCGATAGGGCTTTGCGGAGCTTGACTCTATATTCAGGCGCAGAACCTGTACTCTTACGCCGTGTCACTACTGTATCATACTTTTTTGTGGAGGCTAAACAGCAAACGGCAATATGCTTAGTGTCATGATGTACGAGACACCCTTTCTTGGTTGAGGCTGGCTGCGAAAACCTAATTGCCAGAGGCCCGAGCCCTAGATCACCCTACAAACCAACATGACATATCTCCATGACGGTCAGCCTTCAGTTCTCTACTTGAGACTGCACCAAGTCGCGGGATGTCAACGTATGTCAACCAAGATGCTTGAACTGCGCAAGGCTGCTGGGGTGACACACAGGACCTAACAACCCCCCCCCCCCACAAGTGAACCAATGGAAACCTGGTGGGATCAGCGCCACCGCGTCTCAGCGCCAGGTGTCCACAAGCCTGACATGCCAAGTGTTTTCAACGCAGACCCACGGTGATAGGCACTGAATGATGCTGCATGGATGCCGCCGCTGCATGGTGCCTTGCAAGCTTTAGATGAGCCTCGACCATTTTGTACTGCGCTGGCACTTGACAAGCAGCAGCCATAACTGCAGCTGATTCAGCTGCACCTTCGACGCTAAGTGTAGCCGTGCTCCCCATGAGCGATCATTAACGCAGCTGAAAATGCATCCAGTCTCCCTGGCAGGGCAGTGAGGAAGATGCTCTTCTCAGCTCAATCTGAAGCCCGCGGGCCAATCAAGGGCCCACACACTTGACTTGATTTTGCTTTCCCATGTCTATTTGGGTCTTCTTCCACCATGTGGTCCACCTTGTGCACTTCCTGAGTCGAGAATGCGGGCCCCTCTTTGGCCGTATCATCTTTGCTGATCCCAGGGGCTTCGAGATAGAAAAGCAGCTGGCAAGGACAACGCCAAGATGTCATCTGACACTCGGCTCTGACCAGCCACCATTCTACGTTCCATTTACACGACACGTTGCTTTTAGCAAACTGAAAAACAGAAACGCTTTGAGAGCGTCCTGTGGCCGAACTTCTTCCGTCCAGCGAGTCTAGAGTCTAGGGTCGAGGATTCCATGTGGTTTCATACTCAATGTTGCACTCCAATCACTCCATGACCATGAACGCATGTCACCCCGGAACAGGCCCGGTATTGGCCCTGGCCACGACTATGCTACTGTTCGCCAACAAACCCAACGTCCATGAACAAATGATCGGCTCTGCATCAGGCTTCAAACGGCTTCTCCATCACGACTTCCTGAAATCGCGGAACTGGGTGAGAGGATATTCTGCAGTTCGGGCCCCTCACCCTCCCACCTGGCCTTCGCGTCAAGGACGCCTCCGCCTCCATCATCTCCTGGTCACAGAACGCCACCGTGGCTATGCACACACACACACACTCACAGGGTGGCCTGTGAGTCGGGCAGATGAGCGAAAACAGAGTGGGCCAAGTCCCGAAAACGAAAGCAGGCCGAGTCAGAAAACAGGACAGCACGAGTCAAAAAAAAACAAAGACACCATGGGCCAGAAGAACAAGAGAGGAAACAGGAATCGCGTGTCCATCTAAATCCCTGAAACCCTAACTGTAAAACCCTGAACCCTTCAAACCTTAAATTCGACCCTCAACCCCAATCCCTAAACCCATAAACCCACTCTGACCCCCCAAAATGCTCATCGGTTTGTCTAAAGGTCAGGCGATGCCCCTTTCTTGTCGCCCCGTGTCTTGGGAAACCTGTATATGACTTACATATCAACGCATGAGTTGGGACCTATTCGTGTCTGCGCAACGAACGTCGTCCCCCATTCTCGGTGGACTACCGGTGGACTCCAACGAAGGGTTTGATCTCTGCATCGCCGCTTTAGTTGGCCCGAAACTGTGGGCTGATACCTGGGACCCCAGCTGGAACTCCATTCCTGATGTTGTCCAATCCATGAGACAGCATTCCCACAAGGGCCCACTCTTCGAACCAAGGTTTTGTCTCTGAGCAAACAGCAGGGCCCAAAGTGTGTGTGTGTGTGTACCCTCATTTGGCAGACATTTCTCCGGGCTCGTGGTGGGAACTATGAAGCCAGCCCCTCCTGCAAATGAAGCCCGGCAAAGGGGCCCACGGCAGGGCCCATGCGGTTCACGGCGTGGACTGAGGGCGTTTTTGTTTTCAAGTCAGTCGCGGAGACTCGCAGATACTTTTCCTGACTGGAAGCCGTGGAACACCATAGAAAGCCATGGAAAGCCATAGAAAGCCATGGAAAGCCATGGAAAAGAACAGCCTACAATAGTCATCATGAACCATTGAGTGCACAAGCATCCGTCCCGCAGGTTGACCCCGACACGCGTGGCACGCCGCTGTGCCAGCCGCTGGATGCTTGCCTCCAGAGCTCGCACCGTCAAGCGACTGTCAAGCGAGGTTTCAACCCGGGCTGGCCAGAAAGAATCTCGAGCGGAGGCCTCATCATCATCACCACCAACCCCAGCCAGGTCCTACCACCGTGCAAGGCAAGAATGCCCGAATGTCTGAACACAAAGAAAAACCAACAACACCATGATGCAACGATGCTAGTAGACAAGAGTGACGCTTCGCGGCACCTGCAGTCGGGATCCCCCCAGGGTGGCACGCCGCTGGGTCATGCGGCGGTGGGCCTCCTCCTGGCCCCCACAAATTCCGCACACTGAAAGATTTCCAAGCAGGACAAAGCAGGGAGAGTCGCCCGCCTCGAGGCCATCCGGAGCCAGGTCCTGAAGCATCGAGTAACACGTGTACTTCCAGCCCTCTTTTTCACAAGATCCGTATCTCTCAGCCCTCCTGTGGCTTGTTGCCTCGAAAGCCGACCCGCAGCAGACAGTGCGTCAGGACCAAGGAGAAATTGCGCGCCGACCGTAGAACCGGAGCCCACATTCGGCGTTTCCCCCACCATCCCCCCCCCCCGCCCCCCCAGCACCCCCCACACTCTCCTTCGCGCGTCCTCTGGCCGAGGCGGGTCGGACATTTAACATTTCCGCCATTGCCTCTAATTTGAGGATATAGTTGAGTATAGTTGACGAATGTTGTGGATATGATGGCACTGTTACAGTTGCATGCGAACTCCCAGGCTCCTGCAACTTGGCCCCGCCAAGCGTGGCCCGGCGCGTTGAGCGGTGGGGCTCGTGTGCGGCCTCCTTTGAAATCCAAAGACCCATGAGGATCAAGATCAGGTTTCTCATGATTTCTCTGACGAGGCTGCATGCAGCTACAAGTTTGCGTTTTCCACATCAGTTTTTGAGCAGGGTAGGAACCGGGCTCGCCTCTTTCGAGACCTGCTTCAAGGCTTCGGTGTCCCCGGTGCTGATGGCAAAGCTCTTGCGTTGTGCTCTCATTTCTTTGCCCAGCCTTAGCTGAGCTACTCTTGTGTACTTGCGTGTACTTTCTCACAGGGCACCACCAGCTTTCCAAATGCTCAAAGCTGATACAGAGAGAGAGAGAGAGAGAGAGAGAGAGAGAGAGAGAGAGAGGGCGGGAGAGAGAGGCCGGGAGGGAGGGAGGGAGGGAGAGCGACGGAGGGAGAAAGGGAGGGAGAGAGAGGGAGAGCGAGAGAGAGGGAGAGCGACAGAGAGAGAGTGAAAGTGAGAGAGAATGAGAGAGTGAGAGAGTGAGCATCGCACATTGGCCGCAGGCAGGTAATGCTCAAAATGGCTACACATGGCTCCTGACGGTTTAGTGATGGTTTTGCGGTCATTCACAGCTATGTATTGAGTTCCGCCGCATCGCCGAAAGACTGCTTGCATCGCCAGGCAGCTGCTTGTAGACGAACTGGTGGACCTTGGATGCAAAAGCTGTCATCTCCTCCACGTTGAGACCCGTTGCCTCGTCATCTTGCTGAATCTCGGAGTCCCAAGGTTTGCTGTCCATCTTCACCTGGACGTAGAGGCTGTGGAAGGCAGGCTTCGGGATCTTCGGAGGTGGCTGCTTGTGCAACCAGAAGAACTCCTCCAAGAATTTGATGGCCTCGCCCGAGGCCCACTCGATGCGCCCCGTCCGATCCTTGTCGTGCTTCAGGAAGAGCTTCCGGGTGACCATGGCCTCAGTCGAAAGGATGAGCGAAGGGAACGGTCGAAATAGACAGAGAGAGAGAGAGAGACTGCGCGTGTACACTACGCCAATCTACGCCAGCTTATTTTTAATCAGCACTGCAATCTACGCCAGCTTGAAGAACAAGCGGCCACGTGCTCCGGGTCCCAGAGGTCCTCTTCGTTGTAGGTCTCCAGGGTGGAGCGGAGTCGGCTCCTCTCCACCACAACAAGGGTGGGAGGGTGGAGGGTTCTACTTATGTTCTACTCTTGTGGGAAATGCCAGGAAGCTGAGCTCATGCGAGTCTGCAGCTGAGTCCACAGCTTCTCCTTCGGCAAGGCTGCGATGTCTCGTTGTAAGTGTCATAGTACTCCGACACTGCGGAATATTGCCTGCATGTGTAGCAATGTGAACTGCTACTGGTTTTTCTCAACACGACCACTGCAAGCCCAGTGCAACGATGACGATCCGACAACATGCCGCACAAACCTCCTGCCAAAAAACCTTTGCAGCTCTGCCGCTGCTGCACGTGCTCCACTGGTGGCCCTTTAAGAAAGATTCACCATGAACGGATGCTGTAGAGGCCGCGCCCGCTACCAATAGGCCCCCAACACTTGAATCCCAGCACCCGAGAAACAAAAAGGAGGCATCATGTTCCAAAGTTTGCAAGAGGCAGCAGCCATGACCAGTCCGCAAGAACTCCAACTTTACGCACACAAGGCAAAGGAAAACAAAAGTGCTGCTAATTCGTGCTGTGTTACGACACGGTGGACATTCTGCCTGCCATCGGTTCACCACGATCACTGGCAGACTCGTCATCGGACTGCAGAACGAACGACACGGCGGATCCTGTCCTCCGGGTCACTTCACGCTGCAAGTGTTTGACAACTTCGCAATTCCCAACATCCACACTCCAACATGCGCTGCACTCTGAGACCCTCTTCTTGAGGGAACACTTTGTCCCGTCTGGGCTTAGGGAGTAAAAGACCTCCAGCGGATGTAAGGCATGGCTATGCACGGCTGTCCTCTGGAAATCCACGGACTTGATGCGGGACTTCGGCGAGCGTTTCTCAGGCTTGTCGTCGGCTGAGTCGACATCTTCGATCTTCTCAGAATGGACGCTTCCAGGCAGAGATTGTTGCTCTTCTGTGCCGAAGAGCACCGTCTTATTCTTCCTGCGTGCTGAACTCATGGGCCTGCCATCAGTTTGCACACCTGTGTGCTCAACCTCCCGCTGGGGCACGTGTCGCAACTGTACACGAAGCGTTTGCACTTCATCCTCAAGATGGGCTGAAGAAGCCTCGGCATTCCTCAGCTGAACTTGCAGCTTTGCTGAGGCAGCTTCTGTCTCAACAGCTGCGGCCTCCACATGTCTCAACCGCACCTGAAAAGCTTCCTCTTTGTTGGCTTCACCGTGACTGTCTGATACCACCTCCCGCAGCTTTGCCATTAAGCCCTCAGGCAACTCTCGGGACTCGGAATCTCCAGCCTCGACATGCCGAAGCTGCGCCCGGATCTCTGCTGCCAGCTTCTCTTTATCCGCCGCCACCGCCTCGATGCTCCGTAACCTCATGCTGAGGTTCTGCACTGACGCCTCTTGGTCTGCCGAGGACTCGCCGGCCTTCCGCAAGTGCGCATGGAGGTCGCTGCTGAGCTTCTCCAGCTGAAGAGACGAAGCTTGCACATGCTTAAGCTTCACTTCCTCCAGGCCACTCTCCCCTTCCAAGTTCTCGCCGTGCTCGGTCTTTCGCAGCTGTAGGGAAGTATCTGCATTTTCTGCACCCTTCTGCCCCGGCGATTCCCAGTGGACGAGCTTCTGCCGAAGATCCTCCGAAGCCGCTTCCGAATCCACGAGTGACTTCTGCAGGCCAGCGCAGTGCGCCTTGCTCCTTTCTGCCTCCTCTGCTGACTCTTCAACTGTGGCCTCACAATCACAACAAAGCCCCAAAGCAGAAGCCCTGCTCTCTAAACTCTAGACCTATCGCACGAGATTGACATGCTGTACGGGGCCCGACTGCCGAAACTCTGCTCGCTTGAGCCTCCAATTTCTTCACCAGATCTCTTAGAGCCGATGCCTTGACAGCAGCAAAATCAAACTTGAGGGGCGGAACTGCTGGATCGCACATCTCAAAGTCTGTTCCTGCCTCTTCTGCTGCCCTTGTGGCATCCTTTGACGTTGCCTTGCACATGGAAGATTGTCCAACGGGAAACCTCTGCAATACAACGGCACTTTGCTTAGCTGAGCTTGCCTCCGCAAGCAGACCCCCTTGATCCATCAAACGCACACAGAGCATCTGGCCTCCAGCTTCAAAATCTGATCTCTCAACGTAGATGCCTCCGGTAGAGGCTACAGCTTGCAGAGCACAAGTCGTGCAAATAACGCACGCATCAGAATCTCTTGCTGCTCTGCCTCTGCAGCTGCTTGCTGGGTGGCGCCCTGGGAAGCTTCCTTGCATGGACGTATGTGAGAAGCGTTGGGGCTCTCAAAAGTAGCTGTATTGAGGTACTTGTACTGCTGGAGCTGCACCGGTCGCAACCAACACCCTAAACCCCGACTAACCGGCTTGCTGAGACAAGATTCCTCCAGCTTCTTCACCTGATCTCTCAAGGCAGAGGCCTCCGCAGCAGCATCAGCCTGCACGGGGAGCGGAAGCGCCGGGCGCGGCTCGGCAGTAGCCAGTAGCTCACTCGATGGCAGTCTCCATGAAAGCCTGCCTCTGCTGCTGCCTGCTTTCCTGCATCTTGCGATGCTGCCTGCGATGCAACAAAAGGGGTTATGCAGCAACAAAAGGTCTTAGGTCTCTAGGATTTACGCCTCAGGGCCTCAGGGTATTTTCGGGCTTTAAGGGTTTTAGGGTGCTAGGGCTTCCGGTGTTAGGACTTAGGGTTCTACGGCTTAGGGTTCCAGGCTTTCGGGTTGCGGGGTTCTAGGGTTTGAGCGTTTTAGGGTTAAAGGTTTTCAGGTTTGGGTTTAGGGCTTACGGCTGAGGCCTGGAAGGTTCAGGTTCTCTGCGTGTTTTGTTGTGCTATATATTTGTTTGGGCGGGGGGGGGAGAGGAGAACGTACAGCGCACAAACATCAAACATAAAAACGTAAAGACATACAAACATACAAGCATACAAACATACATACATACATACATACATACATACATACATACGTACGTACGTACGTACGTACGTACCTACATACATAATGCATACATACAATCAGCACATGTACGCAGCACATCGCAGCATAAGTTATAATAAGCATATAAGAACTTTGAATGCTTAGCTATACCATACTTCTATCATCAACTCATCAACCATGCGACATTCTGCCCGGGGGGTTCACTGCCCATTGGCGATTACCGTCCAGCACATGTTGTCGAGCTTGGCGTTTCAGTGACTTCAAAGCAGCAAGATTTAGGCCATAGGGCCATCGGGCCTTGGGGTTGCAATTGCACTTTGCGTGTAGACTTTAGCTGTTTAGCGCGTAAGGGTTGGAGATGGGGCTTGCTGGCTTGCTCGACACCGCATGGCTGTCCCAATGAGCAACCGATTCAATGAGCAAGTAAAACTTGCAAACCTTTGCAATCCTCCTCAGTCTTCGACACTGACTCACAACTCTGCCTCTGCGTTTTTCAGCTTCTCACGAAGCTCCTCAACACCATCGCGAATCGCAGACGCCGTCTCATCCTGCAAGTGATCCACCGCCCACTCGGCTTGTGTGCTATGCGTGCTGTGTCGGCACCGTCTGAAACACAGGGAACCATGCTGAACCAGACACAAGGGCCTCCAGCTTCTTCACCTGATCTCTCAAAGCAGAGGCCTCCGCAGCAGCAGCAGCCTGCACGGGGAGCGGAAGCGCCGGGCGCGGCTCGGCAGTAGCCAGTAGCTCACTCGATGGCAGTCTCCATGAAAGCCTGCCTCTGCTGCTGCCTGCTTTCCTGCATCTTGCGATGCTGCCTGCGATGCAACAAAAGGGGTTATGCAGCAACAAAAGGTCTTAGGTCTCTAGGATTTTGGGGCTCGGGGTCTTGGGGCTGTAAGGGTTTTAGGGTCTAGGGTGCTGGGGTTTTAAGGTTTTAAGGCTTAGGGCTCTAGGATTCGTAGGTTTAGGACTTTGGGTTCCAGGTCTTAGGGTTCTAGGGTTTAGGCTTGAGGGTTTTGGGTTCTGGGGGTTTAGGGTTTTGGGGTTTCAGTTTAGGGCTTCGGGTTCAGGGCATGAGAGTTCAGGTTTCGTCTATGCTTAACATGTACTGTGTTGGAGGTGGCCGAGAACGCACAGCGCAAATTGTTACATACATACGTACATGCGTACATGCATACATGCATACATTACAGAAGTTTTGCTTTCCCTCCGAAGGCTTGGCTATACCATACTTCTTTCATCAACTCATCAACTATGCGACATTCTGCCTGGGCAGTTCAGTGCGCATTGGCTATTACAAGTACCATCCAGCACATATTGTCGAATTTGGCGTTTCAGTGACTTCAAAGCAGCAAGATTTAGGCCATAGCGCCGTCGGGCCTTGGGGTCGTAGTTGCACTTTGCGTGTCGAGTTTAGCTGTTTAGCGCGTAAGGGTTGGAGATGGGGCTTGCTCGATGCGGCTGCAACACTGCTACATTGCCACTTACACAGGACAGGCCACGCAAGCTCAGGGTGAAGAACTTCAGCGTCCGGCTAGCACAGGGCTGTCCCAATGCGCAACCGATTCAATGAACAAGTAAAACTTGCAAACCATTGCAATCCTCCTCAGTCTTCTACACTGACTCACAACTCTGCCTCTGCGTTTTTCAGCTTCTCACGAAGCTCCTCAACACCATCGCGAATCGCAGACGCCGTCTCATCCTGCAAGTGATCCACCGCCCACTCGGCTTGTGTGCTATGCGTGCTGTGTCGGCACCGTCTGAAACACAGGGAACCATGCTGAACCAGACACAAGGGCCTCCAGCTTCTTCACCTGATCTCTCAAAGCAGAGGCCTCCGCAGCAGCAGCAGCCTGCACGGGGAGCGGAAGCGCCGGGCGCGGCTCGGCAGTAGCCAGTAGCTCACTCGATGGCAGTCTCCATGAAAGCCTGCCTCTGCTGCTGCCTGCTTTCCTGCATCTTGCGATGCTGCCTGCGATGCAACAAAAGGGGTTATGCAGCAACAAAAGGTCTTAGGTCTCTAGGATTTTGGGGCTCGGGGTCTTGGGGCTGTAAGGGTTTTGGGGGTCTAGGGTGCTGGGGTTTTAAGGTTTTAAGGCTTAGGGCTCTAGGATTCGTAGGTTTAGGACTTTGGGTTCCAGGTCTTAGGGTTCTAGGGTTTAGGCTTGAGGGTTTTGGGTTCTGGGGTTTAGGGTTTTGGGGTTTCAGTTTAGGGCTTCGGGTTCAGGGCTCGAGAGTTCAGGTTTCGTCTATGCTTAACATGTACTGTGTTGGAGGTGGCCGAGAACGCACAGCGCAAATTGTTACATGCATACGTGCATGCGTGCATGCATACATGCATACATACATACATTACAGAAGTTTTGCTTTCCCTCTGAAGGCTTGGCTATACCATACTTCTTTCATCAACTCATCAACTATGCGACATTCTGCCTGGGCAGTTCAGTGCGCATTGGCTATTACAAGTACCATCCAGCACATATTGTCGAATTTGGCGTTTCAGTGACTTCAAAGCAGCAAGATTTAGGCCATAGCGCCGTCGGGCTTTGGGGTCGTAGTTGCACTTTGCGTGTAGAGTTTAGCTGTTTAGCGCGTAAGGGTTGGAGATGGGGCTTGCTCGATGCGGCTGCAACACTGCTACATTGCCACTTACACAGGACAGGCCACGCAAGCTCAGGGTGAAGAACTTCAGCGTCCGGCTAGCACAGGACTGTCCCAATGAGCAACCGATTCAATGAGCAAGTAAAACTTGCAAACCATTGCAATCCTCCTCAGTCTTCGACACTGACTCACAACTCTGCCTCTGCGTTTTTCAGCTTCTCACGAAGCTCCTCAACACCATCGCGAATCGCAGACGCCGTCTCATCCTGCAAGTGATCCACCGCCCACTCGGCTTGTGTGCTATGAGTGCTGTGTCGGCACCGTCTGAAACACAGGGAACCATGCTGAACCAGACACAAGGGCCTCCAGCTTCTTCACCTGATCTCTCAAAGCAGAGGCCTCCGCAGCAGCAGCAGCCTGCACGGGGAGCGGAAGCGCCGGGCGCGGCTCGGCAGTAGCAAGTAGCTCACTCGATGGCAGTCTCCATGAAAGCCTGCCTCTGCTGCTGCCTGCTTTCCTGCATCTTGCGATGCTGCCTGCGATGCAACAAAAGGGGTTATGCAGCAACAAAAGGTCTTAGGTCTCTAGGATTTTGGGGCTCGGGGTCTTGGGGCTGTAAGGGTTTTTAGGGTCTAGGGTGCTGGGGTTTTAAGGTTTTAAGGCTTAGGGCTCTAGGATTCGTAGTTTAGGACTTTGGGTTCCAGGTCTTAGGGTTCTAGGGTTAGGCTTGAGGGTTTTGGGTTCTGGGGGTTTAGGGTTTTGGGGTTTCAGTTTAGGGCTTCGGGTTCAGGGCTCGAGAGTTCAGGTTTCGTCTATGCTTAACATGTACTGTGTTGGAGGTGGCCGAGAACGCACAGCGCAAATTGTTACATACATACGTACATACGTACATGCGTACATGCATACATGCATGCATACATACATTACAGAAGTTTTGCTTTCCCTCCGAAGGCTTGGCTATACCATACTTCTTTCATCAACTCATCAACTATGCGACATTCTGCGCGGGCAGTTCAGTGCGCATTGGCTAATACAAGTACCATCCAGCACATGTTGTCGAATTTGGCGTTTCAGTGACTTCAAAGCAGCAAGATTTAGGCCATAGCGCCGTCGGGCCTTGGGGTCGTAATTGCACTTTGCGTGTCGAGTTTAGCTGTTTAGCGCGTAAGGGTTGGAGATGGGGCTTGCTCGATGCGGCTGCAACACTGCTACATTGCCACTTACACTGGACAGGCCACGCAAGCTCAGGGTGAAGAACTTCAGCGTCCGGCTAGCACAGGGCTGTCCCAATGCGCAACCGATTCAATGAACAAGTAAAACTTGCAAACCATTGCAATCCTCCTCAGTCTTCTACACTGACTCACAACTCTGCCTCTGCGTTTTTCAGCTTCTCACGAAGCTCCTCAACACCATCGCGAATCGCAGACGCCGTCTCATCCTGCAAGTGATCCACCGCCCACTCGGCTTGTGTGCTATGCGTGCTGTGTCGGCACCGTCTGAAACACAGGGAACGATGCTGAACCAGACACAAGGGCCTCCAGCTTCTTCACCTGATCTCTCAAGGCAGAGGCCTCCGCAGCAGCAGCAGCCTGCACGGGGAGCGGAAGCGCCGGGCGCGGCTCGGCAGTAGCTGGCTGACGATGCCTCTTCCGCCGCTTTCTTGGTGGCATCTTGCAATGCTGCCTTGTACAGGAATCAAGAGCTGGTCCAATGCCCAAAACAAGAGACCCTGACCATTACTTGTGGCTCTCTGTGTCTTTGATGCGGGCTTAGCTCAAAAGGATTTGGCTCCAAAACGCCGGGATTGGACTCCACGTTTGCACAGCTGTCGCTTTGCTTGTCGGGGCGAGTACATGCGAACACCCGCTCTTCCTCTCCCAAATTATGGATCAGTTGATGATGTATTCATGAGCTCCAACATATCGGAAAGCATTGTCAACCAAAATGTGTGCAAACATCAAACGACAGTGATGCAACAATAAGGAGCATATTCCCTCAGGCAACATTCTGCAGTGCCACGTCTTCCAGAAAAGTCCCTACCTGGATCCAGAAGTGAAAAAACCCTTAGCCCCGCATCCACACGTCGACCTCAAAGTACCATCTAAACGGCTAAACATACTCTCTGAAGGAAGGGCTTTTGGGTCACCCTTTGCCATTCTACTTGGCAGGCCTCCAGCTGCTTCACCTGGTCTCTCAGAGCAGATGTTTCGGCATCAACCGCAGCCTGCTTGGACCCGCGGAACTGCTTTAGAAAGAAGAGAAGAGTGGCTCACTTTTGGAGGTGACGTGTCGGACATGGAAGAGTCGCCACTTGCCTCAGATGCCTGCATCGCGGTGTTCCGGGATGCCGCCTTTTTGTGGGGCAGCAAGCAGTTCCCCCACTAAGCAAGAGAAAGCTTGGTCCTCCGCGAGTAAGCCATGCCCAGGTGCCATGCGCCAAGAACCGTTCAGCGCAACCGCACGCACAACATGCCAACGCGTAACCCGCGCAATCTTTCCACATGTTTTCCGATATCGGCTCACATGGGAGCTGGGAGCTGGGAGCTGGGAGCTGGAAGCTGGGAGCTGGGTGCCGAAAGCTCTAGCTGCGAGTGCGACCGGTATCAAACAGACAGGAAGAGGGACTGTTCGCCGAACACATGCGATAGGACAGGTGGGGACGATATCCACCGGCCAGGTAGAAATGGCCACGGTTGGGATCAGGGCTGGGGCGACAGGGAGACACGGGGATAGCAACGAAAGGTCACCAAGTCAGGGGCTGGGAACAACTAGCAGCCATCGAGGAACGGGAGCTCATGGAGTTACACAAGGCTGAGCCGGGCTGAGCCCCACTCAAAGATGCAGGGTCATAAGCTGTAGGCGCGCTGCCTTCCAGCTGCATTACTTTGTTGGGCAATCAACGCGTGGCCTCTGCCAACTGGCTGCGGAGCTCGCGGACAGCATCTCTGATGGTCGCCGAGGCATCCTGCCAGAAGAAAGACATAGAAAGACCATGCATCGCTTGCATTCGCTTGCATGGCACACTTTATGATGGGGTATGGGGCGGTATGGGGCAGAGCACTCCCAAGGTTCAAAGGTTTGCTCTCACGTCTCACGCTTCACCAGAGGTGGTCTGATGAGGGCCCGGGCGCCTCTGAGTCCTTCAGCCTCTCCTTTAGCTTGTCGGATTCATTGGAGGCGTGCACCGCTTTCTCCTCTCAGCACCATTTGGGGCCATGAGTCAACTCAGAATCTGCGACAAGATGTGCTCTTCATTGCTCTGCATGCTGTCATTCCTTCAATTCGTCGGCTTCCCGCGCCGCCTTCTCCTCACGGCACCGAGGCTGGCCGTGCGGAGACAGAAGTAGCGGGGGGCCAGGGCATGTCCAGCATGCTACAGGCTACAGCCAGAGAGAACACCCACCTCGGTGCTTCTCAGCCGTTTCTTCAAATCTTCGGCTTCCAGGGAAGCGTGAGCAGCTGCTTCCTGGCCATCACGTCGGCGGCTGCTGACGTCATTCTTACACAAGATACAAACCACGAACGCAGACAGAGAGAGTGAAAGAGAGAAATAGCACACGTAGGCATAGGTGCGGCATCTGACAATGGGCACCTCCGCACTTTTCAACTTCTCCTTCCATTCTTGTGCTTCTTGGGAAGCTCGTGCTGTGAATTCCTGACTGACAGCTCAAGTTGAAGCCTAGGGCATAAGCAAGCAGCAAATATCCGCCCGTCAGCCCGCTTTGATGGCTGACGCACCTCGCGAAAATGAGTCTCCCACAATCAGGGTGGAGGACGGGGGTGGGAACACGTGGGAACACTACGTCTGGCCAACCGAGAAGCCTCAAACACCCGACTGGCTGCACGTTCTGTGTGGTAGCCGCGGGCGGTTATTGGTGCCGAATCACATCACATCTGACCATTGGGTGCCTTGAACCGATCGAGCGTAGTTTTGCTTCGCGGGTCTGCGTGCCGAATACAACTCGCAGAGGGCATCGATCGCTGCCTCGCCGCGAACCTGGGTGCACAGTAGCCTCGGGTGAAATGGGGGTTCCACTTTCGGCCGCGGTGGTGGAAAAACGGGAAGCGGAGCGGCATGAGAAAACATGAAAAGCGTGCGACTGTCACCGAAGCTGGCATTCACGCAAGGCATGCTGAGGCCGAAGGCGCAGAAAGGGTACGAACGAGACTAAAGCTTGACTAAAGGAGGTCAGCATCTTGCGCAGCTTCTCCTGCAGATCGTCTGCTTCGCGCGCCGCCTTCTCCTCACAGCACCGGGGGCCAGGGTATGTCATGGACCCGCCAAAGAGCATGTCCAGCACGCAACAGCCAGAGCGAACCACCTCGGTGCTTCTCAGCCGTTTCTTCAAATCTTCGGCTTCCAGGGAAGCGTGAGCAGCTGCTTCCTGACCGTCACGTCGGCGACAGCTTGACAGAGATGATCTCATTGCACTTCTTCACGCTGGCAAACACAAGGTGTTTGCTACTAACCGTTCAGGAGACAGACAAAGACACATAAAGACACACATGTTTAAAACGATGTCGATACTGTCCCACTGCTACACATTCGCCTGCGCACTCCTCAACTTTTCTTTCCAATCCTCTTCGTCGACCTCAAGGACTGAGACTGAGCTGAGACTGTGTTGGAACAGTTCTGAAGGCCTCCTTGGTCGCAATCTCCTGCCCGGAGGAAAGTCTCTCTGGCAAGTCTCGGCGTGCGTCCTGCACGGGTTTTGCCAGAGCATGGAGCCGGCAAATTGCACTTTAAGAGGCTACATCAGCGGTTTAGCGCAAGAGGACATTGCTTGCCACTGCCCCGATTGACCTGTGCAAACAGAGGTGCCTCTAGAATGCACCTGGCATCCTGCTAAGTCATGGATCGCAGAGAAAAAGCGAAATCACTTGCTGCACAAAGAGGATGGCGTAGAAGGCACAGCTCAGAAAGTAAGCGGAGATGTGTCTCATCACATCGCATCAGCCCGCCGAATTTATCTCTAGTTCATCACGACTGCACCATCCAACAGCTCCTCCCGCCAAAGAAGCCTGAAACGAAACGTCCAAATCTCAAGCCTGGACGACATCGACTTACCATGTGGCGTGCATCAGCAAGTAAGCGGAGATGTGTCTCATCAAACGGAGTCAGCTCCGCCGAATTTATCTCTGAGTCATGCTTTGAGCCATCGCCACAGGCCACAGAAACTAGAGCCAGAAATGCCACACCATGTGCAGATGATGCAAGCTCAGAAAGTAAGCGGAGATGTGTCTCATCACATCGCATCAGCCCGCCGAATTTATCTCTAGTTCATCACGACTGCACCATCCAACAGCTCCTCCAGCCAAAGAAGCCTGAAACGAGACGTCCAAATCTCAAGCCCGGACAACATCGACTTACCATGTGGCGCGCATCAGCAAGAAGCGGAGATGTGTCTCATCAAACGGAGTCAGCTCCGCCGAATTTATCTCTGAGTCATCCTTTAAGCCACCGCCACAGGCCACAGAAACTAGAGCCAGAAATGCCACACCATGTGCAGATGATGCAAGCTCAGAAAGTAAGCGGAGATGTGTCTCATCACATCGCATCAGCCCGCCGAATTTATCTCTAGTTCATCACGACTGCACCATCCAACAGCTCCTCCCGCCAAAGAAGCCTGAAACGAGACGTCCAAATCTCAAGCCCGGACGACATCGACTTACCATGTGGCGCGCATCAGCAAGTAAGCGGAGATGTGTCTCATCACATTGCATCAGCCCGCCGAATTTATCTCTAGTTCATCACGACTGCACCATCCAACAGCTCCTCCAGCCAAAGAAGCCTGAAACGAGACGTCCAAATCTCAAGCCCGGACGACATCGACTTACCATGTGGCGCGCATCAGCAAGTAAGCGGAGATGTGTCTCATCAAACGGAGTCAGCTCCGCCGAATTTATCTCTGAGTCATCCTTTAAGCCACCGCCACAGGCCACAGAAACTAGAGTCAGAAATACCACACAATGTGCAGATGATGCAAGCTCAGAAAGTAAGCGGAGATGTGTCTCATCACATCGCATCAGCCCGCCGAATTTATCTCTAGTTCATCACGACTGCACCATCCAACAGCTCCTCCAGCCAAAGAAGCCTGAAACGAAACGTCCAAATCTCAAGCCCGGACGACATCGACTTACCATGTGGCGCGCATCAGCAAGTAAGCGGAGATGTGTCTCATCAAACGGAGTCAGCTCCGCCGAATTTATCTCTGAGTCATCCTTTAAGCCACCGCCACAGGCCACAGAAACTAGAGTCAGAAATACCGCACAATGTGCAGATGATGCAAGCTCAGAAAGTAAGCAGAGATGTGTCTCATCACATCGCATCAGCCCGCCGAATTTATCTCTAGTTCATCACGACTGCACCATCCAACAGCTCCTCCAGCCAAAGAAGCCTGAAACGAAACGTCCAAATCTCAAGCCCGGACGACATCGACTTACCATGTGGCGCGCATCAGCAAGTAAGCGGAGATGTGTCTCATCAAACGGAGTCAGCTCCGCCGAATTTATCTCTGAGTCATCCTTTAAGCCACCGCCACAGGCCACAGAAACTAGAGCCAGAAATGCCACACCATGTGCAGATGATGCAAGCTCAGAAAGTAAGCGGAGATGTGTCTCATCACATCGCATCAGCCCGCCGAATTTATCTCTAGTTCATCACGACTGCACCATCCAACAGCTCCTCCAGCCAAAGAAGCCTGAAACGAGACGTCCAAATCTCAAGCCCGGACGACATCGACTTACCATGTGGCGCACATCAGCAAGTAAGCTAAGATGTGACCGGAGTCGTCAGTGCACGCTCTCTGTGCGCGCTCAACCTGATCCCATCCTCAAGCGACTGCTTCAGGTCTTCGATCTCTTGTTTTTGCAACCTGGCATGGAGAAAAGAAAACCTTCATAAACCGCCAAGGCCACGAAATGAAAGCTGCCCTGAACAGCTCAGAGCGCTGCGCTATCGTGGTATGCAATGCGTCGACCTAGGCCGTATTGCTGTTCATGATGCCAACAATTGCCAGAACCGAAAAGCTGAGGCCTCCGAATCACTCGATGGTGACTCAGCGGGCGCCCACGCCTGCAAACTGACTTTGTCCGCAGCTCCATGCAGCGCCACACAGCGCCCATGACATGACTTGCACTCCGGGCGCCATGGGACAGTCACATAGGGCGAGCCACGCAGAACTGACAGGTGAAGACCGTAACTTAGTCTCTGCTTCCGATTGTTGAGAAGGTCCCCCCAGAAATCCGCCGAAACCTCGGGCCGTTGGAGAAAGCACAAAGTAGGAGTACCCACCCCTGGTGAAAAAGTGGTATTTAAAAAACGTGGCTTTTCCCGAAACGTGGCTTCTCGATGCAAGAGGACACTGTGCGCGCAAGGCTGCGACAAAAGCCCCATGTCGCAAAAGCGGCTTGTTGAAAATTTTTCAAGGACACTACACGCGCAACGCCGCGAGAAAAGTCACTTTTTGCAAAGAAGCCGTTTTCGGGAAAAGTTGTTTTTGGGCAAATGTGGCTTTTTGAGGCGTGGCGCGCCCAACGCCGCGAGGAAAGTCACTGTTCGCAAGAAATGGCTTTTCGAGAAAAACGGCAGTACTTGCACAAAAGGAAAAAGGGCTGATTGAGATCGAGTGGCAAATGTTCATTTCAAAGATCGTAGCGTCAATTCCTAGAAAGGATGTGCTAGCGCGGATGAGTTTTCAGCTGCTGCTGTCGGACGAGTCGTCAGATGAACTGCTAGCGCGTAGATTTCTCCGCTGTCGCCACTTGCGTGCTCGAGCTCCGTCAGGCTGCTGGTGGTAACTCGCTAAACTAAAGTAACTGAAAGAACATGCGAATATAGAACGCAGCCCATGTATTCTTGCTTCACCTCGAGACTATGCGAGGCAAGCCTCATGCTCACCTCACTTCCTTGGCCACGGCCCCCCGCGCAGCGGGTCGCTGAGCATTACCATGAACTGGACACCAAAAGCGGAAACTTCCCAGGGGGCCGCTCCTCTGCCGCTCCTCTTGGAATTAGGCTGGGAGGCTTGAAACCTAAGGCGATGAGGTCCCCAATTCAGCCCCCTCTTGGCATTTTCATCAGCATCCCAGTGGGCTGCTCAACCCTGAACCCGACATCTCGAACCTCCCTCCCTCCCTGCCTTGTCTTTAGGGTTGAGGTGAGGTTTTCGAGGCTTGGGGTTTTGGGTTTCGGATTGAAAGCCCGAGCTTCCAAAATCAAATCAATAGGGTTTAGGATGAGGTATTGAGTTCCAGAAATCAATACGTTTGAGGTCTGAAGTGTTAGTAGTAGGGTTTAAAATGGAGTTTAAGGCTGAGGTTTTAGAGCTCCAGTAATAGGGTTCTGGCTTTCAATGGCCACGGGGCCGTTATTCTTGACTACTTCATACGGGTTAGGGTTCTTTCCGGGGGTATCTTCTTCAATGTCAGGGGGATGGGTGGGAAGGGATTCCTCACAGAAGGGCCTCTGCCATGTCCAGGGCCTTGCGCAGCCGCTGTGCCACTGCACGCTCCCAAAGTAGGGCCTTGCTCGCTGCCTGCACCAAACTTCCGAGCTCAGCTCCCTCAAAACGTCTCTGATGAGTCTTTCGCATAAGAGGGGCAAGTGTGGCCTTCAGCTTCTTCAGAAGTGTCTCACGTGTCATCTCCGAGTCCTGAGAGAAGGGTGGGCCTTTCCTGTGCACTTTGCTCCTCTGTGCCCAACACTCTGAGCCCTGCCTCCACGTCCAGCTCGGTGCACGCCGGTTCTTGGGACTCGGGCTCAGCTGGCAGCTCCTAAGCTTCAGATCCCCCCCCTACTCCTACAGTACAAGATGCAGGCTGCGTCGTTTTTTGCGGCGGAGGGCGGGGATGATAGCATCCTTTGATTTCACGAACATGCCCAACACTCTAACATGTATAAGGCCCCACTCCGAGTGCACTGCTCTGGGTTTTCGGGTTACAGCTTTGTTTGTTTTGTGGAAGGGGGGGGGTGGCTTCAAGGCTTCGACGCTCGACCACGCGAATCTTACTTTCATCCCCAGCAAAGCTATCGCAACAGTAAACTTCCTCTCCACGCGACTGCTAGCGTATTCCGAGCTCCTGCTAGCCTCACGAAAAATTTCTGTCAGACAACGCCGCACGTGCCAGAAACTTTCGGGCACGCGTGGTAAACGCCCCCAAAAATGCAGTCAAGCACTATCCGGTACTCCAGAGTAAGGAGAGGACAAAGCTCGGGGGCCGGAAGCAAGAGCAAAGTTGCATGAGAAAGTGTGGGCAGGGACCTGTTGGAGGCATGCTTGAGGGGTCTCCACGTTGGGTAGATACGAGCTTCTTGCAATCAACTAGCTCGTTGCAATCAACAGCATCACTAGTGGGCGGCGACGCATGTTGTGCTGGGAGCCTGACTCACGCACTGCGGTCAACACGCGACGGAGTCAGGTCTTGACGTAAAAACCCCCCCCCCCCCTTCAGGTATTGATAGATCAATTACCCCCCCCCCCCCCTCCCCCCCCCCTCCCCCCCCCTCCAAACCAAGGAATTCGTGTGATGTATCAATTTACCCCCTCCCCCCCCCACCCCCCCCCCCCCCTCCAAACCAAGGAATTCGTGTGATGTATCAATTTACCCCCCCCCCCCCCCCCCCCCCTCCCCCGCCTAATAAGATGGTATCAATAATACGCTGTCTTCTGGCCGTCGGCCCCCTGCTGCTAAAGCAGATAAAACTCCAGCTCCGCTACGTGAGCTTTCGTGACATGTACTCAACCTGGAGTCCGCCAAGGGCGCGGCTGTTGCGGCCTCTGCAGCCTCGGCCTCGGCAAGAAAAAAGTCGTCCAAACAAGAAGCTTCTTCTTTTTCGAGCCACGAAGCTCGGCTGGCGAGCACCATCAGGACACGATAATTTCTCTCTTTTTGAACGCAAGGCTGAACGCGAACCTGTTCGTCAGCCTTTCAACCCTTTTAACTGTTTCCTCAATCGTTTGCGCTGCCCTCTTTAACCGTTTGCGCTCTTTTAACGTGTGTATTCCTTGAACATCCATCAGCCGCTTCAGCAACGTTGGCATGCAACAGTCGTTTCAGTTTTGAGGCCTTGTCAGTCTTCTCGTCTTGAGATTTGTTCAGCCTTCTCAGTCTTTCAGCCGCTTCTGCCATTTCCGAGTTGCCATTTCCGAGTTCTCATGCTTAGCCAACTCTCCTGTCAGCGGTCTCCGTCCTTTCTGGCCTTTTGCCACGCTGTGCGGCCTGGCGTAGTCGGCTTGCGGTGCCGGGTGTAACTCTTGTGTTGCAAGCTTCTTCGTCTATTCAAGACAAGGCTGAAGCAGCTCAGAAGGCTGGAAAGGGAGATGAAAAGGCTACAACGGCTGCAACAATTTTATACAACATGCTGCAACTACGATGCTCTCTTGACGAGGCTTCCGGTTGCATCACCGGCCGAGGCGGGTCCCTGGAAGAGATTGCAAGAGCTGCCTGCAGCCCTTTCCCTCAATGCATCTCTTTGGGCCCACGCATCCACAGCACTGACCCAGCCATGCGGTAGCCTCAAGAGTCTCAAGAGCTTCAAAGGTCTACGATTGGTCTGCACAAAAAGCCAAAAGGCAGCTTCTGAAACCCGGAATCCCTGCCTGCAGTGCCGACAGCATTCAAAGCGTTCCATTCAAACCCGAGTTCCGCGCTGAGATGCATCCTCCACACTGGTTGCCTTGCGACAAGCATCAAAAGGCACATTAGTTTCCGGTCTCATTCAGCAAAGGTGAAAGCCAGCGAATAAGGTTTCTCACCATTGCGGCTTCTTGAACTCCGCCGTCTGGTTGCACGCCTAATGGCGCACGGTATGAAATGGCACTTTGCTGAGTCCGTGAATGCACAGCAGAAAGCCTGCATCCGGCGAAGATTCTGAATCCACTTGCCTTGTCCAGGGAGTGGACACCTCGGCAGTATAGTGATACGGTTCTTCACGCGAAGATTGACCCGAGATTGTTCAGGGACGCTGTAGCCAGCCACATGCGTGAGCCTTCATCCCGTGACAAACCTTTGCATCTGCTGCCTAACTTCCAGAGCGCCAAAACCGACCAGAGCTGGCGGGAGGGTGGGTTCGCGAGTTCCGCCACTTACACCAACATGTTAATTTCAACTCCGCCTGTTCAAAGCATCCGCCCCACCCCCATGGGTTCTCTGAAGGAATCTTACTGGGGCCTTAAACTAAAACACGCCACGCCTAGTGGAGGCTACTAGTAGCTGTCAAGATGCACCTCCAGACGCAACCTCCTCGAAACAAACGCGCAAGAGGCTTGGCTGGGAGCGCCGCAGCTGGCTGCGCCGCTGGCAAGTGGCTGGCCTGCCATGCAAGAAACTGAAATTTGCAGATGTGATGTATAAGGCTGAATATGGAAGGCAGATATGCAAGATAAGATCTTGAGAGACAAAGAGAGATATAGAAAGAAAGATGAGAGATCAACATTGTCATACTTATGAGACACTTGAGGAGCAAGCCGAGGCCAACGAAAGCTAGCCCTGGACGTTACGCTTCTTTCTTCATCCCATCCCGGCCCCACCCGGAACATGTGACAGTGTTTGACCAGACTTTCATCACCTCAATTCAGATGCCCCGGGGTCGGAACTCAAGTACAAACCTGCCCCTCCATTCAGAAACCCGGGGCCGGTTTCCGGTTTCTTTGGACTTCAAATTCAAACCACGAGGCCGAAAGCAAGAAAAAGCCACCCGCGCCGGGGGATTTGGGGGTTAGGGGGGACACAAAAGGAGGTCAGATTGGAATCAATAGCTGGCGGTGGCTTTCCAGACTTGTGCCAGCCTTCGTTGAATGGTGAGATTCGATGAATGTGATATTAGGGTCGGGAGATTGCAGAGCCCGAAAAAACTTATCTGAACTTCGTCTACGCACAGAATCAGCAGAGGCACCCAGGCAGCGGGCAAGGCTGGCATGCCCATGGAGCCACGGCCTACCAGCAAAACGAGAAGCGATTGGATCCTGCATTCGGTGCCATCAATTCTCAGGCGGCGACGTGCAGTTTTGCTTGCCGGTGGCTCCACCCTCTCTGTGATGCTGACACCTGCAGCTTCCGCAACTTCCGCAGAAACAGGACAACAAAATCGCAAACTTGACGTTCTGGGTGAAGAACCCCAGGCCGGCTGGATCGCACCTCCAACCAAATCTCTGGTCTCACCAATTCAAGTGCATTGCTCTCGCCTGTTGCTTTCACATTCACTTCCCACTCAGACTCAGGCCGCTTGGGGTGCTTGCGAAGGCTGCTGTGGGTGCCGCGGGGGTCGGTGCTGCAGGCGCCGGCGGGGCAATGAAAGACGAAGGCTGGGATGGACTGCCTCAGAACGATTCACAAAATCTGCTCGCATCAAAGGCTCACGGCCTCACGCCCGAGGGTGCTGACTCGCCATCTCAGGTCCCTTGGGCTGGCTGGGCTGGCTGCCTGCACCATGCCATGACTCAGCGTGCCTCTGGCATCTGGCCTCTCCAGCGCAGCTGCAGCGCAAGCAGCCTGTGAAAGATGTCGAAGCAACCGGCGGCAGGTCCTCGTATCACACTCCCCTCTCACACAGACTCAATCTCCCTCAATCTCCCTCAACCTCCTTCGATCTCCCTGAATCTCCACTCAAAAGCTTGTGTGACCTTCTGTGCTCTGACAGCGATGCCTGGCAGGACGGTGGAGGCCACATTTCCTTGTTCCCGCTTTTCACCTGCACCGGCGGAATGGCTGGCATGGGTCCTCCCGAAGGCAACATAGAGTTCGAGAAGACTGAGGGACACTCTGTGCACCGTGCATAATATACGGGCAGATCTCTCACAAGGCACAGAGACATGGCAGAGAGTCGCGAGAGCAGTCATGCTCTGTGCGCAGTCTCCTCTGGGTGAGGGTGGTAGCGGACTGGGATCCGCCAGGAAACGCTCCAGCGAGAGCCTCAAGACTCTCACTTTCATTGAGCACCGGTGCCAAACTGGCGAAGGGGGGAAGGGTGGCTCTTCGGCAGCCCAGGCACTTGGGGGCAGCATGAGCCCCGACTCTCTGAGACGAGGCATAGCTCGTTTGCGTCGTTTGTTGTGACCTGCTCCACGATGCCCAAGAGAAGACACAACTTTGACTGCCACATCACCAACACCCACATTAAAGGCTCGGGCCTCCAAAACATAGCGATCAGGGGACCAATGGTCGCCCAGTCACAGTGACGCTTGTGGAGTGCGATTCAGTTTTACTGAGACTTGATGTTGTAGAACTTGTTTACTGCCATGGTCGGGTACGTCTTTGTATTCCTGGGTCCCATGTAAGAAGCTTTGAGCCTGATGCCTGGGAGCGAGACTGAACGAGCAACCATGCTTGAAGACAATGTGCCTAATGTGCCTATCTCATCAACTCTCGAACGGCTTTCAAGAGGCCTCGGCAGAATGGAGGGTGCGAGCATCCCAGGGAAGCTGCAGGACTAACTCTCTTGATGGGTCTGTCATGGCTTTGTTCCTTGCATTTAAGTCGTAAGCTGCTGAGATCATTCGCGGGTTCCCTTTAGCTCATTGAATTTGTTTTCCTGACCTCCAAGGCATTCCTCGGCCTGCTTCGATTTGCTAAGCCTAAACATGTTCGCCATAAGTTCCACTTTCGGGTCGTATCTCCGGTCATTGTCGTGCTCGCGGGGAGAGCCAAGAAAGGATTCGCAAAGCCGCAGAGCATCCTCTCAAAAACACAAAACGTTGTCAACACCAGGAAGGTTAATAAGTACCTGTCTTCAGGAATTTCGACCCACAAGTTGGCCCGCAACACACAACAAGTCCCACAACCAAACCAGGGTTGGTGGATGTTGGCGGGCACCATGGTTGCACAAAGCTCATCCAGAGGCGTTGCGATGTCCTCTGGCTCGGTTCCCTGACCATGAGGCCGCCATGAGTCACAAGACCCCTCCAAGAAATTTCGAGGCTACTTTGTGAGATTTCCTGAGATTTCGGAGACTGTGTGTGACCACCGCCTGGAAGACTTCACGAAACTTTGCCAGGGGAATCGAACGAGTCTCCTTCGATTGCCCCGTCCAACGCCGCCCGACCACGCACATGCCGAATGCCCAGAAGCTGGATGCAATGGACCCCGTGATTAACGACTGCACATGGACAAACATAGCAATCTATGATCCAACAGCAGGTGCAGAAACTGTTCCGTGGTCCTTGCTGATGACAATGTTGTAGTTCCGCAATTTGCGGTCCTGAACTCATTACACACATCTACATACAATCATCTGCACACACACCGACCTATGCCCGCGCGCGCGCCAAACACACCACACATTGATTTCCTGACCAATCTTAAAAAGGCTTAAAAACTGTCCAACCAAGAATCGAAGGAACAGGTGCAAGACCGGAGCTGGCCATCAACCTGCGTTTCGCCACGCAGCATGGTGCGGCTGCTTTCTGCTTGATCCGATGCCCGACAACCGGAAATCTTTTTCTCACCGCAAGTCCGCCCAACTTCTGCCAGGAAGTCCTGCATCGAAACTCAATGCAAAACTACTCTGCAAATCCCTTACATACCTTAAAATGTTTGTCCTCCAATGCCGCGCGGTATTCTGGCGCAGCCATGACCTCACAAGAGGTGAGTACAACACCAACATTCGGCTGTGTCCACGTGTCTTCCAACACGACAAAATCTCTTACCGGCTTGTGGCAGAAGTCCGACAAGCGCCTGGTTGTGGCCAAGACCTTCGAGCAGGACCAAGCGCTTCTTTGGCGAAGTCGCTGCCTGCTGCAACAGTTTAGCATGCCTTTTGTGAGAGGTGCTGACCAAAATCCAATCGTGCGACCTGAGTTTGTGCATAGCTGCATTCGCATACTCTTAAAACATGGAGGCATGGGACTACACTGGAGCCTGCTTTTTCTTTCTGTCGCCAGGATTTGAGAGCTAGAGCCCTTGTACATGACATACACACCATAGATTCGTGCCACGAAAAAATTCTGTACTACGATCAGGCGGGCCAATAAAGCCCAGTGAGACGAAACCCTCTACCCCGCCCCCCACAAGCCTTCTCGGCCCAGTCCGTCCGACTATCGATTGTGCCCCTACTGCCTCTCACCAACCCTTCCTACAAAAAGAGCCCCCTCACTGAATGCCACAATGCACTTATCTCATCTTGCTACTCCCCCTTGTATGGAGTTTTGCAGTACTCACCTGGCCTGCAGACAGGTCCTCATCTGCACCTGTTATTGCCTGCCTCCTCCTTCTTCGAGATTCCTCCCCAGGCATGCTTCCAGGCATGTGACTGCTTCCGGTTCTCTGTCGCTCCTGTGCTTGTCCAACGCTTTCCTCGCTGATTCTCTTCCCAACTCCTGGCTCCTGGTCTCTTGTGGTTCTCCCGCCTTCTGCTACTCTTGCCCGTTGGGTCTTCCGGTCTCCCCATGCATGCACAGAGGCACCCAGCCCCATCGCTTGGGACCCTTCGTGCCCCTTTTCTGCCTCTCCTGTGCTCCTCTTCTTCCATCTGTTGCTTTCGTGCCCGTTCACTAATTCAAGTCCCCTAGAACCCCTCGAGGACTCGCTCCTCCCGACCCTGGTGCCTCGAAGCACTGCTTCGCCTGCGCCACGGGACACACCACGTCGGCCTTGTGACACGCGTGTGACGAGACAGAGGCGACAGAATATGTGACACTCTTGTGACATTCTGTAACCCGTCCCCTGCCAGCATAAGCTCTTCGCAGTGCCATTGAGGTACAAGAGAGGCATGTCAAGGCAGCCGATCAAGTCCTCGGAAGCGACAGGTTACTGTCTGAATCGTCTTGGTGTCCCAGCAACGTGCTGCTGACCAGCGTGCATGCCCGAACGCGGCGGCATGCCTCCTAGACTCATCACAAGACTGATGGACATGTCCAGAATCTTCTGGGATGTGACGGCAATATCGGCAATGCTGGGTCTCGCTTTTGCTGCAACCCAGCCGCAGTCGGATCTAGGCAGCACTGCTCCCGTTGGCTTTGTGCCGCTTTGCTGGCCGCTGATCTGCAACACAGACAGCCTGGCACGGTTTCGGGGTCGAGACGCCGGGAAGATGTGTGTTTTTCCTGCTTCTTTTTGGAACGGGCTCCGACTCTCCGACGCTGCAAGTCTCACAATTCAGTTGAGGGCACCCAGCGGGCGACCGGCAGCTGAGAGGCAAGCAGGCAAAGCCTTTTCCACGGCAGCCCAGGTCGCTGCGGGGATCCCCTGCAGTTTGCGGATGTCTGCGGATGTCATTTCTTGCGGGAAGATCGTTTGAACCCATGTCCCCGCCCCTCCTCTAGGGGCCAATGGCAAGAGACCGGGGAGTCGAGCACCAACGCCTTCTCAAAAAAAGGAAAGGACCATGGCGAATCGCTACGGTGAAAGCTTCCAAGAGTGCTGAAAACTTGCTCTCGGTGATCTCAGGCCTCGCCATGGCCGAGCGCCGCCAGATGCAAGGCAGCCAACGAGCCGATGGAGCGGCCGAACACCACCATCGGCCCTGAAGCTCTGTTATGCTCTGTTATGCTCTGTTCATCTTCCAAAGTACAGAACACATAGAACACCGAGGGCTTCATGGCGGTCTGCCTTCTGCGCGCCCATGTTGCTCCAGGAGCGCTGGGAATGCCAGCACCACGTCCTGTGATACGCGTGGGGCCCTTCGGTACACCCTTCAAAGCTTCACAAGCATGCATCAACGAGAGACAGTGCTAGTACACCGACCAGAAGCAACTCAGGCACACGCCAGCACATCCCGTCGCATGGTGGCCATCGAAGGGACCCCGGTCGACCTCTATGTCACATCGCATCTCAGAATGAGGTTACAAGCCTCTGTGTGCCTAGATTGACATGCGAGGCAACGACCAACCAAAGCCACGATAGTCCACGAGCAGCACCTTTCGCAACCAAACGGAATAGCAAGACACACACATACAAATGTGGCCGCGACCCGGCAAGTTGCAACTTGCCATCTGTGTGTAGAATTTTGCACGGTACTAGAATGGAGCACACAAGGTTAACTGAGCAATTTGCTGCTCTACTGATCAGAACGTTCCATCGAAGGTGGGATGAATGTCCGAAAACGGCTTTGCACCGTTGCGCTGGGTGCAGAACCCCAAGCCCGAATCCCTAACCTCGAAACCCTCGACCCTGGACCTAAACCCTAAACCCTAAGCCCTAAGCCCTAATGCCAATGTAATCAAGGCACATCTGCAAGGCCCTTCGCAGCCAACTGATGAATCTCGGGAGACCTGGAAGCTGCGCGTGGCCGCAAGAGCCCGCGAGTAAAAGTGTGGACAAGGAAAACGGAAGGAACATCCACACGGCTGTGTGTAGCGCATATTTGCGCACACATGCACTCAAAGCCGAAAATCACACAAAAGGTCCTATCAGGCACTGTGCATCTTGGCATTTCTTGCAGTTTCCTATCAAGGCCGCCGCCTAGCCGAGAGGCCAGCGACCTCTGCATTGCCACCAAATCGCAGCACGCGAACCGGCGGGGCTGGATCCTGCGCCTGCATCATGGAATTGTTCTGCTGCGCATCATCAGTGCAAGGCACTGAAGATGTTGGTACAAGTTGCAAATTCCTGCCGGCCTTCAGCAGGAATACCTCAGATAATCATTCGTCCACATGGCGGTCGAGCAACGCCTCCCTCACTGCCAGGGACACATAGGCGATATAGGCAAGCCACATAGCTCAAGTCTGTGCCATCAGACACTCGTAAAGTTCCGGTCGCGCACTGTACATTCGCGCCCAACGACAGAGAACTGCGCGCTGCAGCCTGACAAGCTTGGATCCAGTTCGGGTTTTCCAATGTCTGCATGAAGCTGGCGTTAGAGACAGGCGGCAGCCTCTGTCAAGCGTCTTGGCACCCAGGCAACAGATTTCTTCTCCTCGGCTGATGTTGCGAGCTGGTCGCAGCTTCACGGCTGCGCGGCGACTGTCGAAGTGAAGTTCTCGATGACGTTCTACGTGGAAGTTCGTGGAAAGTAGAAGCGGATGGCCCCACCCTGGCCCTAGAGTGGCCACACAGTGGCCCTACACGGTGCCGAGGCACGGCGGTGGGGAGCTGCGCCAGCAGCTGCCGCAGCGCCGTGCGGAGGGCGCCCCAAGGCTCTTCGAATGGTTCCTGCCGTCACTCAACCACTCGGCCGTCACTCGGCCCGATTCTCTCCCTTTGTCCTGGCTCTGTCGCCCTCAACTGAAGTCTGGCACCGACAGCAACCCAAGATCTACACTAAACATGAACGCATGTCCACATTTCTACTTGTTCACACGTTTCCAAATTTTCTTCTTGTCCAGATCTCTACGTTTGCACCCTGGAACTTTCCAGCGCCTCCGCGTTTCCACAGCAGAACTTTCCACCATCTACAATTTAACAATATGGAGATGTGAATATGCAGCAGGTTTCACGGTGAACAACTGAAAATGTCGAAGCATTGAATGTTGAATTTGCTAGGGTGGACACGCGAGATGCACGTAGGGGTTAATTCCAAGATGACTCTTTTGCGGGGGGCAGGCTAGTGTCATCTTGTTCTGGCCTCTTTGGCTAAGCATAGTTGATTAGACCAAGTACACAATACAATGGTTCCGAATGATACTAGTTGACCTTTCCCACCCTCCGGCCTAACAATCGAACGCGAGACCACAGGTTAACCGACCAAATCGAAACAATTAGGGGTCAACTCTATCAGAATTATTCAGAATGCCTCTGCGTGACAGCCGTTTATCTAACATAAAAACTTAACATAACCACAGCACAGGGTGAAGCACTGGTGTAGAATCTACACTGCAGATGTTTGAAAGTGCTGTTTTCAATACTTTGCAAGAGAGTCCGAAAAGCATGCGATCCGCTCTGATCCACACGTCTTTCCGAATTTCCACGCTACGAGTTTCCACATTCCACTTTCCACCTTACAACTTCTCACTTTCTGGATGTCCAAATCTTTCCACATTTCCACTATCGACCCTATTTTCCACAGCTCTCTCACTTCTCGACCCTGTACTGGACATGTGGAAAGCTCCAGGGTGGAAAGCTGGACATGTGGCAAGGCCCCAGGTCGAGAAGTGGCAAGTGCGGAAGTGGATCTTGGAAAGGAAGGGGGGCGGAGCGAACACAAATATTTTATTATGTGTGTGAAAACCTCGGCAAGAAATAGACACAAGAGGAACAGCGTCGGGGAGGAGGTGTGAAACTTGTGGTGTCGACCAAAGAAAATGAAGAGTGAGGAGTACGACAGCTACGACAGCTCCAAGAAGCTGCAACACTTGGAACGCGCCTCCAGAACTGATTCCAAGAGTGCCAGCACCGATGCGTAATCCCCCAGCCACACCCGCGCCACCACCTCCAGGCACTGCCCGCAACGCAGCTGCACTGCACTGCTCTCCCATATTCACAGGTCTCGACAGGCCCCTGGCCAGGACCTGCTCCGCCAGCTCGCCCGCCGCACAGGGCACAGGAGCTGCCCGGCCGCAGCGCTGAAGCCGCTCAAGGACTTCAGACATTGCACACGCCTACCGGCCTTACGTAGCACGGTGACTCTTGGCATCCTGGCTTGCACCGTACGCTTACGCCTGTTCCTGTACATTTGCCAGTTTTGCAGAACCGCATGAAAGTCCGAGGCACTAGACTCCCATTGTACAAGAGGTTCAGCTATGAGTAGAAGGAAGAGAAATGAGCTGTTCCACATTGCTTTTGACACCGCACGTGGCAGAGCGACACTGCTAGCCTGCAGCATCCCACCATCAACTTGCATTGCGCTCGGAGTTTTCTTTGCTGAGGCTTTTCTTTTCAAGCGGGCATGAAGCTGCAATGCTTGGAGACACAGGTGTGCCCACTTTCCTTGCTATTGCACACCAGTTGCCAGTGTCGAAGTAGCCTTGAGAGGAGAGCACAAAGCGAGCAGAAGCTGAGTGCAAAGGACAGAGGAACGAGAGAGGAACCAGACAGGGGCTCAAAGGCTCCAAGACTTTGAACAATGCCTACTACAGTAAGGCCGCTGACTGTCCAGTACCTCCAACTCGGGCAGGTGACCCAACCTTAGAATGATCAAAATGCGTGCAAAAATTTTGTCTTGTGTGAGTGCGCTTCTTTTTGCGGTTGCTCTGTTGGAGGCGCCAGGGGACATGCAAAATAAAGAGATTGTCTAGGTGGATGGCAGCTCCAGCAGCTCGCCCTCCCTGTACACGTGGCAATACCTTTGGCCTGGGCTCTCTTTTTAGCATCGCGTGTCGGTCGTTCTTCAAGTTTAGGTCTTAGGGTTGGGGGGCTGCTGCTAGGTTCGCAACACACGGGCGGCTTCTCTGCCCAATCGCTCTGCTCTCGTTCACCTGAACCAAGCAATCACAGCAAACTCCGATGCCTGTGCAATGCTTGCTTGGGCTCCTATGAAGCGACATCCGACCCTCGACTGCTCGTCTGCATCATTTGCGGGCTTGTGGAAGCTGACACGGCCAACGAAAGCTAGGCCCCCAAGGTGGCGAAGAGCAACAACCGCACTGGCTCCCTCAAACGATCGTCCAAACAAATTTGCAGCTGCTGCAGTAGCGGATTCGAACTTTGGGGAAGTTGCAAGCTGCAAGCTCAGATAGCCTGGCAGAAATTGTCAGCACCGTTTCCTCTACACTTCTTGCGCGGAATATCTGGCGATGTTATGTCGACATGCTACAGGTCCTTGGGTGGGGGGGGGCTCAAGGTTCTCGATCTCTGCCCCCCCCACCCCTCGTGTGACCTTAAATCCCTGAGATATCAGGCCCAGTCCTATCTGGCCCAAGACAAGCAGGTTGCAAACAAAACTCCAGCAAGCTCAAAGGAGCTAGCTAGCTTTCATGACTTGCACCATGAAAAACACACACACACACACACACAAGCCGCCGCCTGCTTCGTTGTCTCCTTCTTTCGAAGTGCTTCCCACTGCCTAGAGATGTTGGCGCACACACTGAGAGGCTTCAGGCAGACAAATGTTGCCTGGTCAGGCTCACTGCCTTCTTCACACCGGGCGTTCTAAAGCTCCATGGCACGAGTACGTCCTGCGAGGAATGGCAGCAATCGACCCTCGGGCCTAGCACTAAAAAAGATTTAAAAAAAAGTGCGCTTGCCAAGCTGCGCCTGTGCTTCGA
The DNA here is from genome assembly GCA_905221605.1 of Symbiodinium natans. Lineage (NCBI taxonomy): Eukaryota > Dinophyceae > Suessiales > Symbiodiniaceae > Symbiodinium > Symbiodinium natans. Next base: position 336,896 of record CAJNDS010002298.1, read on the forward strand.
ACCGATGTCGTGATCGGGAGCGCTCACTATCCTGCCTTGACCAGATTGGCAAGCTTCGCAATCGCATGAAAGTGCGACATTGGTTGCGCCTGCCTACACCTCTGCAAGAGCTAGCTAGCCGAAAGCTTGGGCTCGGACTCAAAACTCCAGCAGTAAACGAGGAGCTGACCATCTGGTCTCAGCAAGCGCCTTGGAAGCGTGGCAGAAGAATGACACGTCCCAGTGAAGTGTGCCGCAGGCAAGCCACGCTGCTTCTCGCAGGGCCTGGAGCAACATGAAGGAGGACGGCGATCCAGGCAATTGGGGCAGAAGTCGCAAGAGACGGATGCGCTGGCGTCATGTGAACTTGCAAAGGCCTGGATTCGCCGAGGTTCAGTCGATAAATGATGCAGCACCTGACAGCTGCAGCTCGGTGGCACGTCATGCATGTCTAGTTCATGTGCGAGGAGTTGAGACAAACCAAGACACACTGGTAAGAGAAGGGACGATGTTAAGAATTCGGCGGCAATGGAAAGCACCGCGTCGAAGCTGCCACTGCGCAACGGCGCACACAGGCAGTCGGAGACCTCGGTGCCAGCAGTATCACACGTGAGTGCACGAGCTCTCCAGGGGTGACAAATTGACAAAGTCCGATCAGGCATTGGCCATGCAGCAGACACCATGCTCCTGAAGAGCTAGAGTCAGCGCAAGCAACGTGTCTCGGGAGCTGTAACAGACTCATGATCCTTGGCTGCAATTTCTGCCAAAGGCCCACTGATGTCCTCGAGGTCGCATGCTGACAGTTCAGAACCATGACAAGCAAACATGCACCCAGTGCCACCCCCACTTAAGAGCGGCACGCTTGCCACTGGAAAACACCCGGCTTCCTTCACATGCGGCCTCAACCGCCACTGGCTTGCTTGGGTCGGGACTTTCATGGACGAGTACTGATGGCAGTACGACCGCTGGGGAGGTTGCAAATTCTTGCCATTGCCTGCAGCATCACCAGACGAGATCATTCTGGACTCTGAATGCTTCACACAATGGCGTACCAGGGTCAGAACCACATCCCAAATCGGCAACGAGCGACCCCCGCGGCAAGCCACGAATGAACGCCTTCCGGCCGCGATTGCTTTTGCCATCCTCCCTTGATTGAATCCTGCCTCCACTCTGGGCCAGGCTTTGTAGCGCCTTAAACTCAGTCTCCATCGGAGAGCAATGAGGCCGGCAACAGAAACCAGCAGAACACGTAATCTCGTTCCTAAGTGCTCCAACGTATGATTCCAGTGACTGGCAATCGTGTCATAGACTTTATGTACATTCTCTGCCTGACAGGACACACTGACACATTCGGATTCGGGCAACACAGGTGAAGAGACAACATGTCGAGAGGCCTCGATTTCTGGCGTGCGCAACGGGTTTTCGCTGTCCCCTTCAGGCACCTGATCATCGCAAACACATCATGACACATCCCAGCCGCACCACCGCAGATGCAAGAATCTGCATGAAGCCACAATCCCGGATAAGGACAAGGATGCTGCACTCGGCCCCAAGCAATCACTGCAGTTGTCTTCTGCTCAGGACCTTTCAGCTCCTGAGTATTGCGAGGATGGACACTGCATTGCAACGGACTGCACAGTAAGCCACAGATGCACCCGCCCTACTTCAGCGTCAGAATTTCGCAGCCTTCGGCCTTGTCTACGGACAGTCTATCTAGATCTAGACGAAAAAAGATGGGTGAAACAAGCAAATTGCCGAAAGCATTGCAGATACTCACGGCTCCACAGTGCCATTCTGCCTTACGGCTTGTGCGGCGTGCCGTGATAGAATTTCCTGAGTCCAGGGTGAGACCTCCACTAAAGCTAAGATAGGTGTTGCATGGTGTTGTGATCCATATGCTTTCAGCTTCGAATGTGCAATGAATTGCAGGCAAGAGTCCACTTGTTGAAGTCACCTCAGAGCAGAGCTGAGAAAAACCAGTCAACAAGTCACGCGTCCCTTTTTAATCAGGGCTGTGAAGAAACAGAAAAGGGGTCAAAACCGTTCAGCCACCCAACCGTCAACCGAGATGCACTGGGGAGCTTCGATGGTTGGATCACCTGGATACTTCTTCTCAAACCTGGGCTTCCCACATGAAACCCAGAACTGACTGCACCAGGGGTGCTCAGATGTGCACGGTGAGAGTATCAACAGTAGCCACCGGAGGTGGGCCCTTTCAGAACTCCAACGCCAGGAGGCATATCTTCGAGCTTCCGCGTCCGCCATTCACACAGCATGGCATCAAACCTGCAGCTTCGCTTCTGCTTCAGGTCTTGCGAATGCCTTGCGAAATCTGCACTGGCAGAGGCCCCGCACCGTCCATCCCAAAAGTTCAGGTGGACACCCTGGTCAGTGAGGGGATCGTATTCCTTGGCTGAGCTCGCGATTCCTTGAACCTGCTGAATGAAAGATATGAAAGTCTGACTCATTGTAAAACCTCAGTTTGGGGTCTGCAAATCCTGAAAGCCGTGGTTCGCGTCCACCGGCTTTGATAAAACGGGCGTAGTCACCAGTCTCCTGTGTGATGCCGACCAACTCATCGATGCGAATTTCTCCAGCAAACTCCGTTTGGAAGGTGCAGTCGCCTGGCTCCACTGTGTGCTTAGATGTGCTACTGGCGGCAGCGAACTGAATTGGTGCACCTTCTCTCATGCACTGTAATTTCGTTTCAGGCTTTGATGTAGATGAAAATGGCCTGTTCCATCTGGAAGCATACCTTCAGGACATTGGCCACCAGGCTGGCTAGCCTCGTCACAGAGTCTGCTCGCCCGGCGGAGTCTGCCTAGGAGCTTTTGTCGGCACAGGCCTCGCAGCTCGCACTCTTCTTGCCCAGCTTGCCGAAGGGACAAGGTCCTGGCAAGCCTCGAGCGGACTCGAGCGGTGATGCCCTTCAATGGGTCGAGCATCTGTGTCTGCACCAACAAACGCTGCAAGTCATCACATCTGCATGCACACACCAGCTCAGTTCGTGACTGAACCATGCAGCATTTGGATAGAAGTTTAGCTTGTTCCTGTGATCAGATGAAGTGGGCCACCACATGCGACGGAACTAGGCATGAGAGAAGTGCGATTCTGCAGTGTGAGAGGCAGGCTTGATGTGAACTCACTTTAGCTAAGCGGCCACTTCTGGTGCGGGAAGTTCGCAGGTGATCCTTCAACCCAATTCTCGCAGCCGACAGTGTAGCCAAAACGCTTGAAGTTCTCGCATTCGAAGGGGCCAGTGCACTCCGTAACGTCGAACTCGTTCATGACCTTACACATGTGACTTGACGGGCCTACATGGTGCGTGCCAGAGCGCACAATCAACACTCTGAGCTGGATACCGAAAAGTTCATGCCGAGGTCAAAAAGTGGTTGCGTGGCTCGTGTCCATACTTTGTATCGGCGAATGCGAGTTTTCGGGTCTGCAAAGTAGGTGCCAGATCGGGATTTGGCATGCCAGACAATCTCATTGTGCAAGTAGAAGAGTGCCGCGCCAGCAGTCGTTAAGTCCGCATTTGCACAACAGCTGTAGTTGGCTTCACTCTGAACACGAAACAGATGAAATGTCATCAGTGGCGCGCTGCTGGCATTCACCAACTTCGGGTTTGTCACCCGGTAGTCTGGATGGAAAGTCGAAGAATACTCGGGAGGAGGCGGAGGTGGAGGTGGTGGAGGCGCTGGCCCTTTCAAGCCATGACAATTGAATTGGTGGCCGTACTGAGGCTTGATGCGGAGACCATGCCGCTTCCAACAAATCCACATGTACCAACCTTTGTGCACGTCGCATCTGCAGTCTCCTTCCAGAAAAGCTTGACACTGATAAGCAGCAGCTGCCTACTCTTTAAGTCTTACCCTTGCCCAGCTACTGGAACCTGCTAACTTTGTTTCGCCACATCGCATCCATGCCTTTCACAAAGCCATACTCCAACCAGCAGCTTTCATGGCAATACCGGAAGCTGCTGTTGGATTCGGAAGAGTCGCCTGTGGGAATATGCACACAACAGGTCACTGCGGTGTCAATGCAAAGCTCAACAATACTCAACCATATGTCAAGTGAATTGCTAGCCCCACGGCATCTCACAGTGCATACCGAACCTTGCACTGCGCGTCTTTGCAACGCCTGCAAGGAGCACGCCGAGTTGTTGCTGATGCCACTGCTGCCACCGTCGCACTCGTCATCTTCGGCCAGGGGAAGCGAGGCCGCCAGCAAGGGCGGCAGCGTCAGCAAGGAGAGCGTAACCAGGCCAGGCATCTCTGAAATGGCGTATATAGTGGAAAGGAAGAAACCCCGTTGTATCTTGTGAGCGTGCAAAGAAGTTAGGTTTTTCATGAGCATCTACGGATACGACTTCACAAGCTGGCTAAGCGGCTAAGCACTTTTGGCAGGAAAAGTGGACCTGTGGAGCCGCAAGGGCATGTCGATTTTGTTGAGGAGGTGTGCGTGCAAAAGGGCTAGCCTCGTGGCTCACACGCTCTCACGCTCTGCCCGGTCCTGTCCACTTGGACCGTGCCGACCTGAGCCACCTGACTGAAAACCTTGAAGGAACGTTGTGAAATGTGGCAAATCTCTGCAGGGCCTGATGCTTGAGACTTTGCCTGTGCGGCCTGAGATGCAGAAGTATGCGGGGCGCGCTTCGCATCATAAAGCAGGCGCTCTGTGCCACTCCTCTGAGGCCTGGGCTTTCTTCTTCTGAGACCTTTGCTGGCGGTTCCCTACTTGGGCTATGACTCGATCCAACATGGCTCGGGGGGGAAACATGTCTAGTACCCAACGAATCCCAACAATCTTCTCTGAGTGCCACACCGCTTGCCCCCCGACCGTGGTGCCGGTCCTGACGTCAGCAGAGCTCGCAGAGCTCCAACCAGTCGGGCCTTGGCCTGATGCTGCATTTATGGGTCGTGCCTGCAGAATTGGCTGGAGCCTGCAGACGCGGGACAGGCGATCTGATTTCAAGGCTTCCCGTCTGACACGGGGTGTCTCGATATGTAAGTGTATATATATATATATGTATCTATCTTTACTTATGAACTTCTTTATTTATTCATGTCTATCCCGGCCTCCGCAACCTGGGCAGCCAGGAGGCGGCGGCAGCTCGCTGCAATCGTGCTCCAGCATCTCCATCCCAAGCACTGCATACTACGGGGCCTACCGTGGACCAGTGCGTGTACAGGACCTATCGCATTGCGACCGGGTCGCTGTCCTGCTTGCAATATCGTGGAAACTTGCATCCGCACTTGTGACATGGTGAGCCGCGACACGCACCCGTGCAAGATCTTGTCAATCTTATCTGACACACACACACACATGAAATCGCATTCGCCGATATTCGCAGGCAGCTGCAGGCGCAGCCAGGCAGAAGCATGGTGCAGCCAACGGGAGGTGGACCGAAAGCACGTTCATCTCACGGCCGCGGACCATGCCCTTCACGAAGCTTTTCATCTGCGACTGAATCTTTGCCACCTGTTTGGCAAACAAATTTGAGCTCTACATCCGGTGGCCTGATAGGCCCAAAGTTCTGTAAAGCGCAGCACAACCTTGCCTCTCTTTGGTGAAGTGGAATCTGGTCGTTGATGAACTCGCTGCCAATGCTGCTTGCACCTCTGTGACAAATTCTACTACACCGAATCGATTGCCTCACAAAGATCGACTCCTCACATCGCGCACTCGTGAAAAGCCCGCTCTGACACAGAGGCACCGCTTGCGCCTGAGTATGCGCTCCTGGTGCTGTTCTTCTGAGTACTGGCGGCACTCGCCGTCTGGGCGCGAGAGAGCGGAGAATGGGAAAACCGAACGTTCGATGCGGCGTGAAGGCGGGTGGACGGGCAACTGCACTAGTGGCCTCCAGGTTCCCGAGCTGGTCCACCACCTGCGCTCAGTCTCAGTGCTGCGACTCTGTTGTGACCATACTTTCTGATCACGAGACTTGAACAACGTACAAGGTGTGCATGTGGAGGGTAGATATATGTATATATGCTAGCCCCCCTCCCAAACCAAAAAGCACCGCAAGGACAGTGCAAGCTTCCCGGAAGGCCGCGAAAGAACAAAACGCCATATCTGGCGTGCCCCCCCCTTAAAACCACGGTAAGGACAGTGCGAAGAAGTTGATGGTGACCCCCCTCCTGATCTTGAATCCAGAAAATTTTCCTGAGCGTCTTACTTCTAGAATCTTGCGGGCCCGTCTATACTCAATAACTGAATAAAACTGAAGAAGGAAGGGGAGGCTGCCAGATTAAGAGTGCTAATCTGCCCCTTTATCCGAAATTCCCATTGTCTGGCAAATTGAAGCAAAGGCAACAGAGAATGAAATCTGCGGCCATCATCCTTGTATCTTACAACTGGTTTCAGCGACAAGAAGAAACAGCAAGAGAATAATGATATGGGTTGAGTACTTGTGGATTTTTGTCCCACATGTCCTTTTGTTTCTCTCTTGACTGGGGGAGAAGAGGGGCGTAGGAGGAGAAGAGGCGCATAGCTTCGTCTAGAAAGGGCAGAAAGCAAGCCATGAGAGGGAAGAGTAAATCGTAAGAAGAAGGAACCTTAGGCAACTGAACAAAAGGCAGAAGATCTGAGCACAGCTCGTATTGGGAAGACGGAAAACGGTTAGCAGGTTAACTGCATAAACAAAGAGACCCGTCGAATAATGCATAAGGTCCTTGCCATATACGTATCCCCATAGAAAAGCTTCTGCCACGGCCTCCATTATCGGTTGCTTCATGAGTGCTTACTTTATCCAGAAAATCGAGAATCTTTTGCATGAGCATGCAAGAGCAGATTGCCATGCTTGTGCGCGGTACCTTTCTTCTTCTGTTTTCTCAGCAGGGATCGAGCTGCTGCTCTGAAAAATCCGCTCGGTGTGGCTTGCGGTCTGCTGACCGGCAACCATGACGATCGATTTATCTCGCGGAAACTTCTTCGGCTTCCGCGTCCGCCTGTGGCCTCGAACTCGGCAAGCCTTGAACAACCCTGCACGTCCCTGCACGTCCAGGTCGAGGATCTCACCGAGAATCTCCACCACACATCCCGCGGACTCATGCCTGCACTTTTGCCCTCAAGTGGTAGGGTGAGCTCAGGGTGTGGCTGCAGATGGGATTCAGTCCATTTGCATGGCTGCTCGAACTCTTGAAAATTTCTCAGCTCCATCGATGCTGCAGCTGCTCCAGGCAGGCCTGCAACAACTCTCTACAAAAGTGCCGAAGGTCATGACTTCCCCAGCTTGCGTGTAACATGGTGCGTCACTGAATGAATGCACCATGTGCCATTGTGACGTGTTGTTTCCACGCACTCTTCTTCCGCTAGCCATGCCTCCGCTGCCGCCGGCGATCCGCCTGCAGCCAGCAGCTTGGCGCCCAATTCCTGGGCCCGCAGACGCTGTGAAGCCTCAGTGAGCAAAATTGGTGACAGAAAGAATTCAAGATGTTCAAAAACTGCCCATGGCTGCCCTTAAGCCATCACGATGAGCTCCAAGCCCCCGATTCTCCAAACATAGCAGCTTGTCCAGCCTTCGAAATTAAGCACAAGATAGCACAAGCTACGCCATCGGGTTTCCAGTGGCACCCCGGCATGTCCCAGCATCCCCCGGTGCCTTGGCGATGGCTCCCGCAGGAGCTTCCATGGGCTTCCAGAGAACGATGCCGGCACCGGTCCCTGCAAGAACGCAGATAGCCAACAGAAAGCCAACAGAAAGCCAGAAATACCCTCCACCTCAGAGCCTCAAGCCCTCGAGCCGCTCTGAAAATCAGCATGGGGCACGAGTCCCAAACTACCAAGGCACTCTCGATGAGCTGGCCCATCTTCTGCTGAACCTGGAGAGATTCGCCATTTTGGGGGCACATATGGGCACATGCAACATCAGAGAGAACAACGTGCAACGTTTCAGCCGCGGATCCGAGCTGCAAGGAATGAGGACCATGGGCACACCAGCCAACAGGCCTTCCATAACGCTGTTCCCACCGCCATGAGTGATGAATGCACTGGCTCTGGACAGCGCATCCATCTGGGCAATACCTGGAGGCAGACTTGCAGTCTCCGACTGGAAAGGCCCCTGAGAAGTGGAGGTCCACTTCTTGCCCTCACCGAACCCTCACCCCAACAGAACTTATCACGAAAGATTGGCAGATCACAGCGACAGGTGCAAGCCATGTCGCTTCGGCGAGCGATGAAGTTGCCAGGGATCTTTCCAAGCCCTTCGGCTGCATCAGGTTGTGGCCCGATGGCCATGACCACACGAACATCATTACGGCCACGGAAACTCTCAACTAGCTCTCGCCACACGCGTCGGCTGAAGTCACGGCCAGTGAACGGCTTGGAATCACACTTGTGCAATATGTTCCATCCCTCCCCGACTATTTCCGATCCGAGACTGACGACCAGAATCTTCACTCCACCAGGGAGGGGCATTCGCCAGGGACAGTCGACCGCAGAAACATCACTTGGTAGTCGGTGCAGTTTGTTGGCATCCCGCACAAACACCCCATTAATGTGGTACGTCTGGTTTCCAGTGAAGCCAACCCAGACAAACGACAGCTCTTTCATCCAAGGCTTCTCCAGATCTTCAGACTCGACATCCGGGATTGAGACAATAATATTGAGGCAGCGGCTGAAGTACCTGCATGGCAAGAACTCTTTGAGACAGTTTGTGCCGAACTCGTCCTGAGCAATCATATTCGCAGCCTGCACACCCTCGTGCTCCGCAATGACGGCCGGCCAAGAGCTCTGCTGCTCATCTGGGAGGCAGGCCGGGTAGCGGTCCAACAAGAAGCATGAAACCACAGCCACGCAGGGGATGCCAAGTTTGGCTGACACAAGGCATGGATGCAGATCTGCAACACTGTAAATTACTAGCGAGGGTACCCAGGCACCCGGAGCTTCCCACAACTTCAGCAAACGCCTGGCAAGGCAAACTCCAGCCGGCAAGGCATAGAAATACCGCTCCAAGTCATGATGCTCCTGCACCACAGAGGGCAGCTTCCCCCTTTGAAACCAGTCTGCATCTTCAGCCAGCAAATCTGGCCAACAGCCAAGAAAGTCATCGAACAACTCAGCCGCAGCACCTGTATGCTGAATCACTCGCTCGAATGCTGGGTCTGCGATGTAGTACCGCACTTCACATTTGCGCAGGACCAGCTCGGAGACGATCGGCAGAAATCTATTCACTGTCCCAACGGATGACGAGCTGAACACAGCCACACGAGGACATGTCATTCCGTTGGATCATGAAGGCTGTGCCATGGATCATGCGCTCGCGGAGCCAATGATGGCATGTTGGGGTTGCTTCCCGTATGGCGTGGGATGTACTGCTGAAATACCATTGTCATACACTTGCTCCTACAGGCACGCTTGCAGTAAGTACCCTGACGCAAAGTCGTTGTTCTGTAGCTCTTGGTCATCAGATGCTGAGTGCTCAATGCCGTGCGCGAGAGTGGGCCAAAGATCAGTCAGAATTCAGGCACGGCAAGTGATAGAGCTCGTTCAGAGAAAGGCAAGAAGCGCGAAGTCACGCTGCAAGGCCAAAGGCAATTTACAGACAAAGCTTCGAGAGAGCCCCGTGGCCTTTTTGGACAGGCGAGGTACCTTGGCAACGAAGAGTGAACGAAGAGTGAGAGAGGCTCCATTTCAAGGTGATACCAAAGCAAAGCCGAAGTCTCTCCGTTTCAGGCAGCGGCTGCTGCTGCGGCTGCTGCGTTCTTGGCAGAACCTCGGTTTCCATTCACGCCGATGCCTAGAGCCCCCAGCAAAGTCCCAGAGCCTGCTTGAAGTTCACACGTTCGCACAAGGCACAAGCCCATACTGGCAGGCTGTCCGTTTTGGCGGATGAAATGTCGATTTGGTCTGCGTGCTTATCAAGCTGCGACATGCTCTGATGTCTTTGCAGAGCAGTTGAATCTCGCGTCTCTACCGCTTCACCAACCAAACCATGAAGACGAAGTCTCCTCCAAGCATCTGCATGTCATACCAAAGCGTGCTTGAGAACTCGTTCACCCTTCTCAATCTTGAGGCGGTCTTTTGGTTCGCTACATGCCGCTACCCCGCCTTCAACTTGAAGGGCTGCACCCGCACGGGTCGTGAAGAATTTCCTGGCGAAAGCTCGAAAGCATTGGTGTCACTGGTTTTGGTCCGTCCCTGCCTCCCGTGTGAGGGTAAACACCCACTGGTCCTTGCAAAGCCTAAGCACACACAGACACACAGACGCACTGACGCGCACAACCTGCAGAGAAACTGATAACGCGCTCCCACGCAAGGTGCACACCAACTTTGCCGAGTCAACATCCACAAATGTGACCTGCGGGTTCGGCTGAAGGTAGCTCTATCTGGATGTGTCTGTCTGCCTGTCTGACACATCCGTCACTTCACATGGCACGATGACCATCTGCCTGTTTTTTATGACGTTCTTCATCAACCGCGGAACATCCCTTTCAACACTGCTGTCATTGCTGTTACGCCTCACTGAACTTAACCTTTGTCGAAAGGTAACATCGTTGTGAGACCCTTTCGTCCTCACTTTGGTTGCTAGGTCGAAGCAGCCATGCCTGCTTGTGTTTTGACGAACTGTTGATGATGCCAGTGTGCGTGCAGTGTTTGCGATCCAGCTTACGCAAGATTCACCGGAGAACCTGACCATAAGCGCTCCCCGGCCCCCCGGACCCTGTTGATCCACTGGGGTTTCCTGGCATGGAGCCATCCTTCCGCCCCCACGCACCGGTTCCTCGTGTCGCGGCTAGGCGGAGGCGCTGAGCTGCAAGCGAAAAACACGAAAGAAGGCAAAAGAACAAGAATAGCGAAAATGCAAAAATTCGAGCAACGCGAAAGCGCGAAAACACATGAACAAAAACAGCACGCGAATTGTTGAAAAGAAACGCACGAAAAAGCGAGAGCAACGAAAGTGTGAACAGCGCATCGGATAAAAGCAAAATATGCAATACGGTATATGTATATATATGTACACTAGAAAGTACATCATCAAGAAAACTCCAAAAAAGTCATTGATGGTGGGTTTTTGGTGGTCCTTAACACTATTATAAGAATCGGACGAATGAAGATAACAAAGCGATTTATAGGGCGGTTGTGGAGAATACAATAAGACCGCCCAACAGCCCAATTTCACACTACTTCGTGCAGTTAACTTACAAATAATACAAAAATTGGGGCTTGCAGTGTGTTATTAGGAGAGCGCAGTGACAACCCCATTTTGCGCTCATAATGCTGTACGCAATAAGACCCTTGTAATGATACTATTCACGCGGGTGGGGCGGTGAAGTCAGTCCGCTGTTCAAGGCATTCCGAACCAAGCTGCTCGAACCGTCTGCACTGTGACGGGCGCAGGCTGGATACTCCACTGGCCAGCTTGGAAACTGATGAACGGATGGGAGGTCGACTGCTGGCTATATTAGGAGCTAGACTGGTGATTCTCATGGTCAAACCACATGTCTTGTTCATTGACTTTGCGCTCTTCATCCACGTCCCTTCTGCTCACCATGTAATGTAATAATATTACGCTTACCGTGTTCGCGCGTGCGCTGCCATAGTATTACAATTGCAACGACACAGGGACACATGAATCATAATATGCAATGCGTGAACATGTGAACGAAGTTATAACAATATGCTCGCGAACCAGCCGGGCAAAAGCCCAAATTACATTAATAAAAGCCCGCTGGTTTCATTGCGTCTTTATTTTCAGTAGGACGAACCCTGGTACTCGAGGGAGATGTCGTAAGTTGTCTTTATGAGGTTGGTGTTATAAGCAGTGAAAGGACGCCAAAACGCCAAGCGAAGAAAGGGGCTCGCTTCGCTCACTATTATAACGCTTGCTCAAGCAACGCTTTCAAGTTCTGCACGAGGGCAGGCAACGAAGGCTCAAAAAAACACGTCGGGAGTGCCTTCTTCACTTGATGGCCGTGTCGAAGGCGGAATAGAAAATAACACCCCTTATCCTTAGGATTCATCCGAAGTTATATAAATCAAGAACAAATACTTAAATGAGATATACCGGAACTAGGGCGAAGCAAAAGCCGAATAAAGAAGCAAACCAAAACAAGAAGAGGCAAAACGAAGCAACCACTCCAAAGAAGACAACGAAGTAGGAGACCACAAGAAGAAACCCAAACCCTAGAAAGAAATGAAAACAGAACAGACACGACGGAAGCTAAAAGATAGGAGACGGTGATACAAAACAATCAACGAAGCAGACACAGCAGCACGTAACCATCAAGACCCTAGGAACTCTATTTCTCCTATTTTGCTTTTTGGCGGGGTGGGGTCGGGGGTTGGGGGCGGGGGGGGCCTACGACAGGCAATGATTAAGCAAATTCGCACCGACCGCCCACGAACCACGCAAATTGTGCCCACGAATTTAGCAAACGCCCACGAAGTAGGCAAATTTGCCGCCCACTTATGCTCAGACGAAAGAGAGGTTCAGGATTATTTAGGGATCAAGGACTTGTGTTTCGGGTTTAGGGTTTAGGGTTTAGGGTTTCGGGTTTAGCGTTTAGCCAAACCCTAAAACCCGAAGCCCTAAAAAAACCTAAACCCTAAGATTTGCAACCTTAAGAACCCTAAGCCCTAAAACCCTGAAACCTTAAACCCGAGCCTAAACCCTAAAACCTTAAATCCTAAACCCCCACCACACCACCACCCAGGTTAGGGGAGGGCGGGTGGGAGTGGGCAGAGGAGGGGTGGGGGGCGGAGGGGTGGAGGGTGTTCGAGTGGGGGTGGGGCAAGTCGGGTGCGGGGGGGGGGGGGTGCGGGAGGGTGGGAGGGTAGGCACTAAGAGTTTCCGCGGAAGGCACGGAGGGGAGGTCACGGAGCGAGCGGGCCATCACGCTCCTCCCCGACAACTGGATATATCGCGCTCTGAACCTCTTGTCCACGTGTACCCCGCTCCCCTGCCCATCAAACGAATGTCACGCTCCACGTAAGAGCTCCCCTCTCCTTGTCCTCGCCCACCCGAACCCTTCCGTCCCCACTTCCATTGTGACCATGTCCTCTCTGTGGCCTCGTCCGACCCTCTTCCGCTGATTGTCTCCTCTGCGTGGCCTCTTCCGTCAGAGCTCGATCCGATAGCGTGCCTTCCGCGTTGAAGCGTTGAACGAGAACCCAACCCCAGAAAGATTTTCGGGAACAAGCTAAGAAAACAACGAGCACGCACAGAATGGGGGGTGGGCGCGTTGGGAGAGCGAGAGAGAGAGAGAGAGAGAGAGATGTATACATACATGTATATTGTACGTGCATATATAAATATATAAATATATAAATATGCTACCCCCCCCCATGGACCTACCAATTTCCTTTGTTTTTATCCATGAATTTCGCGGTCTAAGCCACATGGTTTGAAAACCATGGATTTTATGGATAACGTTGGTTTTACCGATGTTTTCGGGCTCTATCCTTCAAAAACATTGGTAGAACCAATGTCATCCGTGAATTGGGTGCTCCCAGCCACATGGTTTGAAAACCATGGGTTTTATGGATAACATTGGTTTTGCCGATGTTTTCGGGCTCCATCCTTCAAAAACATTGGGGTAAAACCAATGTTATCCGTGAATTGGGTGCTCCCAGCCACATGGTTTGAAAACCATGTATTTTATGGATAACAGTGGTTTTGCCGATGTTTTCGGGCTCCATCCTCAAAAACATGGGTAAAACCAATGTTTTCCATGATTTTCGTGATCTGAGGCTCTCTCCCAGCCACCATTTCTCGAGGTAGTACCAAGCAACAAACTCGAATCCTGCAAAATCTCGAGGGAGTACCAAAACCTCCTTATAATCAATCACGCCCCAATACGCAAGACATGACATCTGTCCTAAAAATACTACCTTAGCTACGATATCTCAAACAGTCATCCCCCGATAAGCAAGACCTAATATCTATACTAAACCTGTACCTTAGCAACATATCTTAAGACATCACGCCCTAAGGCTCCTACCAATTTAATAAGGTTCCTATCAATTTCAACAGGATTCTTATGCATGTTACTGGGATTCGCATAGGATTCTCATTAATTTTAAAGGATTCCTATTGGATTAGGCTCATACTAGTTTAGTAGGATTCCTATCAGTTCTTGTTAAAGGATTCTATTGTTTTTAAGGCCTATTGGTTCCTATTGATTTAGAAAGATTCCTTCTCGTTTTAATAGGATTCCTGTGACTTGTAACCCGGGTTGTTTCCAACTTGTTAATTTCCTATTCATTTGAATAGGCTTCCTTCCTATTAACTGTTGTCCGGTCCCGATAATTCAATAGAGGATTCCTATTTACTTTCATAGGATCCCAATAAAGTTTCATAGGGTTCCTAATTATTAATAAGGCCCCTATTTTCTGTAATAAGAGTCCTATCAATTTTAATCAGATTCTTATTCATGTTAATGGGGTTCGTGTTAATATTAAAGGGATCTCATTCACTTTCAAGGGATTCCTGTTGGTTTAGGCGCATGTTCATTTTAATCGGTTTGTCTAAAGGTTCACGTTATTTTTTATAGGAGTCCGATTGGTTCCTATTAATTTGAGTAGGGTTCCTCTTCAGTTTAATTGGATTCCTACTAATCCTCTTAATTCTACGAAAATGTTGGGAGAGTACCAAAACCTCCTTACAATCAATCACGCCCCAATACGCCAAGACATGACATCTGTCCTTAAAACTATACCTTAGCTACGATATCTCAAACAATCATCCCCCGATAAGCAAGTCCTAACATCTATACTAACACTGTACCTTAGCAACATATCTTAAGACATCACGCCCTAAGGCTCCTACCAATTTAATAAGGTAGGATTCTTATGCATGTTACTGGGATTCGCGTAGGATTCTCATTGATTTGAAGGGATTCCTATTGGATTAGGCTCATACTAGTTTAGTAGGATGTTAGAGGATAAATAAAAACCATGATTTTTCAAACTACTCGGAGACCCAAGCCCATAGTTTGGAAAATCATGGTTTTTATGGTTTTTATTGGTTTTTGCGATGTTTCGTGAGCATGGGTTCAAAAAACATCGGTAAAACCAATGTTTCTTTGAAGGTATGGGTTCAAAAACGTCGGTAAAACCAACGTTTTGGAGAGGCCACCTTCAAAAAACATCGGTAAAACCAATGTTTTTGGAGCCCCTGCTCAGGAAACATCGCAAAAACCAATAAAAACCATAAAAAAGCCATGATTTTTCAAACTACTCGGAGACCCAAGCCCATAGTTTGGAAAATCATGGTTTTTATGGTTTTTATTGGTTTTTGCGATGTTTCGTGAGCATGGGCTCAAAAAACATCGGTAAAACCAATGTTTTTTTGAAGGTAGGGGTTCAAAAACATCGGTAATACCAATGTTTTGGAGTGGCCACCTTCAAAAAACATCGGTAAAACCAATGTTTTTGGAGCCCCTGCTCAGGAAACATCGCAAAAACCAATAAAAACCATAAAAACCATGATTTTTCAAACTACTCGGAGACCCAAGCCCATAGTTTGGAAAATCATGGTTTTTATGGTCTTTATTGGTTTTTGCGATGTTTCGTGAGCATGGGCTCAAAAAACATCGGTAAAACCAATGTTTTTTTTGAAGGTAGGGGTTCAAAAACATCGGTAAAACCAATGTTTTGGAGAGGCCACCTTCCAAAAACGTCGGTAAAACCAATGTTTTTTGAAGGTAGGGGTTCAAAAACATCGGGAAAACCAATGTTTTGGAGAGGCCACCTTCAAAAAACGTCGGTAAAACCAATGTTTTTTTGAAGGTAGGGGTTCAAAAACATCGGTAAAACCAATGTTTTGGAGAGGCCACCTTCAAAAAACATCGGTAAAACCAATGTTTTTGGAGCCCCTGCTCAGGAAACATCGCAAAAACCAATAAAAACCATAAAAACCATGATTTTTCAAACTACTCGGAGACCCAAGCCCATAGTTTGGAAAATCATGGTTTTTATGGTTTTTATTGGTTTTTGCGATGTTTCGTGAGCATGGGCTCAAAAAACATCGGTAAAACCAATGTTTTTGGAGCCCCTGCTCAGGAAACATCGCAAAAACCAATAAAAACCATAAAAACCATGATTTTTCAAACTACTCGGAGACCCAAGCCCATAGTTTGGAAAATCATGGTTTTTATGGTTTTTATTGGTTTTTGCGATGTTTCGTGAGCATGGGCTCAAAAAACATCGGTAAAACCAATGTTTTTTGAAGGTAGGGGTTCAAAAACATCGGTAAAACCAATGTTTTGGAGAAGCCACCCCTTTTTTGAAACATCGGTCAAGCCGAGGTTTCAAAAAAAAGGTAGGTCCATGGGGGGGGGGGGTACCATAAATATATATATATATATATATATATGGCGCAGCGTCGCTGCCCCCCCCCCACCCCCCCCATGGTGGGTCCCCCCCCCCCCCCCATGGCCCCCCTGTGGGGTGGTGTGGTTGGGGTGAGGGTTTAGGGTTTAGGGTTTAGCGTTTAGGGTTTAGGGTTTAGGGTTTAGGGCTTAGGGCTTAGGGCTTAGGGTTTAGGGTTTAGGGTTTAGGGTTTAGGGTTTAGGGTTTAGGGTTTAGGGTTTGCTAAGGTTCTTGTGGTGTGCGCCCAGGTTCAACGCGCTCTCACAACCCACCCACCCACATCTCAACCTTGGGCGGGTTTAGGGTTTTATAATGTCGTGTGTAAGTACAGTAGTGGGAGGGGGCGCTACGGGCCGCCTGCGGGTTTAGGGTTTTTTTTGCCCGGTGTTTCCAAATTATGATGCTTATACCGGGCTTACAAGACCCATAGGTTTATGCCTTGGGCTCCCTTTGGTGTTTGGTCCTGGGCCCTCTCTACGATTGGGGAGAGCTTGGGCCCAAAACAGGCCAAAAATGGTTTCATGATCTGGAGAAGCCCAAAAAGGCTCAAATAGTCCGGGAGGAGCCCAAAAAGGCTCAGAACTGGTCCGCCAAAAGCCCAAAAAGCTCAGAAATGGTCCATAAAACGCTCGGAGATGGTGCGGTAAACCCAAAAAAGCTCAGACATTGTCCGGAAGAAGTGGTCCGGGAGAAGCCGAAAAGGCTCAGAAACGGTCCGGGAGAAGCCCAAAAAGGCTGCCCCAAAAGGGCTCAGAAATGGGAGGAGCCCAAAAAAGCTCAGAAATGGTCCGGGAGGAGCCCAGAAAGGCTCAGAGCTGGGGCCGTGGACTCTTAGGGGAGGTTGCACCAGTGCGGGGTCACTAAAAACCTAAGGTTTAGGGTAATTTCTCTTTGGAGCCAGACTGACGCTGGCACGCGGGTTAAACCCTTCTAGGTGTGGGCCGCGCTCACCGCACGCAACGGCCCCGAGCCCTCGCCAGGCTAAGGCTCGGGCTCGTCCGCGGGCCTGTCGCCACGCGGTATCGCTCGCCGCTGCTTATCGCAGCGCCCGCGGCTCGCTCCAGTTTAGGGTTTAGGATTTAGGATTTAGGGTTTAGGGTTTAGGGTTTAGGGTTTAGGGTTTATATATTTAGGGTTTAGGGTGTAGCATTCGTTGGCTGCGTGTGTGTTGGTGCTGGCTGCAAGCAACACACACGCAGCACGGTCGTGTCAACCACCCCAGGCCGCCCAGCTCTAAAGCTTTTAGGCGCTAAAGATCAAAAACAAATTAAATCTAAGCACTCCATCCCTCAAGCCAACTTACCCAGAACCTAGAGATTCTAGGCTAGCAAGGTAAATCCGAATCCTGATTCGGCTTGCGTTTGGGTCTTGGGACTTGTACTTGCACCTGTACCTGTTGGACTTGGACCCGGACCTGAACCTGGATCTGGAATAGGGCTTGGTTTTCGGTACCTGTGCTCGGGCCTGTACCGGGACCTGGACCTAACATTTGAACACCTGACTTGGACCTGGTTTGGGTTTGGTACCTGTCCTTCTGGACCTGACTGCCTGGACCTGGTTGGACCTGACCTTGGAGATGGACCTTGGACCTTGGACCTTGGACCTTGGACCTTGGACCTTGGACCTTGGACCTTGAACCTTTGACCTTGCACCACCTGGACCTTGGACCCTGGCCTTGCGGACCTTGGAGACCTTGAACCTTGCACCTTGGACCTTGGGCTGTGGACCTTGGACTTGGACCTTGGACTGGGCCTTGGGTGTGACCTTGGCCTTGGACCTTTGCACCTTGGACCTTGGACCTTGGACCTTGGATCTTGGACCTTGGACCTTGGACCTTGGACCTTGGACCTTGGACCTTGGACCTTGGACCTTGGACCTTGGACCTTGGACCTTGGACCTTGGACCTTGGACCTTGCTTGGACCTTGGACCTTGGACCTTGGACCTCTCACCTTGAACCTTGAACCTTGAACCTTGGAGCTTGGACCTTGGACCTTGGACCTCTCACCTTGAACCTTGAACCTTGAACCTTGGAGCTTGGACCTTGGACCTTGGGGACCTTGGACTTGGACCTTGACCTTGGACCTTGGACCTTGGACCTTGGACCTTGGACCTTGGACCTTGGACCTTGCTTGGACCTTGGACCTTGGACCTTGGACCTCTCACCTTGAACCTTGAACCTTGAACCTTGGAGCTTGGACCTTGGACCTTGGGGACCTTGGACTTGGACCTTGACCTTGGACCTTGGACCTTGGACCTTGGACCTTGGACCTTGGACCTTGGACCTTGGACCTTGGACCTTGGACCTTGGACCTTGGACCTTGGACCTTGGACCTTGGACCTTGGACCTTGGACCTTGGACCTTGGACCTTGGACCTGGACCTGGACCCGGATATTTATTTGTTTTAGGGATCCTCAGGACTAGGGTTTGAGGTAGCTCTATATAGAATGACTCTATATATTACTAGGTCCAGCTCTGAGCAAGGTTAAAGCACGTTCGTGTTAGGCTTGGAGATACAGTCGTTCTCCAAGCCGAAGGTTACCTGTATAAAGCGTAGCCAAGCTCGGGAGTAGTCATATACTCCCTCGGCAAGCGTCGCGCCCAACGTTAGGGCGCGACGCGTTTAGGGTTTAGGGTTTAGGGTTTAGGGTTTAGGGTTTAGGGTTTAGGGTTTAGGGTTTAGGGTTTAGGGTTTAGGGTTTAGGGTTTAGGGTTTAGGGTTTAGGGTTAGAATTTAGGGTTTAGGGTTTAGGGTTTAGGGTGTTAGGGTTTAGGGGGGGGTTCAGGGTTCAGGGTTTTCAGGGTTTAGGGTTTAGGGTTTAGGGTTTAGGGTTTAGGGTTTAGGGTTTAGGGTTTAGGGTTTAGGGTTTAGGGTTTAGGGTTTAGGGTTTAGGGTTTAGGGTTTAGGGTTTAGGGTTTAGGGTTTAGGGGGGGGATACCATGGGGGGGTGGGGGGGGCGGGGGTACCGACACGGGACACGGAACCATATATATATATATGAACACATGTAGGGAGAGCTATTTCGCAAGTATGTAATTTGCAGCAATCACAGGCTTGAGGGATCGCAGTTAGTGTTCTAGGGTCTAGGTTGTCGTTTAATTTTTCCAAGCTTCTAAGCTTCAGTGTTTTACGGCAACACTGCCAACAGTCTGAAGAACGCGGACAGCGCGAACAGTGCGGAAAGCGCAAAGCGTGAACTCAAAAAATGACCGCTGATCAAAAAGCGAGAAGCACCACAAAAACAAAAAACACGCACAAACACACACACACACACACACAGACACACACGCGCACGCACAAACAAAAAGGCATTAAAAACACGCAAAGCTCGAAAAATGCGGAAATGCGAAAAGCGCGAAAACGGGAAAAAGCGCGAACAACACATCGACTTCTTGCATTGTTCCGAATTTTACAGAGCCTTTGCACTTCTCGACTTTTCGAGTGTTGTTTTGCTTTATTCAACCCTTTCACCCTTTGCGCTTTTTGACTTGTTGTGGCTGTCAACTTTTTGTGTTTTGCTTTGACTTGTTGTATTTTGTACTGTCCACCATGCCGCTGCACTGAGTGTGAGGCTGGCCATGCACGGGGTTACCCAATGCATGCACGGCTGCTTATGGACCCCCCTCCCTATGCGTCTGCTCTAGCACGACGTCAAGGGAAGATCGGTGCGGCAGGTCTGCTTCTGCAAAGGCCCGAAAGTGGCCCGCCTATGAAACCACATAGCGTTCAAAATGCCCCTCGCTGTATACAACTCATCTTGGCTGTTGCTTTGTTGCAAAGACGATGTTCTACAGACCTGATCCTTGGAAACGACATTGCCTCAAAGGACAAGATGCTCTATCACCATTATTGCTATCAGTGCTGGGACAAGGTCGCAACATGATGAGCGTTTGGGACAAAGTCGTCTGATGCATATCCTTGCCACATGAATGTCCGCATGCCACTCTGATGATTGATGATATCCTCCTCTTGTCATCGATGATTCTTCCAACTGGCTTGATTAGCTTGCTGTAACGATAGCTTTCTTGGAATGGATCGCCGAGGTGATCGAACATCCGCTACACTGACCCACGGAGGGAGTGCATCTGATGTGTTAATCATGCATGTTGTGTTGTGATCGTTTGGTTACATATGGTGCGATACCTTACACCTTGCTTCTGACCGCTGTGTTGCTCCTTCCCTGTGGTGACGCGTTTTTCCGCCTTTTGTGCAAAAGCCAGCCTTCTTGCTTACCAACTGGTCTGATGTACTATCTCACACCTTTGGAAGCTCAGCATGCGAAAGCCAATTTTTGTGTGCATAGCCCAAGCGTTCCAAAACGACCAGCAGTGCTTACAAATTTGTACAAACACGCTCTCTTATCCTGGACATCTGTTCCTGACCTTCATTGAGTCCCAGGCGAGATAACTGGAGTCAGTCCCGGTGACAGTCTTGTCAAGCCTGCCCCCAATCTCTGGTTCGCAAAGCAAGGCTCTTGATGCTTACGTTCTTGATGCCATGAAAAAGGAAACTACCTAACTTGATACGTTCAGCTGACATAGCACGAAGAATACAAACCTGTCCCCAAGGAACTGCATTTTTGCTTGCTTCGCGCACTGCGATTGGTGTGGGTCGTGCGACCACTCGTCAAGCGGGCCTATCAAACGGGGGCATCGAGCAGTCTACTGCAACCAGCAGCAGTAGACTTGGCTACCGGCTGGCATTCATCCTGCTGAGTTTAGCAGAATGTTGAGCACGCAGCAGCAGCACAAGAGTGTGCCGGAGATGGCCAATGCCCAGTAGATCCTTGGTGTGAGAACATGTCTCGCGAAGGCATTGGGATAGTCAAGTCCAGAATGCTTCAATCACTGCGTTTCAAGAGCCTGAACTCACGCACTCACCAGATTGGGCGCAATTCTACCGACAGCCAAAGAAAACTCGAGTCAAAAGACGTTTCTTTGTGTCAAACCCAAGCTTAAACTCCTGTTTCGCAAGAAGTGCTAGACGGGCAGCTTCTTGGAAGTCGCCTGAAGTGACTCCTCCTCTTCGGTCATGAGGCGAATCTGCGGGGTCTTACGAGGTGAGGTCCCAGCCTAAACTTCGGCTGGGTTTGGGACTTCGTTTTCATAAACATACCCTCAACTGCAAGTTGCAATCGTTTAGGAGGTGGGCCTTCATTTGCCGCGCCATTTCCAGGGTCTTGTTGTTCTCTTCT
Organism: Symbiodinium natans; assembly: GCA_905221605.1. Classification (NCBI taxonomy): domain Eukaryota; class Dinophyceae; order Suessiales; family Symbiodiniaceae; genus Symbiodinium; species Symbiodinium natans. The sequence goes on from CAJNDS010002298.1 coordinate 358,383, forward strand.
GCACGAATGCCGCTGTACTTATAGAACATGGTCACAGCCTTAGTGTCAAAGCTAGCTTTGTGACATGATGTGAGCTTATGTGGGGCGATGGGCTTAGAGCAACATCCTGCTGCTCCAGTCCGCCCCAACTACTTGCATCAGACACGCAGACCGACAAGTTCTGCAGAGTACTGCGGGCGAGTTGATGCATGCTGACACTGGCTACTGGAGGCATCGACTTGTCAGAATCCAATAAAGCAGGAGCCCAATTGCCCAGGACTAGGAACACAATTCAAGGATGGCCAGCTCTCAGAATGTTGGGCACCCGAACAGAAGCCGAAATAGAAAAGGACTCAAAATCAAAAGGGATCCATGTCTCGAAGGCTCCTTCTCAGCCTCTTAGAGTGCTAGTGCAGCCTCCACCCAACAGCCCAAAGGCCGAAAGACATCCGTTTTCAACATCACAGGGGGAATCATTTTTGGCTCTGCATTTGAAGTCTCCAAACTGAACAACCTAAGCACACACAAAGCGACCCATAGGCCCGTGCTTTCGCCGCGCACGTGCTGCCCTGTCTTTTGATTCATTGCATGGCTAGGGAAGTCGAGTGGCCAAGACCGCAGTGATCACAGCGCTGGCAAGGGCTATCTCTCTAAAAGCAGCCTGAGCTGCGACAGCTGTGGCAATCAGCTGCAAGGCACGGAGCTAACCTTCAGCTCATTGCCAACATCATGCACCATCATGCCAGGGGGCTAGTAGAGCTGCGCAAAGCAGGCTGGAAGCCGCAGCAGCCCGACTTCCCTTGACCTGACAGCTGGAAGAATGCAGCAGATTGAGGCATCGAAAGTGGAAAGGAGTCAACACAACGGACACAACGAATGGCTGCTGAACGCAGGTGAGTCACAAGGCCGTATGCGCCTGCAGACAATACTGCTGCCGCCTCCACCAGGAGAAGCTCGGGCAGATGGGACACCGAAGGCATGGCTCCAGTGGCTTAACAAGTCTTGTCCAGGGAATGCATGGGAGATCATGGGAGTCGAGCCTCTCTGCTACGTACCCACTACTTGCATAGCATGCAGGAAGCACCTTAGAAACTCCATAACTGTGGCATGCTGTGTCTAGCAATGTATAGCAACAACAGAGGCCCCACAAGATGAAGTCAACTTTGCTCCTCACGTTGTCTTATCGAATGCTGGGCTACACGGCCACGCGATACAAGCAAACTTTCACGGCATCATTTTCATCGCTATGTGAGGTTGAGCTTGCGCTCCAGCCGCTCCAGGCCTTGTCACACGCACGACCGGTGCGTACCTCCGCATGCCACGCACGTCGTGTCAGAGAACTCTTGAAGGAACGCATGAACAGGTCCTGGCAGTTGGCACGAATTACAAGGTAGTTCGCAGCAGAGCGTCCATGAGAAGTGGGCGCCCACTTCGAGAGACGTTGCCTGGATTCACACCACCGCAATAAGCATGACAGCAAGTCTTCTGCCAATACGACAGGCAAAACCAGGCGACATCAGAAAAAAGAGTGACCACACATGGAGTTTGCCCGCGCCAAGGCTGGCACCGTAAATGGAAGGTTTGCTACGAGGATTGTAGCATCCTGCTCCAGGCCTCCAAGACACAAACGACAGGATATAACAACGATGCACGCACAACTCGGCCAACAGACCCGTGGGACTTTCAGAGCTTCGGAAGCATCACGCGAAGTTACGCAGAGATGTCTCATGAACGCAAACATGTGAGATGTGTCCCATGTGTCCCCAACATGTGGCCTGCAGGCAGTTTCTTCGACAAGTCCGAAGAAGCCTTGAGACATCAGATGCGCTGGCTTGGAGCACGAAGACCACAGAAGACCACAGCCGAGTCCACTTTGTGGAAAAACCCCTTGCGCCTTTGCGCACTGGGGGCCATGCCACTGTTGTGAGCACTCTGTCGGCCTCAGCCTCGGCAGCCTTGGCGGCCGCCTCGGAAGCCGCCTCGGAAGCAGCCTCGCCATCGCCTGCCGAGAACATGTCACGGAAACAACGAACTCTTCCGCGCTGCGATGCCTTCTTACAAAGCTGAACGAACTGGGGCCCGATTTGCTGGCATGTTTTGCAAGCTCTCTCAGTTCAACTGTCCAATGTTGGAGAGGTTGCGTTGTGCACTTTGTCACCCGCCATCCTCGGCGACATCTAAACCCAAGCAGTCTAACTGCCATCTAATTAGAGCGGGCCGTGTCTTCTCTTGCTTCAGTGTTAAAAAGTATTCAAAGTGCTCCTGCCCTGCCGGAATCTGACAAAGGAAGCCGCTTCTGGGACCCTCAACTTCCTGAGCAGCACGTGGCATCTACATGGACCAGATCTCGCGAAAGCCCTCGGGGATCTCTCGCCAGGCCATGCCCTGTCAAGACACAACTCTGAACACAAAGAGAGCTGATCACAACCTCATGGAAAGACTCGCCTCTGCATGCGTCTCGAAGCTGCGAGCCTCCACAAGGCAACAGGAAGCGCCTAAACAAAAGTCCAGAAAATATCTCTTGCAGGCGGGCAGGTGCAGCCTCGAGACTCTAAGATGTGTTTGCTAGTTCGTGTTTTTTGAGGATCCAAGTATTCTGTGGAACAACTCCACCTACGACCTTCTAAAGGCCGTTGATAGATATGTGTTCTGGCTCTTAGAACAGATGTCTCTGAGGCTGAGCACTTCGGTGAGTGTGCAGAACCAGCAGAACATGTTTGACTCTGTGGCTCCAGATGAGCAGTTTTTCGAATGTGGCAAGTCTGTGTCACAACTTCACCTTCTCGCTGTGGGCCTCCACCTCAGCTTCAGGTGGTGCCCAAGTGGCCGCCCAGGCTTCTGCAAAGCGGTCCTTGCAGGGCGTTGTGCTGTATTGCGTTGTGCTGAGGGATGCTGTGGGCCTCAAGGGCCGAGCTCCCACACACTTCAAGGCTCCTTTAGCTTGCCGCAGAAATCGGAATAGTTCCACCTACGAGCCATGTCCCCACCATATCCCACCATGCTGTAAGGCCACGAAAGCAGACCAGCATTGCCTGCGAAACACTGAGTCCCACACAAGCTGGCCTGAATCAAACAAGACCTCAGGTAATAAAGAGATGGGCGGGGCTGTCAGTAGGACAAGCACTTCAGCACACCTGCTCAGCACATTTCAAAAGCATCGGGCTTGTTTCAAAAGCATCGGGCTTGTCTATGGGCATTAGATGGCATTGCTTTGCCATTCGGCCGTTGATCTGGTTGGCAGATCAACAAACCGACTACATCAATCTACAGCAATCTACAGCAGCTCAAACGGCACATCTCATCGACTTCAGCTCAGGCCAAGCTGCTCAGCTGCCGTCTGCGGGCGCCAGCGGATGGAGGACAAAGAGGAAACTTTTGAGGAATCCCCGACCCAAGGATGGACGATGGACACGAACACCAAAACAAGGTCACCAACGCACCATACTTCCCAACAAGTCTCGGCAGATCTTATCAGATCTAATCACAGCCCCTGCGATTTGAAAGTGAATCGACGTTAATATTGGAACATCGCGCACACCGCTGAACTTCTGAACACCGTCTTTCGAACAGGTCTAAACAAAACAGCGGGTCCTTTCCAGTGAGGAGCTCTGCTGCAAGTATGCCGGACGTTGCAAACATGGCGAAGCGCCCATTGTTAAGCTCCTGGCAACGCGAAGTTCTCGCGACACAGGCCCAAGACATGGTAGGTAGTAAGCCTTAGTAAGAGCAAAGCAGAACAATGCATCCCAAAGCTCCTTCTCTCGCATGTCACGATCGTACATGTTGAGCCCGAGTGGATCTCCGAAGTTTCCAGGCTCCTTCCACGGATCCTCCTTCCAAAACAGCCATTCCACAAGCATTGAGCCAATAACAACCAGGCCAAACATCCACAAGGAGGGAACCAAAAGGGCAGCCTTGTAACCAGCGGGGGAATCTTTTAGTCCGAGGAAAGGGAGTCGGATGTAGCATTGGGCCACAAGGCCCACACTTGCCAGCATGGCAACACGTCCATGTTTCAGCTCGGCTGCTCGCAGCTGCTTGAACTTGCCTTCGTCACCAGAAGGGCAAAATCCCAAAGGATCAAAGAATCCCAAAGGCGCCATGGCGCCGGGCTCCTTTGTCGGATCGAAGGGCATACGGCGTTGCCGGGGCTTGGCCTTGCCGATGGCCGTCGACTCCTCATCGGCCTCCACACCTCTCTCCCCTTCGGCTTCTTGGGCTTCTTCGGCTTCTTTGTCTTCTTTGGCTGCTGACAGTTCTGGCTCTGTCGCCGTGCTCGATTCCTCCGCCTTTCGACCAAGTCGGCTCCCGGCTCCGCGTCGCACTCTGAGCTTCAGGGCCGGAAGGGCAAGCGTGGACACCAGCGTGGCAGAGAGCGAGGCCAGGGCTCCGCGCGCGCTTCTGCTCAATACGGCACTCCTTGCACCCCTTGCAGTCGGAACTGTCGGAACTGCAGCGTCCCCTGGCAAGCTCACACGAGAGACAACTGCACCAGATGGGGAGACCGCCCCTGCGTTGGGTACAAGCATGGCTCGTTTCCAGGGACACCCGCACCTAGATGCGCTGCTAGTGCTACAGCACCAAGAACCCGAGCCCTATCTTAACATGAGGCTGGGTCCCATTTCATGCCATGTACTGTTGCTGCTAAATGCCATCCTTGAGCCACAGCTGAAGCTGAGAGAGGAAGGCGATGAAGGAATCTGAAATGGCAGCAAAAAAGACACTTATCGCTGCAGCTTGGTGAAGCACGATCCCCTGTCCAATGTGACGACCTGCCCAACAAGCAAATCAAGGAAGTGTACACTGCCGGGTCCATGAGAGTGTTGCGCAATTGCGTGCGTGCGTGCATGCAGGCAGGCGGGTATAGCATACAGGCGTGCGGGCGTGCGCACGCGGGGGAGCGCGTGCATGCGCGTGCGCGCGTGCGCGCGTGTGCGCGCGTGCGCGCGTGCGCGTGTGCGCGTGTGCGCGTGTGCGCGTGTGCGCGTGTGCGCGTGTGCGCGTGTGTTGCGTGTGCGCGTGTGTTCGTGTGTGTGCCTGTGCGTGCGTGCGTGTGCCTGTGCGTGCGTGCGTGTGCCTGTGCGTGCGTGCGTGTGCCTGTGCGTGCGTGCGTGTGCCTGTGCGTGCGTGCGTGCGTGCGTGCGTGCGTGCGTGCGTGCGTGCGTGCGTGCGTGCGTGCGTGCGTGCGTGCGTGGGTGCGTGCGTGCGTGGGTGCGTGGGTGCGTGTGCGTGTGCGTGTGCGTGTGCGTGTGCGTGTGCGTGTGCGTGTGCGTGTGCGTGTGCGTGTGCGTGTGCGTGGGTGTGCGTGTGCGTGGGCGTGTGCGTGTGCGTGTGCGTGTGCGTGTGCGTGTGCGTGTGCGTGTGCGTGTGCGTGTGCGTGTGCGTGTGCGTGTGCGTGTGCTTGTGCGTGTGCGTGTGCGTGTGCGTGTGCGTGTGCGTGTGCGTGTGCGTGTGCGTGTGCGTGTGCGTGTGCGTGTGCGTGTGCGTGTGGGTGTGGG